>LPNX011094446.1:101155-186376 GCA_001517045.1 Pseudotsuga menziesii
ACTGGCCCCCACATGATTAGTTGTAAGTGCAGATCCATTCTGATATGACTATGGGATTGGCTCCCACATGATCAGATATAAGTGCAGAGCCTTTTCTTAGATTATAGATGGTGTGTCCTATCATGCTGATGGATATAAGTGTAGAGACTTTCCCTAGATGATAGATGGTGTGTCCTATCATGCCTATAGATTTAAGTGATTTTCATTTCCTTGGATAGTATATGGTGTGCCCTACTATTCAAGAGGATATAAGTGTTGTGCCTTTGTCTGGATAGTAGATGGTGTGTCCTTATATGCCAGTAGATGTAAGTGTTGATCCTTTCCTTCGATGATAGATGGTGTGTCCTATCATGCCAGTGGATGTGAGTGTTGGGCCTTTTTGACATGGTGGTCGATGTGTTCCTCCCACGGTCATATGTGAGTATTGGGCATGGCTTTCTGACATGGTTGCTGGATGTGTTCCTCCCATGGTCAGATGTTAGTATTGGGTAGGCCATTCTGACTTAGGGTTAGATATAAGAGCTGAAGAAAACCTACATGAATTATAGGCCCATGACTAGCATGAAAAAGGTATGGCTCTATAGAACATCCTATGATGAGAAGAATGAAGAGATAGCACCTTTGATCGAGATAGTAGAAGCAGTGATGATGACGATCAGTTGATGATCCAGCTTTGATGATGACCCATATTTGATGTTGATCCAGTGATGATCTAGTTTCGATGATGATCCAGTTTTGATGATTATCCAATGATGATCCAGCTTTGATGATGATCTAGTGATGATCCAACTTTGATGATCATCCAGAGAAGAAGACTTGTGCTGACAAATTGTGTCAAGAGAATACCTTCCTAGTTAAGAGGGAGTGTTGAGGTATTTGTAACTTCAAAATGTATTCACTTGTATATCTTATGTATTGTACCCCCATGTTTATTCCAGGAAGTATCTATATTGTAATTGAGTCATGTCATACCCTGATGTTCCTATCAGGAGAATCAATAATGTAAACAAGTCATGTAAAGTCATTGAGGTTAACCCTCCATTGTAAGTCAGGGCAATAGTACCCACAATTGAGTCAAGGTTAACCCTCCTTGTTGATCAGAGGGAAAATTCCCCACAGTTGTGGGGCACTGGGGTTATTAGAATCTCCTAGAGATGTCAGCCATGGTAAGTAATTGTTAAGTGAGTCTGACATATTGGAGTGGAAAAAAAGTGAATGAAAGAATATAAATAGAGAGTGAGCCTCTCTATTTATTACACACACACTCACTCACTAGGGGGCATGAGTGAGATAGGAGAAGCTCTCCCAAGTGTATGAGAGAGAACAACTATGGAGATCATCTTTTCTATCTTTGGGTTTTACTGCTGCCATTGGTGCTCATTCTATCTCTGAGGAAGTTGCAGGGTTTTCTCCTTTATGGTTTCCCTGAGGAAAATTATTTGTGACTCTTGTCTCTTGTGATATTTTTTTTGCAGGTTATTCTCTTAGATAAGATCCTAGATCATATTGCTTAAATGATAAAAATATAACACTTGTAGCTATTCTCATCAATTTTGGTGTGAAGAAACAAGTACCGCAAGTCTCCAAAATTGTTGTTGGGGATTTGATTTCATTCCACACTTTTGGAAATGATATGAACTTATTTGGATCTGATATGATCTTATTTGGATCTGATCTGATATTATTTGGTTTAAATTTTAGATTCCAAGAGCTTTCGGTCATGCGTGTAGCTGCTTTCACCAATTTTGGTGTGAAAAATCAAGGACCACAAGTCTTCTTCAAATTTGCTGCTGAGGATTTGGTGTTATTTTCCTCTTATGAGGTTGCTGATATTTTATTTTTTGAATAATTAGTTATTTCTAAAGCTATATCAGATTATGGAGCTCAAGCATTCGCTCTCCACAGTCCCAGGGATTCTCTACCTTTGGTCACATGCTCATCTCCTCACATAACTAGTAAAGAGGAAGACATTCTGCATCCGCCTGGACACCTGCTCCTAACATTTGGGGATTTTTTTACCACTCATGGTTTTCTATTCAAGGTTGCAACATATGATTTTCTTGAGTTTTCCACACATGGTTCGAATCCTCAAGCACTTTTTCTCTCTTATTAGTTGATTTCAGTTGCTCTACATGGGTTCATTTTTCATCCAACAACTGTCTATGTTCCTGATTCGGTTGAGCACATTATTGTTCTTCCAAAGAGGAAGATTCATCCAGACACAATGATGGAGAATTTCGCATGCCAGGCCCTAGGATACCTATGCATAGAATAACTAGATTGATCCTGATTCTACCTGCTTAGTTAGAAGGGGGGGTTTTCCCATGTAGTTTTTTCCCCGGCTCCTTGTATTAAGAAGTTACTTTGCTTTATTTGTAATGGGTGACCTATGGTATTAGTTACCAGGGACAAATTTTTTTCCAAGTTATCATTCAAGGGGGGTGATAGGATTATAATCCCCCCTTGTCCAATTTGGTCAATTATGTCTAAATATGGATTCCTTTCAGTCTATTTTTAGTCACTAGCACCATTGGGTCCAATTGGCCTAATTGGGATACATGTACCAATCACTAGAGCATGGGGAAAACTGATTGAGGCCAAATTCCACTAATTATACTTGCATGCATCAGTTTATGATCCTCCTAGACCAATCCCTAAAAATTAGGAACCATTGGGAGTTTCGACACCAACCTCCTTCAGTTGAGTTCAGTTGGTGACTACTCAAGCTCAGTTAGAAGCCAATTACATTCAGTTCTATTCAGTTACATGCATTTCTACTCAGTTAGCGCTATATTTGCATGGTTGCATGCAGACGAGGCACATTTACTCACCTAGCTTAGTCAGTTTCACTAGTTAACTGATAATTAAGATTGATTTAGATGCTTGAGTTGGGATTTTGCACTCCGATAGTGATTTAGACAAGTTCAGTTAGCCATGAATTCAAGTACATTCAAACCAATTCGAATTTCATCACATGGATTCAAATTGCATGAGGCTATTTAGAAATTGTACTACATTGCAATTAATTATCTAATTACTTTTGATTAATGAAAGCATTCATAGTTGCAAGCCATTTTTGCATTGTTTCATTCTTCAATTTATGAGTAAAATTGTATGATCTTTCTTGTGAGTTGTGTGTTGGTGCATATATCTTTGTGCTCTATTTTACATATATAGAATCCATGATCATGTGTCAATCAGAGTTGAGGACAAAAGTCCTTGAATCTCAAAGAAACGATGAAGAATACCTCTAGGGGAAGGAAAACTTGCAGTAGGGAGATCTAGAAAGAAAATGCACATGTTACCATCTTGAATAAGATGATCTTCTTGTCTGCAAAAGCAGGATATACATTCCAAATTGTATAGACTCGAAGAATATGGTAATATATAAGATTAATTAAAAACCATACTCTGGACATCCATGATACCAAAATATCTTAACAACAACAAGGAAACAATATTTTTGGCATAGGATGAAGAAGGAGATATAAGAGTATATTTCTAGGTGCTAGAAGTGATATCAAGTTAAGGAAACACACAAAGATCCAGTAGAGATGTTGCAACCTTTGTATATTCCAGAATGGAAGTGGGGAGTAATTTCCATGGAATTTATAACATGTTTTCCAATAATAGTAAGAAATCATGATTCAATCATGGTTGTGGTGGAAAAGCTATAAAATGTATCCAAATTTATTCCAGACAAGTCAACTGACAAAAAAAGTTACATAGAAGGTATCTTCATGAAAGAAGTATTCATAGAAGGTTTGTTTCCTAAACTAGGGACATGATTGAATTTTACTATAACCTATCATCCTTAAACATATGGTCAGAATGAGATGGTGATTCAAATCCTAGAAGAAATGTTAAGAATGTATGTGATGGACAAGCCATCAAGGTGGGAAGAATGCTTACACTTCATGGAGTTTGATTACAACATTGTGTTAATGTTTGAGCAAATATGAATATATTTGATCCTTAAAACTTCTATAAATGAAATACTAAACACATGAATCGATGAATCATTCGATCACACAAATCATTCATCCACAACACAAGGTCTATCCTGGGAAAACCCTCAAAATAATGAGGATGAAAAATACAACAATTCCTCAAAGTATAATAGACAGATTGTAATGAATGACTTTTACACAATAGAAGATTACCCAATGAGAGTGAATACACATCAATAGAGAATAGAGATCAAATTTATCAACCGTAATGAACTTTCCATGTGCCCCAACACATTAATAAAAATATAAAAAACTTTTCATGAAAACTATAGTGAATTGTTGCATGCCAATAATGCACTCACTGTGTCAAAAAATGAATTTCCTAGATGAATAATAGTTCTGGTGGATTGGAATCTCCATCATGCATAACATATGCACCATGCCTTTCATATTTTACATTAACTGGTGTTTAACTGGCATTGGAGTGACCTCAATATCTCACCGAATGTTGATCATTTAGTTAACAGTCTAACTCAAGTTTCATGGTGTTTTAACTCACGTGTGAACATGTAAAACACTTTATAACTGAAGTGTCCTTCTTTTAGTTTAACTAAAGTATAAACAATTTAGTTCACTATTCCATATTTATTTAATAGTTAGTTAAGTATTATGAACTAAATCAGGTTGATTGATTTACTTTGGAATAATCATTGCCAGTTCTTTAATTAATTGAAGCACACATTGAGGCTTTAACTAAATCTCAAAAACTCTAGTTCACTTAGTCATATTTAGGAAACCTGAATTCTCTATGTATTGTATCTTTTATTTCTCATCTCTTTATATTTATTGGATGTTCTATATTTGTTAACATTAATGTATATATCATATCACATTATATTGAGAATAATTGTCACATGCGATGATCATATTATATTACTCTCAAACCATATAATCATCACTAATGTAATCCACTCTAGAGGTAGCTAACCTATAGAGGAGACTTAATAGAAACCAGTGACCATGGTTATTAATATATCACATACTATTTATGATTAAACATGTAATTCTCTCCTAGGCAAGACATACCTGCTTCATTTGGGAGCTCTCATATCCTACCCTTGTTTTCTTGTGATTGGCTTTAGATTATATAGGTGTATGCTCTGTGCATGCTAGCTTGCTTAGGGTTTGCATAATTAGAAGATTCTTTTTCATTTTTTGAGTCATCATGGATTTGGGTGCAGCACCTCGTCGTTCTCATCATTTAGCAAGACTTCCACCTTGTACATCTCCTCCTCCTTTGGGAGAGAGAAACAGACAATCCAGGTGGACTACTGGTCACGTTGATTCACACACGATGGGATATCATGAAGATGAAATTGCTGAGTTTCCTTATCCACCTCATGATGTTGGGGAAGGAGATCCTACTCCTACATATGATCCTTCACCTGATATACCTACACACACTGGGTATGATCCCTCATTCACAAGTCACTGGTATTGGTTTCTGAGCGATGAGACTCATCATGAACCTGTGAGCACTAGTTATGATATGTCTAGTATTCCTACACATGATTTGGATTAGCATGCCGAGTCAGAGTTTGAACCTAACACTATGCCTAGGGGCATTCCTAGTCATTTCCATGTGGAAAGGTTTGGGAACATGAGTCACAATGCACCCTCCATCTCGGCGGTGGAGGTCACATCACATGTTCCTCCTAGACCTAGTACTAGTAGTCCTATTCAGATACCAGAACCAAGATGAGTGATGGTAGGGAATACCATTTACATAGTTTCACATGTCCCTTCATCCTATGTTCCTAGCTCTTTGAATTCTATTCCTCCCCCTCATTCACGTGGTCCTTCTGGCCGGAATGTTGCTACGAGTCATGTGCATACTGCTGCTACTCGCATAGTTGTGTCTAAGAGTCAAGCACCTCCTGTTGTCTCGGGAGGTCATATTCCTACTTCTGGAGGTCATATTCCTACTTATGGAGGTTCTTGTGGGACATCTCATGGGACTTATTATGGACCATATTATAGATCGAAATATGCATAGAGTTATTCACCTTATTGGTATAGGTATCAACAACCCACTTACTCCCTGAATTATGGCTTTGTAGCCCCAACTAGTCAAGGTACACCACATTATGGTGCTTCCATGGCACCCTACATGGGTCAAACATGATGAGGATACTATGGCCACGGCCATGGTGTTTACGGTAATCAGTCCTACGTGAACCAAAATTATCAGGGAGAAGCTTATTGACCTGCTCAACCTAGGCTCCCTTTCCTCTCAATGTTAAATTTTCTTGACTTGTTGAGACTAATGAACAATCCAGTCTCTCATGACCCGGCTTGGCCGGCTATCCCTAATAAGCTTCCCTCAGACATTCCCAAATTCGAGGGAAAACCAGGAGAAGATCCTAGTGATCATGTTACTACATTTCACCTTTAGTGCTCTTCTAATTCCTTACATGAAGATTCGATCCGTTTAAGGCTATTTCAACACATCCTTATAGGGCCTGCAGCGAAATGGTACATAGAGTTACCTAGGGGGGCATTTGTTTTGTTCGATGACCTAGCTATAACTTTTCTCAACCACTTCCAGCTGCTAGTGCATTACGACATTGCTACGGAACTCTTGTCAACATTTCAGCAAGACAAAGCCACACATATCTCGAGCCATATGCAAGAGTGGCGTAGATGGAAGAGATTGATTAAAGCCTTCATACCTCTATAGTTTCTCCTCGAATAGTTCCTTAAATTGTTACTACCTTATGTAGAGAAGGATGTTTCTACGTTGGGAGTTCAGAACGAGGAACAAGCAATTTTTAGGGCACAAGAATTGGATTTGATTTATACTCAATCCGGTTTGTTATATGAGATCATTCCTAATGCTCCGCTTTCTAGTTCTGACCCTAAGATCAAACTTGGACCACATGTCGATAGCATTGTTGGTTGTACAAGTACCAAACCTACAGATTTGGTTGTAAAATAGGTCATTCAATTGTCTATCAACCAATCTACCTCAGGACAAGCCACGACTCTGTCTCAACCCACCCAAATGGCGAGTGTGTTTTCGGTCCAATTGTCGGACCATAAGGGTAACCAACAACCCGGAAGGAATAAGAAGAAAGGTAAAAACAATCATAAGGGTGGGAATAGGAATGAAAATTCCAATTCTAATGACAAGAATGCCCAAAATGATGGAGGGGACAAGCAACCTAAACGTAAGGTTAAGTTTCCTTGCAAGTTGTATAAGGATGACCACCTCACTCACTTGTGCCCTCGGATAGAAGAAGCCTAGAGATTCATAGAATAGGGCCCAACTGTGCTGACCAACCCTTTAACTCATAATCAAAACATGAACTCGAGGACCCATGATCAGTCTGGTGGGGATCAATATCCACCGAAAAATAATAGTGGTCATGGTTGCATCAATATGGTGTGTGCTACTAAGGTTGTGACTCATGTGAAGGACTATGGTTCATCACAACCAGACCTTGGAAAGGAACCTGCTCCACTCGGGAGTCCTTTGCGTATTGAAAACCCTATAGAAAAACCTGAAGTTGCTCCTCTCATTCCTAAGGGAGTCCTTAAGCATTTGGGGCACAATCCTAATGCCTGAGCCTCCCAGAACTATTCTGTTGTCAAGGATTTGGGCCACACTCCTTGTGTGATGTCTGCACTCGAAGTAATTCAGAGTTGTCCTTCGAAAAGGAAGGCTTTGCTTTTTTCTCTTGGTGTTAATGATGATCACTCTTCCTATGTCATCAAATTTGAAACCGTGGGACTATATCCTCACGTTCCTTACTATGTGTCTCTCTTGATTCATGTAGAATGTCTTAACATGACAGTCAAACGCACTGTGATCGATGAAGGCGCTGCTACTTCCGTGATGTATTTAGCGTGTTGGAAGGGTTTGGGTTCCCCCAAATTGTCTAAATCCGCTACCATGTTGACTTCTTTTGATGTTATATCGTTTTGGCCACATGACATTCTTCCTTCTCTTAAGGTCCGTGTGGGAGGGAAGACCGTCGTGATCAAGGTCGAGGTGGTTGATGCGCCCCTTGACTACAATCTGTTACTAGGTAGGAATTGGATGTATAGTATGCAAGCCATAGATTCTTCTCTATTTTGAGTTGTATGCTTTCCATTTAATGCGAAGATAGTTACGATTTATCAAATTTCATTCAAAAATCCATGTGTTATCGCATCTTCGGGAGCTTCTGTCTCAATTGTCGAGAACTCTCAGCCGACAACTGGGAGTGTGGGTGTTGGAATGTACCCATCCCTTATGGGATCATTTAGTTGTCCTACACCTGTTCTTATGATCGAGTCTAGTTTCGGTGAGGCTTCGTCATCATTGAGTTTGGTGTCTTTTCACACCACTGATATGGAAGATCCTTGCATTCTTCCTACACTGATTCCTTCGTGTGAGCCTATCAGAACAAACGTTCCATTGCATGCAGTAATGATAGCATATCAATCTAATCTTGAATGTGCTGTAGAGCCTAGTCCTTCCTCTTCGCAGATAGAGGAGGAGGACCCATATGTGCTTCCTGCATGGGAAGTTGAGTCTTCTCACGCACATGATTTCCTTGATAGTGTTTTTCCATTAGATGAAGCTATTATTGAGGCTATGTCTGGGGTTGAGCCACCTTGGGAAGAGTTGCATCATAGATATTACTTTCTTCCCGAGCTTGACCATTTGGAATGTGAAGACTTTAGGGAGATTCTTAGTGAGAGAATTGGTAGTCCCATGGTTCCATTAAGCTCTCCTAGTTCGATGGTTGATGGAAACATGGCGAATATATCTCCTACCATTCCTATCAATACCTCTTGCGATCCTGGAAAGATTGGGAATGTCTATATTGGGGCAAAATGTTCCCATGCTGAGATTCAAGAGTATACCGAGCTGTTCAAAGAGTTTCATGATGTATTTTCTTGGTCATACAAGGAAATGCCAAGTATCAACCCTCGCATTGTTGAGCATGAAATTAAAACTTATCCCAATGCTAAGTCTGTTCAACAATGCATGCATGTGGTGAATCCAAGAAAATCACCCACGATTAAGGATGAGATAGAAAAACTGTTGAATTCTGGTTTTATCTATCCCGTTCCCTTAGCGAAGTGGGTTTCAAATCCTATTTCGGTTGATAAGAAACAAGGAACGATCGGTATATGTACCGATTTTCGTGACTTGAATCATGCCTGTTCTAAGGATAATTTTCCCAGACCATTTATTGATCATATTTTAGATGAGTGTGTGGGAAGCGAGGTATTTTCCTTTATGGATGGATTTTCTGAATACAATCAGATACAGATCAAACCCGAAGACCAACATAAGATTGCATTTTTTTGTCCTTGGGGTACCTTTGCATATCAGAAGATGCCTTTTGGCCTTAAAAATGCAGGATCCACTTTTCAGCAGGCTATGAACTTGATCTTCCATGATCTCAAATCGATTATTGAAGTATTTTTGGATGACCTTGCTGCTCATTCTCGTCAGAGGATGCGTCATTCCTACCATTTGATATTAGTATTCGAAAGGTGCCGCCATTACTTGGTCAGGTTAAATCCTCATAAATGCATCTTTTGTGTGAAGTCTAGTCACTTATTAGGGTTCATTGTCTCCAAGGAGGGTATAAGAGTCAATCGTTTGAAGGTTGAGGCAATACTTCAATTGTCTCCCCCGTAAAACATTAGACATCTTCAATGTTTGCAAGGCATGGCAAATTTTTGCAGAGATTCGTCGTTAACTTTACCAATTTAACTAGAGGATTTATGTTCTTTTGAAGAAGGACACTACCTTTTGCTGGGATGAGCGAGCCCAGGAGTCCTTTGATGCACTTAAGCGAGCCTTAGCATTGGCCCTGGTGATTAGTCCACCCGACTAAAGCCGTGAATTTTTAATGTATGTGGCCGCGCCCATTGAGACGATTGGTATGGTTTTGTTTCAGGAGGATGAGGAGGTTCAGGAGCATGTCATATATTATTTGAGCCGAAACCTTATAGATGCGGAGATCCATTATTCCCATGTGGAGAAACTTGCCTTAGCTACCGTTCATGCGGTTCAAAGATTAAGACACTATATTCTCCTTCACCAGACCTTGGTGGTAGCCCATGTCAATCCATTTTAGTTCAGCTTCATTAGAAGAATGATAGGGGTAAAATATAATAAGTGGAATACATCTTGCAAGAATTTGATCTCAAGTTTGTTTCGGCAAAATCGAAGAAATCGTTGATTTTTGCGGAGCTTATATCTGATTTCCCAAGCGAGGAGGAGAAGGAAGTTTGTGAAGATACGTTTGTCGATGAGCACATTTTCTTGATCTCAACTTTGGATCCATGGTATGGGGATATTATCATATATTTACAAACATTGAAGGTCCCTACTCACCTTTCATGAGACGAACGACAACGGTTACATCACGTATCCAAGAATTACCTCATAGTGGATAACACATTATACCGTCGTGGGGTAGATTCCATTTTATGTCATTGTTTAACTCATGAGGAGGTTGAGCTTGTGCTGAATGATTGCCATGGAGGGGCGTGTGGTGGTCATTTATCTGGGATTTCTATAGCCCAAAAAATATTGAGAGTGGGTTATTTCTGGCCGTCGATCTTTAAATATTATGTTAATGCGGTCAAGAAGTACCACCCTTGCCAGGTGTTTGCACGCAATATGCGCTCACATCCTTCCCCGTTGAATCCAATTATCACCATAGGTCCCTTCACTAAGTGGGGGCTTGATTTGATGGATTGCAACCCAGCTTTAGCTGGGGGGCATCATCATATGATCGTGGTTGTTGACTACTTCACGAAATGGGTTGAGGCTATGCCCACGATTAAATCTGATGGTGAGACATCCGTACATTTTGTATTCAACCATATCATTACTCGGTTCGGTATTCCGAAAGATCTTGTCAATGACCATGGTAGGCACTTTCAGAATCAGATGATGGAAGATTTGGCCTCGAAGTTAGGGTATAAGCAGGAGCATTATTCTTCTTATTACCTTCAAGCGAATGGATAGGTTGAAGCAGTGAACAAATCACTCAAGTCCATTCTCCAATGAACCATCGCACAAAGCAAGACCAATTGGCATATCATGTTATATCCTTCTTTGTGGGCTTATAGGATTGCGGTTAAGATTGCCACTAGTTTTTCTCCATATCAGCTTGTACATGGAGTGGAGTCTATATTTCCAGTTGAGTGCGAAATCCCTTCTTTGAAGCTAGCCATAGAGCTCTTACCAGACACTTCTCCATTGGAGGAACGTTTGGTCCACGTAGAGCAGCTTGATATGCAGCGCCAAGATGCCTTAGTGGCTCTAGAAGTGAATAAGCATTGTGTTAAGGTCCAGTATGATAAATCTGTCCATCCAAGGAAGTTTAGTGAAGGAGATTTGGTCCTTTTGTGGGATCAAGCTAAAAAACCCTTGGGGGTAGGAAAATTTAACCCCATGTGGCATGGTCCTTATGTTGTTAAATGTGTGTTAGAGAAGGGTGCATATGAGTTAGTAGATTACAAAGGGAAAACCT
Source organism: Pseudotsuga menziesii (assembly GCA_001517045.1). Taxonomy (NCBI): domain Eukaryota; kingdom Viridiplantae; phylum Streptophyta; class Pinopsida; order Pinales; family Pinaceae; genus Pseudotsuga; species Pseudotsuga menziesii. The sequence goes on from LPNX011094446.1 coordinate 112,656, forward strand.
TGGCGGAGCCTAGAAATGGGCTCTATCTTAACAAGTACTATGCATGATTCTTAGGCAGGGCTGACTATTGTATATTATTGTACATTATTTTGCATAGTTAGGTTTTTCTTATGGTGATCGGGTTTGTTGATTAGCTTTCGTTTCTTATGGTAGATGTCAATGCAGTCTTCCATATATATAGGATTCAAGGATGGTGCTAGCTATCACACTCAACACTCAGCCTCTGCTACTTGGGTGATTTATACCCCTATGGGTCAGGTATTGTCTTTAGGAGGCATATGTTTATGGCCCTTTTCAAACAATTTTGCTGAATATAGTGCCGTTATAGAGCTTCTATGGGATGCCATTTAAAATGGTGTCCTTTCTCTTGAGGTATGTCTTGATTCGCAGTTAGTAGTGTCATAGCTTAATGGATTGTATCATGTTAGGGATCCAACATTATTATGAAGATTCTTACGTGTGAGATTATTAGAATGGCAATTTGACAGCATAACATACATACATGTTCCAATAATTTATAATCAAGTTGCTGACTCATATGCTAACTATGTGTTAGATTTCCATTTGTTTCATAGACAATAAGCTCATCACAAACATACATTTTTACACATGTAAATAAATAAATCGACCATCATAAAATATTTTCGTTAAAAATCCAAAATGTGATAATACATAAGTGTCATAATACAAAAATGGGGCTTTCGAGCCACCAAAATATAAATACATGGTAGTACAAAATGTATCACTCCCAGGTATCTAAGCCTGGGGAGGACGAGGGGGGTTTTGATCATGGAATGTCACCATGGCTCTAGCTAGCCGTCGAAACAACTGCACCCATGCTCATGGCACACCCACCACCTGATGTTGTATGGCCTCAGGTAGGTCCTCGACCTGCGCCATGGGTACCCTATGTGTCAACCACACAAAGTTGGTATGAATGCTTTGGAGCGTCCACTCCACATCCACACCCATAATGTCATCTCGTCTTCCCCTCCATCTATGATGAGGGAAACCATCAGGCCACTGTGGTCCTACATCTGCAAACATATGACAGGATGTCACTATGTGTTGTCACGCAAAAACATGTCTTTTGAGTCTATATATATCAAAAAACAAAAAAAAATAATTCACAAAACTTAAAAAGAGGGGTTGGGATTTGTTACCAGTGTCACCGTATGTTGATCCTAGTGGTATAGACATGTTGAGATCTCCCTGCAAGTCTATCCCCTCATAGGGGTAATCATTAATGGCAACTATCTGCTTCCTCCAACATGGAAAGAAATCAGTTGGATAGGGGTTGGACACCCTACCTCCACCCAGTCTACGCATCACATCTACCCAACGTCGTTGGGCCGGATCTTGAACCCCGTGAAGAGGAACGTCAACTCTAGGGCTCAATCCCGGAACACACTCAAAGAAGAACATGCTCAGTATACTGCTGAAACCAAAGTTTCGTACCCTGCCCATCTTGCAGTCTCTGAGTTGTTTCTTCATGTTGCTCAATAATGAAGTACTGGAATCATAAACTGTGGGTCTCATGCACTCCACTTCATAGAACATCAGGGGCCATGAGGCCTGGTGGAGTGAGGCTAGCCCTGCTATCCTACCGAGTGTTAGTAGTATGGCCTTTAGGCCTAGCACCTGTATGGAGTTAGTTGGGATCTGACTCCCGACCTTCTTTGTATCTGGATAACAGTATATAGGAATATACTCATCTATGGTGAGGCCACCTCTAGGCCCATGAGAACGTAGGTTCACCACTTACCCCCATCGGGACAATCCTGTAATGAAGTATATTTCCTCCACCTCTATAGTGAGGGACATCCCGTCAATTTGGAAAGACTCTGAGTTACGATCCCAGTAGTCTACTAGTATCTGCAGCAGTCTTGGTTTGGCCCTTAAGCCACCAAGACACCAAAACTTGTAGAGCCCACATGCATGAAGAGCTTGTTGTGCCATTAGATTAGCCCGTACTGCTTCTTCTACATCCCCATGCTCTCATTCCCTCCATTCTAGAACCATCTTGCACATTGAATTCAAGTTTGGGTCATTAGATGTCTTATAAAAACTTGAACGCGGCCGCATACGTGACTGTTTGCTAAACATACGTGTATGTATGTGACTTTGAGGCATTTTTCCGCGTATATCCAGCCCTATACGTGGAAAAATCCTCGATTTCTGTGTGGGCCATGGTGCATAATTTAGAGTGTCCTAGAAATCAAATTAGACAATGGAAAATTGAAAAATTTACATGCAAATGAAAGAGCAGGGCATGGGAAGTTACCTAGAAAAAATGGTGTCAAATTCCTCCAGTTGGATCTCCCGGAATTCGCGTTTGAAGTTCTGAGCTCAATTGGGTAAAAATTTCAAATGTTGTATAATGTTTTGAATTTTTTACTATTTATAGAAATTTTTCAAATTTTTGAAATTTTTTACCCCCTTTCTATAGTTTTGGACCGTTTCTGACCCTTTTGGACTGTTTTTGACTATATTAATGATGTAGGAGACTGTTTTGAGCACCGTTTCGACCATTTTTTTGACCCGTCAATGCCAATTTCATGTATGATGTTTAAACTGGAATATAGGTTAGATTTCACCTCCATTTGTGTTTTGCATGACTTTATGACCATGCCATTATAACCATAGGTAGAAACCCATTCTATCATGTCACGAAACCTTCTTGCTATTTTAGAAGTGACATGATGTGAATGGTAGAGCTTGACCTTACATGGGTACCCTAGTTAGATCCTTGTTTTCATTTGGTGCCCATGCCAACCGTTTGTCCTTTAGTGTGTGGGGGTCCATTGTATAGTATCTTCATGACATTTCGTAAGAGCTTCATACTCCTCTTGATCTTTTTGATGGATTATTTCCTCAGGACTCCCTTATGTCAAGTTGTAATTGCATTATCATGAGCTTTTATTGCCTCATTGAGACTTGTGCTGACTTCCTTGACTTTGAGTATCATCCATATAGCCCGAACTTGTCTCATCTCTAGCCACGCAGCGCCATTTTATATATCCTTTGCAACTTGATTCCCTATTTTTACCAGGAGGGGACCTTCCCTCGAGTATATCTATCTTACACATGTGTCCGTACATTGAACATAGGTATGTTCTACTGGTTGGAACTAATTTGTTTTCCCATTTGAAACTCGTCTCCTCCTAGTCTGTAACTATAAAGAGATTTTATTCTTTTTCAAGCTTTCCAAATATTTGAAAATTTCCAAAAAAAAATAAAAATCGAAAAGTCGGACAAGAAAAGATGTTATCCTTGGAAGCAGTCGAGTCATGTCACCTTTGAACAGAGCACTGTATATGACATCCATTGGTTGGGTTAATATTTTGAATTTAGGAGCTATACTCGTTTCTCTAATTTTATCTCCATCAAATGGTTAAGGTTCTAGTCCCTATGGAACCTCTATCGATGCCTCTTGTGTCGTAGAGATGTCCCAGTTTTGCATATCAAGTCCATTCTACCTACATTCAGTCACCATTTACCTTTATGCTCTTGTTTGAAGGAATTTGAAACCTGATTCAGCCATTCCTCAGTTATCTTGACTTTGCATGTCGGCCATTCTCGATACAGTTACTGGTTCATGCACCTTATGATCGAGTCCTTCCACATTATACAGCTTTTTCGAGTACCTCGTGTTGGATGATGAGGTGTGCCTTAATTCCCTCCTTCTAGCGGATTTCATCCCATTGAATTCAGATAATTTATTCTGGGATAGGAATCTAGAGTCATTTTTGAGTTCCTTGAGACTTGCAGTCATCAGTGGTAGGTTCTCTTTCCATCGACAGTTTTTGGGAATACATCAACGTCCCCTGATCGATGGATTCTCTCAAGCATTTGACCTCAACACATTTATTCAGACTTGTAGTTTGCACTCTAGTACCTTGATTCCCATTTTCATTATTGGTGGGTGATCTCGCGTCTGTTAACGGTATACATCAATGACCGATAATCAGACGATGGACTACTATGTTCGACCTTGACACCTCTATTCACATAGTAGGACATGTACTCATAGCGGTTTGTTTAGAATACCTTCCAGATTGGTGGCATCTCTTATATGCTACCTCCTTGATCGTGCCAATGTTCATGAGATTTCAACTCTCGTGACTTGATTCCAGTATATGTTAGACATTTCCAGCCATTATGGAGATCTTGATCCATTACATATCTTAAGTCTTCATGGAGATCATGATCCTTTGTATATCTTGATCAGGGAGATTCTGATCTATTTATATTGTACGTGGCATTGACCACACATGCTATATTGTATGATGCCTAATCATGGCCATTGTACTCTTATGTATCCATGACTGCTGTATCTATTTGCAGTTATATGCAGAGCTTTGTCATTGTATTGTACTAATTGGATGGCTGGTTCTTCCACTGGGTTCTTCATCACTCCACTTCTGGGATGGAATTATAATGTATCTTGGCCATCGTATGACCCCTATGACCTCACACATTAGGGGGCATCTGTTACAGCTAATTTTACCACACATGGTGAATCACACTTTTATGGCCTTCCATGGCCCTCTGCAGACTCCTGAGACCCCATGGACCATTTTTTTACCTTTTATGTTTCCAAGATCATCCCTAAAAACATGAAAAAATTACCAGACGTGACTTTTAATCCCTTTCTCGCGTATATACATGGATTTGACCCTTAAACCCGCGTACATCGGGATGTGTGCAAAAGGCCAAATTATTTTGGAGTTTTCCTTGATGTGGATCCAATTCACTTGTCTCCTGGCCTTCCATATGGCTTGAGATCACTCAAATTTGACCTTTTATTACCCCATTGAAAAGCTATATAAGGAACCCTTTGGATACATTGAAGGCGAGAGTAATTGAAGAGCAAGAAAACTATAGTCCATTGTTGCTGGAGCTTATACTTGAGTCTGCATCCCTTTGTCCCTTGGAGAAATTTTGTGTTCTTCCCAAGCTTAACTTTTGCTTGTGAGCTTGCTATCGAGAGATGGAGGATTGAAGTGGTGGAGGCTCAAGTGGGGGACTCAGTTTCTCCGATTCATAGATGTGCCGATAGAGGTTGTCTCTATTGTAATCTCTGTTTTATATTAATAGAAATTTCTTTTCCTATCCAATAATGTTTATTTGAATGAATATTTGACCCATGGATTATTTCAAATGCTTATATGTTATTGATTATATATGCTAGAGTAGATCTAACATGATTATATATAGCATGCTTGTCTTGTTTATTGAATGTTGAGGAAGCAATTTATCAATTCAGGCTAAAGTTGGAAAGCTCAACGAGGATCTACATCAACCGTCTAGAATAAGGTACGAATCAAGATCCTTTAGTGTTAGATATTTGGTTTCTCTTGCATACATGAAGGGATTGATTTCTAGAGTCAAGTTGTCTGTTGTGGTACCCAAAGCCATAGGAATTTCTTTCCGTAACATCTATGTATTTTATCTTTTATTTCTTATCTCTTTATATTTATTGGATGTTCTATATTTTTTAACATTAATCTATATCATATCACATTATATTGAGAATAACTGTCACATGCTATGATCATATTATATTACTCTCAAACCATATAATCATTGCTAATGTAATCCACTCTAAAGGTAGCTAACCTCTAGAGGAGACTTAATAGAAATCAGTGACCATGGTTATTAATATATCACATAATATTTATGATTCAACATGCAAATAATTTCACCTCTATAACTGGAGGCCCACCTCAAGGGTACATGCTATGACTGGGGGTCCACATGACAATCATGACTTGATATTACTGACAAGTCTGACTTGATATTTTTCACAAGTCTGCATTCTTAATATTTCTCACAAGACATTACAACATCAGCACCTAAACACATGATGATATAGAGGACTTAATATTCCTCACAAATCTATAGACTCATTCCTGATGATGTACATCCAACACTCCCTCTTAGCGGGGGAGGAATTCTATGTCATACTAAGCTTGTCTTGGAAGTACTTGAACTTTGTCTCTAACAAAATATTTGTTAACATATCCAAAATCTGTTCATCTATAGTTATATATTGAAGTTTTGTTATACCATTCATGATCATGTATCAAATGAAGTGATACTTCGTTTCTATGTTCTTCAACTTATCGTGAAACACAAAATTTTTAAAAATCTTGATGCAAATATGGTTTTCACACCTAATAACTACAGGCTCAAGTCTTTCACTAAAAATTCCCACAACTAGTTTTCTCATCCACATTGCTTCTCTTTAGGTAGTACTAGCAAGAATGTAATCATCCTATGTGGTACTCTAGGCAACTGAGACTTGGATTTTGTTTGACCAAGAAATCATGGTAAAAACCAAGCTATAATATTAGTCTAAAGTGCTATTATTGTCCACAATGTTGACACCCCAATCAGAGTGAGTATAACCAAGTACAAAATCCCTCCAATGGAAGAATACTTTACTCCAAGCAATCGTACCTTGGAAATACCTCAACACATGATTTATAGTAACCCAATGTTTGTTCTCTAGATCATACATAAACTGAATCAGAATGCTAACTTCCTAACAAACATATGGCCTTAAGTGTATTAAGTACATAAATGCTCCAATCATATGTATACAAAGTGGGGTCCACTAGATCCAATCGAGTATTAGACTCATTAAGTTTCCTCAATATGGAAACCATCGGAGCACTCATGGATTTTAAATCCATCATTCCAAACATAAAAAATATGTCAATAATGTACCTCCCTTGAGACAAAAATATCTCATTATTTCTCTGCCAAATCTGAAGGCCTAGAAAGTAGTGCATTAGAGCTATATCTTTCATCTTGAACTCTAATGTTATCTCCCTCTTTCACTCAGGAATCAATCTTTCCTCTCCAATGAGGATTATATCATCAAAATACATAACCAATATCAATGGTTGGTTCTCCACTACTTTGAAGTACAAATTTGAATTGGCTTCACTTTTTGAGAAACCCAGTCTTTGAATATGGTTGTATATTCTGGCATACCAAGCTCAGGGATCCTGCTTAATCCCATATGAGGATTTATTCATCTTGTACACATCAGACTCATTCCCATGAATCAAAAATCCCTCAAGATGGTCAATATAAACTTCTTCCTCAAACTCACGATTGAGGAAGGACGTATTCACATTCATATCGTGAAGTTTCCATCCTAATACAGGTCCAAGTGAGATCACAACTTGAATTGTGGTATACTTGGAAACAAGAGGTAATGTCTCCTCATAATCAATGCCCTATTTTTGAAAGAAACCTCAAGAAACAAACCTATATTTATACTTATCCACATTATCACTCGCAACATGATTTAACTTGTAAATTCATCTAGAAGTAAAAATGTACTTCCCCTCAGATGTGAGATCAATACACCTGTTACGAAGAGAAATTCCTATGGCTTGGGGTACCACAATAGACAGCTTGACTCCAGAAACCAATCCTTTCCAATATGAAATAGAAATTAAATTCCTAACACTAAAGGATCCAACCTCGTACCTTATTCCGAATGGTTGAAGTAGATCCCCGTTGAGATTTCCAATCTTCAGCTTGAATTGATAGATTACTTCATCAACAACAAGTAAACAATACAAGCATTCTATATATCATGGTGTTAGATATATTCTATCATATATAATCAATAATGTACGAGCATTTGACATAATATAATGGATAAAATATTCATTCAAACACACATTATTGGACAGGAAAATATATTTCTATTAATATAAATCAGAGATTACAAGATACAACCTCTGATGGCACATCTGTGAACCGGAGAAACTGAATCCCCCACTTGGGCCTCCACCATGTCAATCCTCCATCTTTCGATAGCAAGCTCACAGGAAAAAGGCAAGCTTGGGAAGAACACACTAGTGCTCCAAGGGACAAAGGGATGAAGACTCGAGCATAAGTTTTGGCAATAATGAACTATAGTTTCTTTGCTCTCAATTCTCTCTTATTCCTTCAATGTACCAAGGGGTTCCTTATATAGCTTTTCAAAGGGGTAATGAAAGGGTGAATCCAAGTGATCTCAAGGCATAGGGAAGGCCAGGAGTCAAATGAGTCGGATCCATGTCAAGGAAAACTCCAAAAGGATTTGGATTATGCACACATCCTGATGTATGCGGTTTTAGTGGTCAAACCGGTGTATATACACGCTTATAGGTTTAAAAGTCAAGTGTATCATTTTTCATATGTTTTTAGGGATGATCAAGGAAACATCAAAGGACAAAAAATGGTCCATGGGGTCTGAGGAGTCTGCAACAGGACAGGGGAAGGCCATACAAAGTGTGATTCACTTGGAGTGGTGAAATCAGCTATAACAGATGCCCCCTAATGTGTGAGGTCAGAGGGGTCATACGATGGAGGAAATACATTATACGTCCATCCTAGAAGTGGAGTGATGAAGGATCCCAAATGGAAGACTAGCCACCCAATTAGTATAGTACCATAATACAACTCTGCATATAATTGCAAGTACATATAGTAGTCTTGGATACATAAGAGTACAATGGCCATGAATAGGCATGATACATGATATCACATATGTGGTCATCACCACGTACAATATACATAGATCAGAATCTCCATGATGAATATATACATAGGACCATGATCTCCATAATGGCTAAAGATATAACAAATCAAGATCTCCTAGTGGCTGGAAATATCTGACATATACTGGAATCAAGTCACGAGAGCTGAAATCTCATGAACACTGGCATGATCAAGGAGGTAGCATATAAGAGATGCCACCAATCTGGAAAGTCTTCTACACAAACTGCTATGAGTACAAGTCCTACTATACGAATAGATGTGTCGAGGTCAAACATAGTAGTCCATTGTCTGATTACCGGTCATTAATGTATACCATTAACAGACGCGAGATAACCCACCGATAATGAAAATGGGAATCAAGGTACTAGAGTGCAAACTAACAAGTGTGAATAAATGTGTTGAGGTCGAACACTTGAGAGGATCCATCGATCGGGGGACATTGATGTATTCCCAAGAACTGTCGATGGCGAAAGAACTTGCCACCGATGACTGCAAGTCTCAAGGCACTCAAAAGGACTCTAGATTCCAATCCCAGAATAAACGATCTGAATTCGATGGGATGAAATCCACTGGAAGGAGGGCATTAAGGCATCCCCCATCATCCAACACGAGGTACTCATCAAAGCTGTATAATGTGGAAGGACTCGATCACAAGGTGCATGAACCAGTAGCTGTACCAGGAATGGCCGACATGCAAAGTCAAGATAAATAAGGAATGGCTGAATCAGGCTTCAACTTCCTTCGAACAAGAGTATAATGGCGTATGGTGACTGAATGAAGGTAGCATAGACTCAATATACAAATTGGGACATCTCTATGACACAGGAGGCATCAACAGAGGCTCCATAGGGACTGGAAGCTTAACCAGTCGGTGGAGATAAACTCAGATAAATAAGTACAACTCCTAAAGTCAAACTATAACCCAACCAATGGATGTGATATACAGTGCTATGTTTGAAGGCGACACGACTCGACAGCTGCCACAGATAACATCTTTCCTTGTCCAGCTTTTTGGTTTTTTAATTTTTTTTTGGACTTTTTCAGTTATTTGAAAAGCTTGAAAAAAGAATAAACTAGCTTTATAGTTACAAACTAGGAGGAGACGAGTGTCATAAGGTCAAACAAACTAGTTCCAAGCAGTGGAACATACCTATGCTCAATGCAAGGATACATGTGTAGGATATCGACACTCGGGGGGAAATCCCCTCTCGGTAAAAGGGGAATCAAGCTACGAAGGATATAAAAAAAATGGCTCTGCATGGCTAGACATGAGACAAGCTCGGGCTATATGGCTAAAATGCAATGTCAGGGGAGCCAGCATAAATATCAATAAGGTAGGCAAAGCTCATGATAATGCATTCACAACTTGATATGAGGGAGTCCTTAGGAAAATAGGCCAGCAAAAGATCAAGAGGAGTATGAGGCTCTTGTGAAATGTCATGGTAGTATTATACAACGGACTCCCACACCCTAAAGGAGAAAACGTCAGCATGGGCACCAAATGCAAATAAGGCACTAACTAGGGTACCCATGTAAGGTGAAGCACTACCACTCATATTATGCCACTTCTAAAGCAGCAAGAAGGTTCCGTGACATAATAGAGTGGGTTCGTACCTAAGGTCATGGTGATATGGCCAAAAGGTCATGCAAAATGCAAATGGTGGTGAAACCTAACCTATATGCCAGTTTAGACATGATACCTGAGATCGGCATGAATGGGTCAATCCAATGGCTGAAACGGCACTAAAAAAGGTCTTCTACATCACAAATTATGTCAAAAATGGTCCAAAATGGTTAGAAAATGTCGAAACTATAGGGAAGGGGGTAAAAATTTTCAAATATTTGAAATTTTTTCTATAAATAGTAAAAAATATAAATCATTTGAAACTTTTATCCATTTGAGCTCTGATTTTCAATAGCAAATTCCAGGAGATCCAGCAGGCAGAATTCACTACCGTTTCTTCCAGGTATTTACTCATGCTCTCCTCTTGCATTTTGATACAATTTTTATGAATTTTCATGGTCAAATAAGTTTTTTAGGCCATCCCAAAATGAGCGCTACAGCCCATGTGGAAATCGAGGTTTTTTCTGCGTATAGGGCTAGATATATGTGGAAAATGGCCTCGAACCCGCGTATATACACGGCTATTTTGAAAATAGTCACATATGAGGCCGCGCATATGGTTTTTTCAATAAATCAATGGGAAAATTTGCAATTTATTTTGCAGGATGGTGCTAGAGTGGAGAGATTATGAGCATGGTGAAGTAGAGGAAGCAGTAAGGGCCGACTTAATGGCTCAACAAGCTTTACGTGCATGCGGGCTCTACAAGTTTTGGTGTCTTGGTGGTTTGAGGGCCAAAACAAGACTGCTACAGATGTTGGTAAACTACTGGGATCCAGACTTGGAGCCCTTTCGTATTGATGGGATGTCCCTCACCATAGAGGTGGAGGACATATACTTTATCACAGGGATTTCTAGATGAGGGGAGGTGGTGAACGTTTGTTCCTGTGGTGGGCCAGGGGGTGGCCTGACTATCGATGAGTACATTGTCGTGTACTATTATCAAGACACCGAGAAGGTGGGGAGTCAAGTCCCTACCAACGCTATATAGGTATTGGGCCTAAAGGCCATATTACTGACACTGGGCAGGACAGCAGGCTTAGAATCACTCCACCAGGCCTTGCGGCCTCTGATGTTCTATGCGGTGGAGTGCATGAGACCCACGATCTACGACTGGAGTACTACACTACTGAGAAACATGAAACGCCGGCTCAGTGAGTGTAAGGTAGGTAGGGTGTGGAACTTCGGGTTCAGCAGTATTTTGAGCACGTTTTTCTTCGAGCGTGTTCCAGGATTGAGCCCTAGAGTGGACGTTCCTCTCCACGGGGTTCAAGATCCGGCCCAACGGCGTTGGGCAGATGCTATGCGCAGACTGGGGGGTGGTAGGGTGGCCAACCCATATCCCGCTGACTTCTTTCCATGGTGGTGACGACAGATAGTTTCCATTGATGACTACCCCTATGCAGGGATAGATTTCTGGGGGGACCCGGACATGCCATTGCCACCAGGATCGGCATATGGTGATATATGTAATGAATCTTGACCCTCTCTTTTTAAATTTTTTGAGTTATTTAATTTTTTTGTATTTTCTTGATTATGTGGAATCAAAATGGCATATTTTTGGGTGATGATACATAGTGACATCTACAATTTTTGTGTAGATGTGGGACCACGGCAGCCAGAGGGATTCCCTCATCATAGACGGAGGGGAAGAGGAGATGACATCATGGGTGTGGATGCGGAGCGAACGCTCCAAAGCAATCATACCAACTTTGTGAGATTGACACATAGAGTTCCCATGGCGCAAGTCGAGGACTTTCCTGAGGCCATGCAGTGGCAGGTGGTGGGTGTACCATGTGCATGGGTGTGTTTATTTAAATGGCTAGCTAGAGCCGTAGTGACATTCCATGATCATAACCCTCCTCCTCCTCCACAAGATTAGACACCTGGGAGTGTATACATTTTGTATGACCGTGTATTATATGATGGTGGCTTTAAAAGCCCCAAATTTTGTATCATGACACTATGTGTTATCACATTTTTGATGTATATATAAAAAGTTTTATGGTGATCGATTTATTTATTTTCATGTGTAAAAAATGTGTTTGTGATTAATTTATTATGAATGAAACAAATGCCAATCTAACACGTAGTTAGCATATGAGTCAGCAACTTGATTATTATTTCTTGGAATGTGTATATATGTTATATTGTCAAATTGCCATTCTAACAATCTCACACGTAAGAACCTTCTCAATAACGTCAAATCTCTAACATGGTACAAACCATTGAGTTGTGACACTACTAACTCTGAATCAAGACGTACCTCAAGAGATAGAATGCCATGCAAAATGGCATCTCGTAGAAGCTTAATAACAGCACTATGATCAGCAACATTGTTGGAAGATGGCCGTAGACATACACCTCCTGAAGACAGTACCTGACCCATAGGGGTATAAATCACCCAAGCATCAGAGGCTAAGTGTTGAGTGTGACGGTTTGCACCATCCGCGAATCCTATGTAGGTGAAATATTCCACTAACATCTGCCAAAAGAAACAGAAACTAATCACAAACTCGACCACGATGAGAAAAAGACCTAACTATGCAAAGATGTAAAATAATATACAACAAGCAGCCTTGGCTAAAGATCATGCATAGTATTTTTTGAGATAGAGCCCATTTCTAGGCTCTTCCAAAGCTGTTCCTTCGTAATCCACTAACTCATACACACCCTTCTCTAACACATGCTTGACCACGTAAGGACCACGCCACATAGGATTAAATTTCCCTACCTGCAAGGGTTCTTTCGGTTGATCCCACGAAAGGACCAAATCACCTTCACTAAATGCCCTTGGACAGACATACTTATCATACTGGTCCTTAATGCGACGTTTATTAAATTCTAGAGCCACCAAGGCATCTCGATGCTGCTCATCAAGTTGCTCAAGGGGAACCAAACGCTCCTCTAATGGGGAAGTGTCCGGTAAGAGTTCCACAGCTAGCTTCAACGAAGGAATTTCACATTCAAATGGAAATATTGACTCCACTCCATGTACAAGCTGATATGGAGAAAAACCAGTGGCAGTCTTAACAACGGTTCGATATGCCCACAAAGCAGGGTATAACATAATGTGCCAATTATTCTTGCTTTGTGCAATTGTTCGTTGGAGAATGGTTGAGTGATTTATTCACTGCCTCTACCTTTCCATTCGCTTGGGGGTAGTAAGAAGATGAATGTTCTTTCTTATACCCTAACTTGGATTCCAACTCTTCCATCATATGGTTCTGAAAATGAGAGCCATGGTCAGTGACAAACTCTTTCAAAATCCCGAACCGAGTAATAATTTGGTTGAACACAAAGTGAGCGGCTGTCTCACCGTCGGATTTTACTGTAGGAATAGCCTTAGCCCATTTTGTGAAATAATCAACAGCCACTATAATGTGATGGTGCCCCCCAGCCGAAGATGGGTTGCAATCCATAAAATCGAGCCACCACTTAGTGAAGGGACCGGCGGTGATAATGGGATGTAACGGGGCAGGTTTCGAGTGCATATTACATGTGAACACCTGGCAAGGGTGGAACCTCTTGATCGCATCAACATAATCCTTAAAGATCAACGGCCAGAAATAACCCGCTCTCAAAATATTTTGAGCTGTAGAAAGCCTAGATAAATGACCACCACATGCCCCTCCATGGCAATCATTCAGCACTACCTCAGCCTCTTCATGAGTTAAACAATGTCGTAAAATGGAATCTATGCCATGGCGGTACAAAGTATTGTCCACTATGAGGTAGTTCTTAGAGACATGACGTAATCGTCGTCGTTCATCTCGTGAGAGGTGAGTAGGGGTCTTCAGTGTTTGTAAATATATTATGATATCCCCATACCATGGGTCTAACATTGAGATTAAGAAGATGTGTTCATCGACAAATGTATCTTCACAAACCAACTCCTTGGCCTCGCTCGGGAAATCCAATATAAGCTCTGCAAAAATTAAAGACTTCTTCGATTTTGCCGAAACAAACTCGAGATCGGATTCTTGGAGAATGACAATCCATTTATTATACTTTCCCCCAATCATCCTTCAGGTGAGGACGAATTGAAACGGATTGACATTGGCCACAACCAAGGCCTGGCGAAGGAGAATATAATGTCTCAACCGCTGAACCGCATGTACGGTAGCTAAAGCAAGCTTCTTGACATGAGAATAACGAATCTCTGCGTCAATAAGGTTTCGGCTTAGATAATATATGACATGGTGTTGGAGCTCCTCATCCTCTTGAACCAAAACCATACCAATCATCTCTAAGGATGCAGCCACATATAATAGAAAATCACGGCTATAATCCGGAGGACTAATCACTGGGGCTGATGCTAGGGATCGCTTGAGTGCATCGAAGCACTCCTGGGCTCACTCATCCCAATAAAAGGGGGTGTCCTTCTTCAAGAGACGCATGAGGCCTCTAGTCAAATTGGAAAAGTTGACAACAAATCTTAGTAAGAAGTTTTCAATGCCTTGCAAACACTAAAGATGACGAATATTCTTCAGGGGAGACAACTGAAGTATTGCCTCAACCTTCAAAGGGTCGACTCTTATACCCTCTTTCGAAACAATGAATCCTAACAAACGACCTAACTTCACACAAAATATGCACTTATGAGGATTTAACCTAACTGAATAGTGCCGTCATCTTTCGAATACCAATCTCAATTGATACTAATGATGCATTCTCATACGAGAATAAGCAGCGAGGTCATCCAAAAATACCTTGATAATTGACTTGAGATCGTGGAAAATCAAGGTCATTTCCCGCTGAAATGTAGCTCCGGCATTTTTAAGGCCGAAAGGCATTTTTCGATATGCAAACGTTCCCTAAGGACAAATAAATGAAGTCTTATGTTGGTCCTTAGGTTTAATCTGTATCTAATTATACCCAAAAAAGCTGTCCATAAAGAAGAACACCTCGCTACCCGCACACTCATCCAAAATCTGATCTATAAATGGTGTGGGGAAGTTATCCTTAGGACAAGCACGATTCAAATCGGGGAAATTAGATGCATATGTGGATTTCTCCCTACTTCTTATCCACCAGAACGGGGTTTGAAAACCACTCTGTCAAGGGAACGGGATAGATGAAACCGGCTTTCAATAGCTTCTCTATCTCTTCCTTAATGGCGGGTGCTTTCCTAGGATTCATAGCGCGTAAACATTGTTGAATAGGCTTAGCATTGGGGTAAGTCTTAATCTCGTGATCGACAATATGAGGGTCAATACCTGGCATATCATCGTAAGCCCAGGCAAAAATATCACGGAATTCCTTAAATAGCTCGGTATATTCCAGAGTCTCAACATGGGAACATTCCGCCCCAATATAGACATTCTCTATCGTGCCAGGATCGTGAGAGATGTTGATAGGAATCGTTGAAGATATGTTCTCCATGTTTCCATTAGCCATCAGACCAAGAGAGCTTAATGGAACCATAGGACTACCAACTCTCTAACTAAGAACCACCCTAAAATCCTCACACTCCAAACGGTCAAGCTCTGGAAGAAAGTACGATCTATGATGAAGTTCCTCCCATGGTGGCTCAACTCCCGACATAGCCTCAATAATCACTTCATCCGAAGGGAAAACCGTATCAAGGTAGTCATGGGCATGAGAAGGCTGTATTGCCCATGCTGGTAGCACATAAGGGTCCTCCTCCTTTGTCCACGAAGAGGAAGGACTAGGCTCTGCAACACTCTTGAGATTAGATTGATAGGCTATCATAGCTGTAGGCAACGACATGCTTGTCTCGACAGGATCACTCGAAGTACTCGGTGTAGGAAGATTCCAAGGATCTTCCAAATGGGTCGTGCAAAAAGACACCGATGTCGTAGATGTTGAAGCCTCATTGAAACTAGATCCTATCATGAGGATCGGTGTAGGACAACTAAAGCTTCCCATGAGGGATGGATACATGCCTACACCCACACTCCCAGTTGCCGGCTGAGAGTGCTCAACGATCGGGACCGAAGCTCCCGAAGATGTGGTAACAGATAGATTCTTGAATGTCATTTGATCAATCATTACGATCTTCTCGTTATGTGGAAAGCATACAATGCGGAACAAGGAAGAAGCAACAGCTTGCATACTGTACATCCAGTTCCTACACAGCAAGAGATTGTAATCAAGGGCCGCATCAACCACCTCAACCTCTATTGCAACGGTCTTCCCCCCCAAACGGACTTTAAGGGAAGGAAGGATGTCATGCGGCCTAAAATATCTCCCATCGAACACAGTTAACATAGTCACTGATTTAGATAGCTCAGGAGAACCTAGACCCTTCCAACAGGCCAAAGAAAACATAGAAGAAGCAGTGCCCTCGTGAATCATAGTGCGCTTGACGGTCATATTAAGACATTCTACGTGCACCAAAAGAGACACATAGTAGGGAAAGCGAGGCTGGAGTCCTGCGGTTTCAAATTTGATCATAGAGGAAGAATCATCATCGTTCACACCAAGGGAAGAAAGCAACGCCTTCCTTTGCGAAGGACAACTCTGAAGCACTTCCAATGCAGACATCACACAAGGAGTGTGGCCCAAATCCTTGAAAACTGAATAATTCTGGGTGGCTTGGGCATTTGTATTATGCCGTAAACGCTTAAGGACTCCCTTAGGAATGCAAGGTGCAGCCTCAGGTTTATCCGTAGGTTTCTCAATAAGCAAAGGGGACCCTGGTGGATCAGGCTCTTTTCATGGGCTGGGCTATGATGAACTATAATCTTTCGCATGAGTCACAACTTTCGCAACACAGACCATGTTAATGCACCCACAACCATTTTCCTCCGGCTAATCATCATCGCTAGACTGGTCATGGGGCTTCGAGTTCATATTTTGATTATGCGGTAAAGGGTTAGTTAGCACAGCTGGGCCTTGTACCAAGAATCTCAAAGATTCTTCAATCTGAGGGCACAAGTAAGTGAGGTGATCATCCTTACCTAACTTGCAAGGGAACTTAACCTTATGTTTAGCTTGCTTGTCCCCCCAGCATTTCTACCATTCTTGTCATTATTGTTAGCATTCTTATTCTTATTCCCACCCTTTCGATTATTATTTTTACCCTTTTTTTCATTCCGTCCGGGCTGCTGGTTACCCTTCTGGTCTGACGATTGCATAGAGAGTACACTCGTCATTTGGGAAGGTTGAGACTAAGCCATAGCTTGTCCCGAAGCAGATTGGTTGATTGACAATTGACTAACTTGTTCTGCAACCGAATCCGCAGGTTTCGCACTTGCACAACCCACAATGCCATCGGCATGTGGTCCAGGTTTGACTTTGGGATTGAAACTGGAATTAGGAGCATTGGGAATAATCTCATACAACAAACCAGACTGAGCATAAATCAAGTCCATTTCCTGTGCCGTAAAAATTGCTTGTTCCTCATTCTGCACTTTGGATTTGGAAACATCCTTCGCTATATACGGCAATAACGACTTGAGGAACCGCTAGAGGAGGAATTTCGGCGGAATAAAAGCTCTAATTAACCTCTTGCATCTACGCCACTCTTGAATATGATCAGAAATATGTGTGGCTTTATCTTACCGAAATGTCAACAAGAGTTCAGTACCAACGTCATAACGCACTGGTGGCTGGAAGTGATTAAGAAAAGTCATGCAAGGTCATCGAACAAAGCGAAAGCTCCCTTAGGTAACTCTATATACCACTTCATGGCAGGCCCTATAAGGGTGCGTTGAAATAGTCTCAAATGGACTGAGTCCTGATGTAAGGAATTCGAAGAGCACCATAGGTGAAACATAGTAACGTGTTTGCTCGGATCCTCTCTTGGTTTGCCTTCAAACTTAGGTATGTCCAAAGGAAGTTTGGTAGGGACAGCTGGCCAAGCCAGGTCATGAGCCACATGATCGTTCATCAGTCTCGATAAGTCAGGAAGATTAAGCATCGTGAGGAAAGGGAGCCTAGGATGATGAGGTCTATGGACCGCTCCCTGGTGCACATAGGGTTGATTACCATCATGGCCTTGGCCATAGTGTCCTCCTCCCGTATGACCCGTATAGGGTGGCGTGGAAGTACCATAGTACGGTGGACCTTGACTAGTAGGAGCTACAAAGATGTAATTAGGAGAGTAAGCAGGTTGTTGATACCCACCTCCATAAGGTGAAGAAACCTATCCATATTGCATCCCATAATAGGGTCCATAGGTCATCACATGTAATGCCCCATGAGACACTCCGTAGGTAGGAATATATGCTCTGGAATTAGGGATATACATATCGAAAGTAGGGATATACACCTCGGAAGTAGCAAGCTGACCTCTAGAAGTATGAACATAGCCTCCTGAAGCAGCGAGCGGTATGTGAACCTGAGACACAATCGGTCTAGTAACTACAGTACAGACCTGAATCGTGGCCATATACCGGCTCAAAGGACCATGTGAATAAGGTGGAGGATGTAAATTTGAAGAACTAGGGACCGAGGATGAAGGAATCTGAGTAATAATATATGTACTACTGCCTATCATCACTCGTCTCGGATCTGGTATCCTAATCGAATCGCTAACCCTAGACCTAGGAGGGATATGTCATGTAACTTCCACCACTGGGATGGAAGGTGCAATGTGACTAGTGCTCCCAAACCTATCCGCATGGTAAGGAATGAGTATGCCCTTAGGCTCAAAGTCGGATTCGACATGAAATGCCAAATCATGTGTAGGGAAACTAGATGTAGCATAACTACCGTAGCTAGTGCTGGCAGGTTCAAAATGAGTCTCAGCGTCCTCCGGCATTCCATACCAATAACGCGTCAATCAGGAATTAGATCTGGAGTGAGTAGGTCTATCGTGTAAGGTTCCTATCTCAGAAATCATAGGACCTAACTCAACCAAGTCGGGTGAAGGATCGTAAGTAGGAGTAAATTCACCATCGTCTACATGAATGGGAGGAGGTGGTTCAGGAATATCCTCTAAATGGTCTCCCATGGTGTGTGAATCAATGTGTGAAATAGTCTGCCTGGACTGTCTAGGTCTCTCTCCCAAAGGAGGAGGAGAAGTAGAAGAAAAAAGTCCTACTAAACGACGAGAACGGTGGGGAACGGCCCCCGAATCCACAATGACTCAAAAAATAGAAAAGACTCACTATTTACGTAAACCCTAGACCAACTATCATGCACAGAGAAATCACTAATAAAATCTAAAGCCAAAATGCAAGCAAACAAGGGCTAGATAAGTGAGCTCCTAAATGAAGCAGGTATGTCTCACCTAGGAGAGGCTTGAGACTCCCATAAACAACAAACAGAGGTATGTAACCAATTATTGTGGCCCTCAGCTTCAACGCGTAAAGAAACTATGCTGTCCGACCCCAACTTGGTCGTGACACCTGCAGAATAACCCCTGCAAAGTACCCCCTCAATATCCTAGGTAATGCCACTAAGGTCACCTCAATATAATCAATGCTCAGGTGGACAGTCGCAGGCGGGATTGACTGTATGGGCAGGGTAGCAAAGCCCAAAACTCTCGAAAGAGCTTCCAGATACAAATACAATCCTGGAAATATCTCCGGTTATACTCAGTTATAACTAGGGTTCATCCCAATCAATAACCACTCACACTGCCTCGTGCTTAACTCCCTTTTGAGAGGAGGATCCTGAGAAACACTGGTTATACCAAGGATTTCACACACTCACATGGACAAACACATACATGTTGTTGTTTAGTGATCTTGGAAAATTGACTTACAATGAACTATTCTAAGATCCTAAAACCTAAGCTTGTTGGTGCACCCTAGAAAATAAAAGAGTGTAATTCATTTTATTTAGCGTTGATTTTAGTTGGCTTATTACTCAAAAAATGGATATGACCATGCAACTGATGGTGTTATGACGCAACATGAAGTAAAATGCACACCTAACAATCAATGCAAATGCATTGTGTCCATGAAAATAGGGTATGCTACTACGTGAAATGCACATTTTTTCTTCAAATGATGAATGCAAATTTTCCTATATGACGTCCTAACCAGTACTCCAAAGCAAATCTAGTGCATGTACAATGCAAAGTGCAAAATGCAATGCATGATGATAAGCAAATGTTTCTAGATTTTTTGAAAATAAAAGAGATGCAAAAAGCAAAAGAATGATTCTACGACCCCTAGAATCTACAAGCACACCCAAACAACACTCAAGCAAAGCACTAAGGTAAAATAACTCTAATGCACTAATCTAAAAAAAAAAATCGAAAATGCCATGACAAGAACCTTCTTAAAAAAAAAAATTAGCCTAAAAAAAATGTTTCTGGTCAGAAACAGAGGTCTAAACAGACTCAGGCAGTGCCAAAGGAGACTCAACAAATATCTGAATTCACCCAACAACCAATTATCTTCCACAAAAAGGCAAAAGCAAGGGTATACATGACTGTTCGCACTAAACCCGCTTGTATACACGATTGTAAGTCAAAAACTCGCGTACATGAAGAAAGGTGCATAAAATCAAGGCAAACAGACAGGCTGAGACAAACTTCACACCAATCAGACTCTACCAGGCATACATTCCCCCATACTCGACATAGAAATAAGAGAGAAAGAGCAATTGAAATACATTGAATTCCAAGAAAACAACCCCCAAAGGACAACTACCAGGAACTCCCCAGTGGAGTCGCCAATTCTGTTACGGAGAGAAATTCCTATGGCTTGGGGTACCACAACTGATAGCTTGAATCCAGAAATCAATCCTTTCCAATATGGAATAGAAATTAAATGTCTAACACTAAAGGATTAGACCTCATACCTTATTCTGAACGGTTGAAGTAGATCCCCGTTGAGCTTTCCAATCTTCAGCTTGAATTGATAGATTACTTCCTCAACAACAAGTAAACAATACAAGCATTCTATATATCATGGTGTTAGATCTATTCTAGCATATATAATCAATAATGTACAAGCATTTGACATAATCCAATGGATAAAATATTCATTCAAACACACATTATTGGACAGGAAAAGATATTTCTATTAATATAAATCAGAGATTACAAGGTACAACCTTTGACGGAACGTCTGCAAACTGAAGAAACTGAATCCCCCACTTGGGCCTCCACCACCTCAATCCTCCATCTCTCAATAGCAAGCTCACAAGAAAAAGGCAAGCTTGGGAATAACACACTAGTGCTCCAAGGGACAAAGGGATGCAGACTCAAGCATAAGTTCTGGCAACAATGGACTATAGTTTCTTTGCTCTCAATTCTCTCTTATGCCTTCAATGTACCAAGGGGTTCGTTATATAGCTTTTCAAAGGGGTAATGAAAGGGAAAATCCGAGCGATCTCAAGGCATAGGGAAGGCCAGGAGTCAAATGAGTCGGATCCATGTCAAGGAAAACTCCAAAATGATTTGGATTATGCACACATCCTGATGTACGTGGTTTTAGTGGTAAAACCCGTGTATATATGCGCTTATAGGTTTAAAAGTTGCATGTATCATTTTTAATATGTTTTTAGGGATGATCAAGGAAACATCAAAGGACAAAAAATGGTCCATGGGGTCTAAGGAGTCTGTAGCGGGACAGGGGAAAGCCATACAAAGTGTGATTCACCTGGAGTGGTGAAATCAGCTATAACAATACCAAACATCATTCTTCAATATAGACTGATATTCCTAAGTCATTGGATCTTTCCACACTTGCTACTCTGCATCTTATTCAAAGAATGAAGGATTTGAGTCATCGATATGACTCATTTATGAAACATACCCAACATACCTATCATGTTTCTTTTGATCTCCAGAAAATCCCATTGGTGCTCCATGCTTCTGTGCATCATTCAATATATCTCAATGCCATGCATAACTCATTTTTGAACGGGGTTCATTAACCAACTCTACGGGTTCATCATTCAATGATTGCTCTACTAAATCATCCCTATGAACATATGGATGGGGAGAATCAATCTTTGGGACCTATGACATAGGAGTATCATGATCCTATATGTCTGTATTGTAAGGAATCTCTTTTTGATTTATTTCATTCTGGATTCTTAGCAATGAAGAAATCTTCATGTGTTTTCTCATTCAAAATGGCATGCAGACTTATATTCTAGATATACAAAGTTGTAGTAGTAGCTTCTTTTGATAAAGAGGCAGACAAATATTAATCTTGTAACATGGATTTTGTAGCATCACACACAATTCTATTCTTTCTCTTGGCAACCCCATTTTGATCAGGGTTTTATGTTACTGTCAACTACTTACAAATCCATGCATCACTAGAAAACTCATTAAAACATGGGAATCAAATTCACCTCCATTGTTAGAACTCAAGACATGGATGTGTGTACATGTATAATTCTCTAATAAGGCTTTAAATTCCTAAAAATTGCTGAATGTTTCTCTCTTAGACTTAAGGAAGTAAATCCATGGATTTCTAGAAAAGTCATCAATAAACAATATATAATAAAGATAGTCATTGATGGAAGGGGAAGACATCGGACCACATACATCAGAATGCACTAAATATAAAATCCATTTAGATATAGTATGACTACTATAGAAACTCTTTTTCACATTCATTCCAAGTGCACAACTCTGACATACACTATCATTCTCAAAATAAAAAACTGACATACCTTTAACCATGCACTATAATTCTAGTAGTTCTTCATAGTGGAGGTGACTGAGTCTCTTGTGCAACAAATCACATGGAATGATAGTGTGATGTACCATAACCTAAAGCTACTTCCCAAGTGCATTGTAAATTCCTTCCTCTTGAGTTCCAATCATTGCAGCAATATCAATATTTTTGTTCTTTTTCCACAATAATGTTTGATTATCCATAACTATAAATCGATGATCTGAAAATTGCAGGATCTTTGTCACCATTGTTTGCATGTGAAAATTTGTATTCTTTAAACTCATTTAACAAAATTTAAAAGATGAATTTTAAATGCTCAAACATACACACATAAGAAAATAAACAGTATACAAACCATGAAAATATAGATAGCAGATGATAATCTAGTTCATCCCTCCTCAGCTACGTCTTCGGGCCACTTCCAATCGGAATGCCAATATTTATTTGTATTCAGAAGGCTTACATACATGAGTTCTGGAAACACCTCTGTTTTATGTTAGTCAAAATTAGAAACAAACAACACCATTGTGTCCATCTCAAAATTCTGAGAAAAATGAGTATAAAGTTGACTATGTTTTCCTGAAATCTCCTTTGAAACACAAATCGAGAAACTCAATCTATATAAAATACAAAATAGTATGGATTCTTTCCACGAGATATGTGCCCATTAATGGTTGTGTGTTGCTTCAAACATCGTTCCTTGTACCTGCATCGAAATATTTTTCAAACTCGGGTGCTCTCATGTGTACTATGTCCATATCTTAGGTCATGGTTTAAATAAGATTTTAATTTAAAAATATTAAATACCAACTCCCACCATAAGCGGCAGGCTTGGCGCATTGGTTAAAGAACTCGGAATAGGGGAGGAGGTCACAAGTTCAAATCCTGTGAACCTCTCCTCATCACATGGTTTTGTTGGCATGCATTAATAATATATATCATGGTATATATTACATGTAACATTTAGCAAGTGGTGAAAAATATATAATACAGTTTGACAAACATATGGTGTATTGCCACATGGCTTGGAAATATACGTTGGCATATGATATATGACATGGTTCCAACATAAGGCTTCACATGATATAGTTTGGAAAATATATGGTCTTGGTCTTGACCATGGGCTTGGGGGCTATGCCCATGGCCCAACCCTTTTTCAAACTAAACTAACCATTAAGTTTATATACAAGTTCTAACCCATAGGGTTAATCACCAAATGAATGGAACCTTGGCTGGTGGATTTGTGCGGTTTGGAAATATACGTTGGCATATGATATGTGACATGGTTCCAACATAAGGTTTCACATGATATAGTTTGGAAAATATATGGTCTCGGTCTTGACCATGGGCCTAGGGGCTATGCCCATGGCCCAACCCATTTTCAAACTAAATGAACCATTAAGTTTATATACAAGTTCTAACCCTTAGGGATAAGAATGAAATGAATGGAACCTTGGATATTGGATTTGTGTGGAGGAATTGGTGTATGGGAGGGCGAGGGTTTGAATCCCTTGGTGTCCCCAATTTTTAATAAACCATAACTTTAACATTTTCCCCAAATACCCATATTTTTTCTATTTTTGAACCTTTTTGGTTTAATCTCAAACCTTTATAACTTTTGCATCCGAAGGTTGCTTTGCATGAAATGAGAATTGAAGAAAATATGTTGATGAGCTCTTTACTGTTATAAATTTATTTCAGTTTTTGAAGACTTATTTACTGATTGATCATGGAATATCCTCCTGAATCAAACCTTCCCACTAGGAAGCTTTTGGACCACCAAAAGCATATTTTCATCCAGAATTCGAGTGAGGACATGTTCGTCTCACTTGTTCCATTCATTTTTCCATCCTTCTTGGGACCTCTACATATGACTTAGAATAACAACAATCAACACTGCATAGACATTGTTAAGTACATTAATCCCCTTTTCAATAAAATTTTCAATCAAATTTGTCGAAACCAACCATAAACTGTTGATCAGTATAAAGATGAATATCAAAATTGAACATTTGAAAGATAGTGTACCCACAACATGCTTATTTTTTACCATAGGAACACTATCAACCATAATACGTGCATTGTAGTAAAATGACACTTAACTTTCATGCTTAGGATTCTTTTCTTCCTTACATTGCATAAACATAAGTGCCAAATTCTGACTTGCATTAACAACCCTTTTAAATTGTTGTGTAGTGCCCAATGATCTGTCATTTTTAAATGAATTTGAATGTAATATATACCCAAGTCCTTCCTTAAACAAATGATATTGATTATGTTCTCTATAAAATATTTCCTTTCGATTGAATATAAATATGGGATACCCAACACAATTCCATATATATCTAGTGTAACCACATCAAATTAAACTTCATCTAAAACTTGGATGTTATGGAAAACTTTAGATCACATAGTTTTGTTACTTGTAATATTTTATCTTTGCATACCCAGCATAATGGATAAGGTTTCTTGTGTGGTTTTGTTGTTAATGCCAACTGCTTAACTAATTCTTTTGAAATAATATTATCTTGGGATCCATTATCTATGAGTGTGTCGATCTTAGTTTGTTTCATAATCACCCTTATATGAAACAATGCATTCATTTTTCTAACCTTAGAAATGACATGATATTTAGAAGTAGAAGCACATGAAGAGCCAATGTTAGAATCATTACAAACAATTTAGCTTTACCTTTCACACATACAATTGTTATCTTAGTTTCATCCTCGAATTCTGATCCAAGGTATTCAATGATAACCATGGCCTTTTGCTTCCCTTTCCAATCCTTAAACCACTCCAGTTTCAATTCTGGATGTAGTACCCAATACTTTTCCTCTTCATGCCTTTTCTTTTGACAATGTGAGCAAGTAGGCCTCTCATCACTTTTCCTCATTGTAGCTGCATGCTTACCTTTCCATTTTTCCTTTCCTTCTTTTGATTGTCTGGATTTAGCTGAATAAAAATCATGAACACTCTTCCCTTTGGACTCAATGTGCGTATATTGCACATACCTCATCAAGGTTAGTAGGACTAAACATAAATATTGTATGATGTAAATAACTATGTTATCCTTCAATAAACTTGAGAAGATTTTCTTGAGTGTAAAGAGGTATACCCAAAATCAAGGCTCTCCTTCTGAATTTGTGAGTGTGTTGTTATACATTGTGACCTTTACCTTACCTTAAGTTTTTCCAATCCATCATGGATTGCGGTATGTATCCTAATGGATAAAATATTTTTGTTAACACAGCAGTAAATTCATGTCATGAATAAATAATTTGACCTTATGTATGGATGTATTCCTGTGTCTTACTCTCCCACAAGATGAGTGCGGTGCCTCCAAGATGGAAAGTAGCCAACTAGATATTTTCTTTATCATATGCAAACTTTTGAATCTTGCAATACCATTAGAGGAAATTTCAACTCAAAATGGGCCTCTTAAAAAAAATTAATAAAATAATAGTTAAAATAATAAAATAATATTTATTAATTTTTGAGGAAGAAAAGAAAAAACTACTTTTTTTGTTTGTATTTTCGACATATCTCCCTGTGTTTTTACTCAAATTTCGATCGGGAGAGATCGTTGGATGTGGAATTAAATTCCACATCTAATGAGTACCCACTCAGCATACTTTTGACGGGCCTCTCTACCCCAAAAATAAGAAATACCTAAAAAATGTGATGATGATCAGCATTCTTTTAACGGGCCCCTCTACCCCAAAAATAAGAAATACCTGAAAAAATGTATCATCACATTTTTTCAGGTATTTCTTGTTTTTGGGGTAGTGGCGCCCATAAAAAGTATGCCAAGTGGGTACTCGTTGGATGCAGAATTTAATTATGCATCCAACAATCTCTCCTAATTGAAATTTTAGTAAAAACACAGGGAGTGATCCGGTGGATTATTCATCTTCAAAAATTACACTGATCCAATATGGTACAATGGTTATTAATCTATGGTTCAAAGAACATAACATCTATTTTAACTCATATGCTAAACATAGTGCGAGACTAGCCTTATGGGCTGCACAGTTATGCATGGGCCGTGCATTTTGTGCATGAGCCGTGCAGTTATGCATGGGCCGTGCAGTTATGCATGAGTCGTGCAGTTATAGCATGGGCCGCGCTATTTGTGCACCGTCGAGAGGAACATCGAATGGTGTGTGAAAATCCCACACGGTCAAGTGTATACCCTCTAGCGGTCTTGTGCACGGTTAAATGGCCCTATTCTAACGGTTAGATGAGGGTGGGTAGACATGTTTGCTGCGATATATATATATCGCATTTGCTGCGATACATATATCACGTTTGCTGCGACATAGACATCATGTTTGCTACGACATATACATCACATTTGCTGTGACATATATATCACGTTTGCTGCTACATATATATCACGTTTGCGGCGACATTTGTGAAGTTTAGTTATATGCTCTGACATTTGTGGAGTTAATGGTGACACCAAACGCTTACGTTACATGTGGCATAGCCCAGTTGCAAGGTACGGTAACATTCACTTAACAGTTGTGAATTGGTTGTGCGGTTAGTTATGGCAATCTGATGTAACATTTGGCGGTTTGCATTTGGTGTGCGGTTTCATTGTAACATTTGTTGTAACGTAATGTGACGCTATGGTATGGTGCAACATATGTACGTGGCGGTCATTGCAATGTGTTGTGAGTCAACATATGTGCGTGGAGTTGGTTGCAACGTTTGGATAACAGGAAATGTGTAATGTTCCATATTGTTTCATTTTTTTTGGCACAGCTCTGAGTTAGCAGATATTCATATGATTTGGAATATAGCATATGAACAGCCTTTTGCAACGTTTCGGGGATATGGAACGTCGTGGTAACATAACGCTTGTGCAGTGATTTAGCGGGATTGCATGGTTCAGTTTTAGCATATGGTTGTAACGATAATAAAGAAGATAGCAGCTGTGATGATAAAATGAACCAAACCTGTTACTTATCCTCCCAATGAACGCTTAAATAGACGATGTTGGCCACATTTCTGTTATGGGGAGATTCAGATTGTTTAGAGCACAGAGCATCGTTTTTTTGTAGGAGAAGCTTGGAGGGTTCAGCTGTAATTTATCCAGATTGTTGTTTGTATTTAGAAGTTGACTGTTCTCTGTTATAATTTGGCTTATTTTCTTTTGAAGACCAGATTGTAATTTCCAAAGAGGAGTCTTGAGGTCTTTCTGTCCAGCATTCTGTTTGTACAGCTGCTGAATTTGATTTTGCAGAGGCAGAGGATAGAAGGAGGGTTTGCTGTAATTTTCCAGAGGCTGTTCCTGTTTAAGTCGACTGTTTCTCTATATTAGTTGGCTTCTTTACCTTTTGAAGTCCAATTGTAATTTTAAAGAGAGAGGTCTTGAAGACTTTTGTCCAGCAATCTGTTCTGCAATTGCTGAAATTGATTTGCAGAGTCCAGAACCATTTGTACCATTTTGTAGCCATTAATTGGATCGATACTTATTGGAGAGGGACCCAGAGACGTAGCCCAGTGAAGGGGGTGAACTCCATTATCAATTTCTATTTGTGACTCTCATCTTTCTGTTTCTCATTCCTGTTTCAGTTTGCTGTTCATTTCTGTTTTTAAGCATTCAATTGATGTTAATGCTATTCCATGAATTAAGTAAACTGATTAAACGCATTCATTAAACTTTTTAATGCACATAAGTTGATATTTGGAGGATCATATATGGTATCAGAGCAAGTTAACTGCTTGTGCAAGTTTGTGAATGCTTACCAGGTTCAGGTTAAAGCTTGGTGAAGGAGAATTAATCGAGCCAATCTCAAGGAGAACATTCTCAAGAACCATGTCTTATCCATGAGGGGAATAAGAAGGACATACAGAACAGGAAATACCTGTTATTTCTGAAACTAAGTTTTTGGAGGCTTTTATTAGCATGAAAGCCATGATGGAAATTCTACTCGATGAGCGAGCAGAAAAGGAGAAAAAGGAAGAAGGATCTTCATCCAGAGATGCAGAAGTGAAAAAGGAAGAAAAAGGTAAAGGAGTAGGAGGAGATGGTGATCCTCCTGAAACTAATCAAACTTTCTCTTCTTCTCATACTTCTCATTCAAATAATGCAAATTCTAATATGCCTTATTTCAAATTGGATGTGAAATTTGAATTACCAATCTATAATGGAGATTTAGATGCTGAAAAGTTAGACAATTGGATCAAGCAGCTTGAAGTATATTGCAGGGTGCAGGGCATTAATGATGACCCTTCCAGGATTCAATTGGCCACTTTGAGAATGAGTGGTATGGCTCTTGCTTGGTGGGAGAGCAAGATTCAGCAAGATCTTCGAAAGAATGGTAAAATTATTTCAATTTCGAATGAATTCCTTGAAGTATTAAGAAAGCAATTTTATCCTTTAGGTCACATGCAACAATTAATAATGAGCTGGAAAATTTTTAGACAAGCTAAAGGACAAAGCATTCAAGAATATACTCATGAATTTAGAAAGAGGGCTATTGCATTGAATGTTGCATTGGATACACAAGAAACTCTTCTTAAATATATTGGTGGCATGCATTCTTATTTGCGACATACTTTGTTGATGTTTAACCCCAGTAATTTGGATGATGTATGTGTTCAAGCTACACATTTAGAAGCTAGGGGTAAGCATGATAATGATTCTTTTATGAAGAATTCATTCAAAGATAAAAGCAAAGATAAGGGTAAGAAATCAGCTACCATCAAGAAAGAGGGTGAAAAGCCTACATGCTCACATTGTCAGAAAGAGCATGATGTTTCTAAATGTTGGAAACTTCATCTGGAATTAAAGCCTAAATGGATGGAAAGAAATAAACACAAAGATAAAGATAATCAAGCAGCTGCAGTGGTAATTCAAGACTTGGGATCTGATTCAGGTGATGATACTAAGATCACAGCAATAGGGGTCCGAGGTAAAGATAAAGGTATATCTCTTTCCATTGATGCAAGTTCAAGTTCTAATTCATGTGCAAGTACAAGTACAAATCTGCTATCTACTTCTATGCAAAGTGATCAAAGAAGAAGTGAACTGTTTCATGTTCGTGTCATTACAAATCATACAAAGATTGATACATTGTTTGATAGTGGTTCTCAAGTGAATTTGATATCAGAAGAAGTGGTTAATAAACTTAATCTAGTTACTAGTCCTCATGAAAAACCCTATCCTCTTGGTTGGGTTACTAATGATACACAATTGCAAGTTACAAATAAATGTGTTTTGAAATTTGTGATCACTGAAAAGTTTATGGATGAGGTAGAACTAGATGTAGTACCACTTGACATTTGTGGAATTGTACTTGGGAGTCCATATTTGTATGACCGGAAAGTAGTCTTTTATAGAGAGCAGAACAAATATCATCTCTTTAAAGGTGGTGTGGAATATATTGTTTGTGCACATCGTATGAAAACAAATCTGGCATTAGTCACTACAAGTCAAATGAAAATGATAGTGAATGCTAGTAGGAAGTTTGCATTAATGGCTATTAAATGTGAATCATTGGAAAGTGGTAATTTGGAACATGGAATTAAATTAATTAAAAGTGTTCCCGAGTATGGTTCTTTGTTACAGGGACCTGAAATACTATCACTTACTAGAGATGTACAACCTGAAGTGCAGTTTTAGCAAAGCATGCCTCTTCCAAATCTTGGCATGAATCTGATGATTATTCAAAAGACTGTTCATGATTATTGTGTGATGTGCAAATCTATTGATAAAGGGTTGGGATTGTACACACCTATTCATACTTCATCTCGTCCTTGTAAAAATGTTGTAAGGGAATTTGATGGGGGACAACCCATTAGTTTGTGTTTTCAGTATATTGGGGTTCATGTTGGGCTTCCTATGACTATTGTACATGTTCGGAACTTCCGAATATTGGGGCAATTTTGGTCTGTTTTATGGAGTCTTAGGGACACTAATTTTGAAAGGAGCACAATGTATTATCCAAATGTTATTGGGAAAACATGGGTAGTCACTAGAATAGTCATTCGATTTCTTCAGAATTATTGTGATGAACATCCTAGAGCTTGGGGTGAATAGTTGCAGCACATGCAGTGCATTAAATATCCTTTTGAGACTTGTTTTTGTTATTTGTTGAAGTCACATGTGGACTTTTCTTTCGGCACAAAAGATGTGAGATTTGGACATCATGATGCAAAGAAAACAATGCAGCAGATAGTGCAAGAACAGTAGGAGAAGAGTCAGGCAATTTGCAAAGCCAGGCATGAAAATCATCATCCGTTTGAGGTTGAAAAGCAAGTTTGGTTGTAGATCACCAAGGGAAGATTGAAAGGTAACAAGCTCAATCTTGTTTATGATCGTTTTGGGATCTTTGAAAAGAAGTGTAAACATTCTTTCTGTTTGATCTTATCTCCGATGAATACAGTTGTATATGCAAAGAATTTTAAATGGTATAAACCTCCTTTGGTCATGGAAAAGGAGACTAATATGCAGATTCTAAGCAAGGCAGGATGTATGGAGATTGGAAAGGTGAGGAAGCTGTACCCTCACCTACCTGGGTGATCGAGGCTTTTGGAGGTCCAAAATCTCTCCAATGGGGAGGAATGATCTGGTGGATTATTCATCTTCAAAAATTACACTGATCCAATATGGTACAATGGTTATTAATCTATGGTTCAAAGAACATAACATCTTTAACTCTTATGCTAAACATAGTGCGAGACTAGCCTTATGGACCGCGCAGTTATGCATGGGCCATGCAGTTATGCATGGGCCACGCAGTTTGCGCGCCGTCGAGAGGAACATCGAATGGTTTGTGAAAATCCCACGCGATCAAGTGTATACCCTCTAGCGATCTTGTGCACAGTTAAATGGCCCTATTCTAATGGTTAGATGAGGGTGCGCAGGCACGTTTGCTGTGATATATATATATATATATATATATATATATATATATATATATATATAGATATCGCATTTGCTGCGATATATATATCGCGTTTGCTGCGACATATACATCACGTTTGTTGCGACATATATATCACGTTTGCTGCGACATGTATATATCGTTTGCGACAACATTTGTGAAGTTTAGTTATATGCTGCGACATTTGTGGAGTTAGTGGTGACACCAAACGCTTACGTTACATGTGGCATAGCCCAGTTGCAAGGTGCGGTAACATTCACTTAACAGTTGTGAATTGGTTGCGCGGTTAGTTATGGCAATCCGATGTAACATTTGGCGGTTTGCATTTGGTGCACGGTTTTGTTGTAACATAATGTGACGCTATGGTATGGTGCAACATATGTACGTGGTGGTCATTGCAATGTGTTGTGAGTCAACATCTATGCGTGGAGTTGGTTGCAACGTTTGGATAACAGGAAATGTGTAACATTCCATATTGTTCCATTTTTTTTGGCATAGCTTTGAGTTAGTATATATTCATACGATTTGGAATATAGCATATGAACAGCCTTTTGCAACGTTTCAGGTATATGGAACATCGTGGTAACATAACGCTTGTGCAGCGATTTGGTGGGATTGCATGGTTCAGTTTTAGCATATGGTTGTAACGATAATAAAGAAGATCAGCTGTGATGATAAAACGAATCGAACCCGTTACTTATCCTCCCAATGAATGCTTAAATAGACGATGCTGGACACATTTCTGTTATGGGGAGATTCAGATTGTTTAGAGAATAGGGCATCATTTTTATGTAGGAGAAGCTTGGAGAGTTCAGCTGTAATTTATCCGGATTGTTGTTTGTATTTAGAAGTCGACCGTTCTCTGTTATAATTTGGCTTATTTGATTTTGAAGACCAGATTGTAATTTCTAGAGAGGAGTCTTGAGGACTTTCTGTCCAGCATTCTATTTGTACAGCTGTTGAATTTGATTTTGCAGAGGCACAGGATAAAAGGAGGGTTTGCTGTAATTTTCCAGAGGCTGTTCCTTGTTTAAGTTGACTGTTTCTCTATATTAGTTGGCTTCTTTACCTTTTGAAGTGCAATTGTAATTTTAAAGAGAGAGGTCTTGAAGACTTTTGTCCAGCAATCTGTTCTGCAATTGCTGAAATTGATTTATAGAGTCCAGAACCATTTATACCATTTTGTAGCCATTAATTGGATCGGTACCCATTGGAGAGGGACCCAGAGACATAGCCCAGTGAAGGGGGTGAACTTCGTTATCAATTTTTGTTTGTGACTCTCATCTTTCTGTTTCTCTTTTTCTGTTTCTCATTCCTGTTTCAGTTTGTTGTTCATTTCTAAGTTTTTAAGCATTCAATTGATGTTAATGCTATTATAGGAATTAAGTAAATTGATTAAACGCATTCATTAAAATTTTTAATGCACATAAGTTGAGATCCGATGGATCATATATGATTCAGATTGTTTAGAGCACAGAGCATCATTTTTCTGTAGGAGAATCTTGGAGAGTTCAGCTGTAATTTATCCAGATTGTTGTTTGTATTTAGAAGTCGACCGTTCTCTATTATAATTTGGATTATTTTCTTTTGAAGACCAGATTGTAATTTCCAGAGAGGAGTCTTGAGGACTTTCTGTCCAGCATTTTGTTTGTACAGCTGCTGAATTTGATTTTGCAGAGGTAGAGGATAGAAGGAAGGTTTGCTGTAATTTTCCAGAGGCTGTTCCTGTTTAAGTCGATTGTTTCTTTATATTAGTTGGCTTCTTTACCTTTTGAAGTCCAATTGTAATTTTAAAGAGAGAGGTCTTGAATACTTTTGTCCAGCAATCTGTTCTGCAATTCCTGAAATTGATTTGTAGAGTCCAGAACCATTTGTACCATTTTGTATCCATTAATTGGATCGGTACCCATTGGAGAGGGACCCAGAGACATAGCCCAGTGAAGGGGGTGAACTCCGTTATCAATTTCTGTTTGTGACTCTCATCTTTCTGTTTCTCATTCCTATTTCAGTTTGTTGTTCTTTTCTGTTTTTAAGCATTCAATTGATGTTAATGCTATTCCAGGAATTAAGTAAACTAATTAAACGCATTCATTAAACTTTTTAATGCACATAAGTTGATATCCAACAGATCAGGGAGATATGTCGAAAATACGAACAAAAAAAGTAGTTTTTTTTATGATACTTATCCCCAAATTTATATTAAAAAATTGTTTAAGATGTGCTTCCTTTTTGAATTTTAAAGAATTTTGATGGGCTAATACATGATGACATGGAATTTGTATTATTTTTGGAAGGCCCATTTTAAATTGAAATTTCCTCTAATGACATCAATCTTCCTAATCCAATCATCTAGATTTTCTGGGTTAAGTTCATCATTATATGTAGGAAAATCAAACTTAATGTCAAGTTTCAAATAAGGTAAATCAAACCTAGCCTTCTTAGGTTGTTTCTTTGGTTTTGAAGAAGCAATATTGGAGCTTTCAGAAGAGGAAGAAGAATATGGAGAATAAAGCTTAGAAGGGTCTCCTCCTTTTCCCAAAGCATTATTCTATGTTTTCTCCTTCTTTGTTTTCATCTTTTCCAACCTCTCTTGATAATCTGCAAACAATTTTTCTACTAGGTTTGCCATTTTATAGCAATCCTTGTGGAAGGCCTTTTCATATTCTTCTCAGTATTCTTCATCTGCCATATTATCTCTTCGATGTGCATGTCCAATATCGGGATTAAATGCCTCAAGCACACCTTCAACTCGCTTTAGCATGGATCTTGTTAACATAAACTCACAATGAAATGGTTATTAAGCTATGATACCAAACTTGATCTGAAAATTACAGGATCTTTGTAACCATTGTTTGCATGTGAAAGTTTGTATGCTTTGAACTCATTAAAAAAAATTAAAATATGATTTCTAAACACTTAAACATACACACAGAAGTAAATAAACAGTATGCAAACCATGAAAATATAGACATCAGATGATAGTAGTGTTTACCCCTCCTTGGCTACGTCTTTGGGCCACTTTTGATGGGTAGGATGATATTTATTAGTCTTAAAAAGGATTACATACATGAGTTTTGGAAACAACTCTATATTTTGTTAGCCAAACTCAGAAACAAACTGAACCAATGTGTCCATCTCAAAATTCTGAGAAAAATTAGTATAAATTCGACTATGTTTTCTTGAGATACCCTCTAGCACACAAATTGAGAAACTCAATTTGCATAAAAGACAAAAAAAGTACGGATTCTTGCCTCGAGATGTGTTCCCATTAATGGCTGTAAGGTGCCTTAAACTATGTGCCCTCTACCTACACTGAAATCTGTGCCAAACTGGGCCGCACTCCTATCCTTCGTTCATGGCTTGGGCCATGGTTTAAATAAGATTTTGATTCAAAAATACTAAATAGTAACTCCCCCCATAAGTGGCAGGCTTGGCGCATTGGTTAAAGAACATGAAATAATGGAGGAGGTCACGGGTTCAAATCCTACGGACCTCTCCCTATCACATGATTTTGTTGGCATGTATTAGCAACTGATGGAAAATATATAATTTTTTTTTACATACATATGGTGGACTGAGTCATGGTTTGGAAATCTAGGTTGGAATATGATATGTCACATGGTTCTGCAATAAGGTTTGATATGATATAGTATGGAAAATATATGGTCTCTATGTTGACCATGGGACCATGGGGTATGCCCTCGGCCCAACCCTTTTTCAAACTAAAAAAACCATTCACTTTATATACAAGTTCTAACCATTACAGTTAAGAACCAAATGAATGGAACCCTAGTTAGCGGAGTTGCATGGAGGAGTTGGTCTATGGGAGGTCTGGGGTTCGAGTCCCTTGGCCTCCAAAATTTTTAATAAACCATTACATTAACATTTTTTCCCAAATACCCATATTTTTTCCATTTTCAACCTTTTTTCTTAATTTCAAACCTTGGTAACGTCTGCATCCAGAGGTCTTTTCGTGCAAAATGAACATTGATGAAAAGTGGATGATGATCTCTTTTCCATTTTAAGATTTATTTTTTTGTTTTAATAAGTTTTTACTAATCGATCATGGAAGATACTCCTGGATCAATCGAAATTCATTATCTTCCTAAACTTAAACTGGAAGTAGGTTATTATTCAATACTGGGACATAGATAATATCCTCCATATGTAATATATCTTCTGAACACAACTGGAAGGAGGTATATCCAAATCATTGGATCGAATATGTTTAGTTGTACCTCAACTCTACCTTTCATGTGAAATATTTCTCGTTAGGAAAGATATTGCATCTGTTTACCATAACATGTGCTTGGATGCACCATTAT
Organism: Pseudotsuga menziesii; assembly: GCA_001517045.1. Taxonomy (NCBI): domain Eukaryota; kingdom Viridiplantae; phylum Streptophyta; class Pinopsida; order Pinales; family Pinaceae; genus Pseudotsuga; species Pseudotsuga menziesii. The sequence goes on from LPNX011094446.1 coordinate 148,631, forward strand.
CAATCAACCATGTATTTTCACTTAAGATTATAGAACTAGAAAGTGTTGAGACAAGGTAATGCTACATCCTCGTCTCTTTCTCCTCAGGTGTGTTAGCTGGAATACCTCCTGCAGATAGTAAGGTGTTCCACTGGTCTGAATGGTTCAGATCCAGAACAAATGAAGGACAGAGGTTGAAGACCCTCCCTGGACACCATAGATACCTGGAATGTAATGCTTCGATAGTAACCATGTGTACATGCAATTAGCTTAAACACGCAAACACATCAAAGCTGATAGAATATAATCTACTGATCCATGTTAGTGACTAAGGAATCTAATAGCATACATGTGAAATCAAGCAACAACAATAATGTGGGATGGAACTCAACTTGCATTAATATAAGATGGAGAAGTTTACAACCAAGCCTTATTGTTGACATGCATCTCCATGAAGCCAAGCACTTTCATCTCCATTAGCTCCGACTTTATCTCTCTCTATGCTCTTCAATGGCTTAAGCCAAGTGACCAATCCAACAACCTAACAATACCATAAGAGTTCTCCCCCTCAACCATGGCCATGAGATTGTATTTAAAAGGCTTAATGGATAGGGATGGTTGAGAGATTAGTGGGTGAGGTGGATGAAGGATCTCGAGCTCAACTGACCCACAATGATAGGGATAAGAGAGGACATGAGGATCATCATCTAGAAGCCTCGAGAAAATTCTCTTTTTCCCTTTTTACCCAAGGTATCGCATTTCTCCTTCAATTATAGAGCAGTTCTGGTAAGAAACACTTATGGACTAAGGGCCATAAGTGGTGGCACTACTTGTGGACAACAAGGCATAGGTGGTGTGAACAAAATACCACTCTTGGAAAAAGGGGAAAGCGCAGTGCGGAGCATTTTTGTAAAAGATTGACAAATGGCATGAGTTTCCACTCCAAATGCTGGGATTAAGGGCAAGTAGGTATGTGAAAGGTCTTATCACATGACCATGATAGGATTTTGGTATAACAGGATGCCCCCCAAAGCATGAGTGTTAGAGGGATATGATAAACAAGAGCTTTGAGAGAACAAGTCGTCGCTATGAGGTGAAAATGTTAGCTCGATCGGAGCATGTTGTCAAGTAGGCATCTGTAGTACATCAGTATGTTGACTCATATATGCAAGTAACCAAACTCATGGCTACAGACCAATACAAGGTAGATCCATGAGAGGAATAAACAAGCATGACTACTAGAATACATCGTAGATCCATGTGATAGAGGACTCAAAATTGGACATAGCTACTAGCCATACAACACAGATCTATGTCATACAGACGCAAATTTGAGCATAGCCACGACCATACAAATGTGGATCCATGCTAGATATACAAAACTCCATCGCAACCTAGGGAAAAGTAATGAGTGCTTTTAACAAATATCCAGGGTCTTCATCTCATCTTGCACAAAGTATGATTCTATCCATGTGATTACAATGATCTGAAGTCAAACATGGTAGAAACCGCTTGATTATTGGCCAATGATGTGAACCATTAACAAGTGCGAGGGAGATCAATGATTCCTAAGGTACCCTAGTACAATATACTGAGTGTGAATAGATGTCCTGATGTCAAACACTCAGTTGATTCTATTGATAAAAGGTCAATGATGTGAACCTATGTTGAGAGTGAGAGAATCTGTCATTAAGGTATACAGACTTAGTTGATTCTATCGATCAAAGGTCAATGCTGTGAACCTATGTTGAAAGGGAGAGAATTTGTCATTAAGGTATATAGATCTCAAGGTACTAAATATTATATCTAAGACTATTTCCCGGATGATGAACTGATGTCGATGGGAAAAGTCTCTTCGAAGGAGGGCCATGATGAGTCCCACATCGACGACACAAAACTCAGAACATAGTTCTGGAATGATGTGAATGTAGTAACCATAGGATTGACTCAAAGATTGTGTAGATTGCAGAGGTAAAACTTCTTCAAATCCCCTTTGAACATCAGGTGGAACGACAAAAAATACTTGGCAGCATGACTAGATGGGACAAACACACAATGCGACATTGGACAATGCATTCTTTTGAAAGACTCAAAGGAGAAGCATGAATCATGAAATTGGATCATCACAGAGATTAGCTGAATACCCAGTTGACTGACATGATGTGTAGACAAGTGCCATGTTCAAAGATAACAACAAACAACTTCCATTATTTGCAAAATGATTCCCTTCCCATTTCCCCCATCATGATCGATGAGTTCCTCTTTTTGGTTTTACGAATTCAAAGAGGATAACAAACACTCGATATAGCTTGTTGCATGACAAGTCCAGAATCATATGTTTACAAACTTGAGAGAGGAGGGGTTCACTCCCAAAACGGGTCTCTCAATGTTTAATTTAACGAGTCCAATGAAAGAAAAATCGCCATCGTTCATATTTAGAGAGTCTGAACAAATACGGAAGAAGACTCCAAAGGGGTCCTTTTTCGTATGATTTAGTCCCTAAGGCCCGAAAAAGTATAAAATCATACATTAGGGAACCCTTCCAGTCATGATTGGATGGAGTGTTCCTTTTTTGTAAATAGTCCTATCCAAACTGAAAAAGAGATAACCTACCGTTGGATGGATGACTCTTCAAATACTTTAATGAGCGTGAAGAAGACAAGATCGTTTGACAATCTTTTTGTATTTAGGGAGAATGAAAAGAGTTTAAAGAGAACTCCATGAGGTTTCTTTACACAATGTCATTTTTTACGAGCCTGGAAAGAATTGAAAATAGACTTGATGATATGTTCATGTTTAAGGAGTATGAAAAGGAGGTGAAAAGAAGACTTCATAATGCTTCTTTGCACAATGTCAATTTTTTACGAGCCTGGAAAGAAACTGAAATGGAATCGGACCTTTGATACTAGGTTTTAAAGAGCATGATCAAAGTGTCATAATAAATGCTCATTGACCTTTTTCGTTTTATGAAAGTGTGAAAAAGCCATAAAAAAAACTTTCAAAGATTCTTACTATAGTTCTCTTATCTTGCAATCGACTCAAAAACAAGTGTTAAATGCATTTATAACCAACATTAAGGGATTACGATAGATAAAATTTGACTAAAACATGATTTTATATCAAAACTATAGTATGTCATACCCAAAAATGCCTATATAAGTCATGTAAATAGTAAAAAGCCAAATCATTTCACTATTTACCCATAGCGGATAGCACTTGGAGCATTTTCTTAGTCAAATCTTCCGCAGATGATACTGGGAGTTCCCACCGTCCGTTTTTAGCACCATCAATTGCAGGTAACAACTAACACCCTATTATTTCATTTCATAGCTTTTGTTTTGAGTTTTGGTGGGGTTTTGGGCTCATATGGCAAGCCCTAAAACCTTAAAAGTGGGCACCATGGATACCCCTTACAGGATACGCGGTACCACCCGAGAACCGCACCAATAACATAGTTGACAGGCGATGCCACCGCCTGTCTCCAATGGTGCACAGGTGGTGCCGACCGTGGAGACTTTAAACTAATAGCATGAGCAATAATAAACCATTCTTTTGATTTTTAATGATTAGGAATGATTCTAATGCATCCCATTATTGTTTTTGGCATGTCTTGGTTGCTCAAAACATGGTGATATGGAAATAAAGAACACATGACGACGATGATGCCTTTGCAAAAAGAAATGCAGGTTGTATTGCCTCATTATGGGACTGTGGGCTCCTCAAGTTATTCTGGACCCCAAGCATGGTGTCACACGAGCAGTTACTGGAACACATACTTCAGATGTGGAATCCAGAGTAGCAGTATTTCAAGGTGGGGGCCCATATTCTTACAGTGGAAGTAGAGGACATCTAATTATTGACTAGTCTCTCAAGATGAGGTGCCCCCATCTCACTGATAGGTTCCCGTGGAGGGGATGTGACCACTTGAGAGCTTATAGATCATCACTGTGTACCAGTGATGAGCACATCGGGGAAGAAAATCCCCATCAGAGCAATGACGGATGGGCCCCTATGGACTGTCCTATTTATTATGAAGAGGGTGGCCGGGAGTTAGGGTGTGCACCAGGATTCTAGGGCACACATGCTATATGCCATAGAGGCCATGGAACCCACTGTATTCAACTGGGCGGAAGCCATGCTTCCAATATTCAAATATCAGCTGACTAAGTGTCGGCATGGAGAGCTAAATTAGTTTGGATTTTTCTCCATTTTAGCCTGCTTCTTCTTCGAGGGGGTTCCACAGATGAGACCTCAGGTGGTCTTCCATATTTTGAGGGCACGGGACCCCCGTATGTTGAGGTGGGTCTAGGTCATGGATTGTACAAGAGCAGGTAGGGGAAGGGTGAAGTTCAGTGACTTGTTCTTCAGATGGCACCAAGATCAGATCCTCATGGTTGAAGATTATGCTTACGCAGGTACAGACTTCACCGGACATCCTGACCTACCACTCCCACCTGGTGGCCAGTGGGGCGATATCGGTAAGAAGCAAGAAACCCTAAAATGGATGAATTTTTTTTTATGTTTTTTAATGTTTTATATTTTTTATGTTAAGTGATGAGACCTATATATTCTCATGCAGATGTTGGAGCAGCACGGCCTCGAGGATCTTCTTCATTGGATAGGCGAGCTAGAGCCCACTCTGTACCACAGGGTGACGATATCACTGGGGAGCTGGAGGAGAGCCTGGAGAGGTTGACCTTGGATATCCTAGATGCTGACATTGATGACCTCCCGATGAGATATCAGAGATCCATAGTGGGAGTAATGGGTCGATTCAGTAGGCTGCTACATAGGGTAGCTTGAGCAGTGATGTGCTATCACGAGCACCACTAGTGTATGAGATATGTACTGAAAGCTGACAGCTTCAGGATTTTGTAAGATGATTTTTCTTGAAAGCCTACGTGCTTCAGATGAGGTCTCGGGACCTATTTTTTGTAAACTTTTTTGTATATATATATATATATATATATATATATATATATATATATAGACTTTTACACGATGTTTATATGTTTCAAATGGGAAATGCATTTTCTATGATTTTTATGTGTCTTTGAATGTTTATTTACAATGTACCGTGTTTGATTTTAACGTCATGAATGGGAAATATGCCAATATAGGATGTAAATAGCTAATGAGTCAGCAACTACATTATGGTCCCTGGGGATATGCCTATAAACAATGGTTTCAAATGATCTTTCCAGCAAACGTACTCTCGAGAAGAGGTGGAGGAGCACTGGGTTTCCAATGGTGTAAAAATGGTTTAAATGGAAAACCACGAGTTGTGAGTCCATCAAGAATACTAGATCATGAACATCCTAGGAGGCAGCTTCAGTTAGAAGACCAATGACTGCTTCATACTCGGCGATGTTATTAGTAGTAGGACCTATACAAGCCGCTCTTGAACTGACCAAATCCTTAGCTGGGGAATAGAGGACCCAACCAGCCGAGGTGAGATTCAAGGTGTGGCGGCAAGCACCATTAGCAAAGCCATAGAAATCCATCTACATGACCAAAACATGGTATAAACAGATGCAGACACTAAAATCAAAACCATATTGAAAATACTAAAAGCACACTAAAAGTCATTCAATATACATATATACAAGATACTATCCAAGAAAGACCTAGGCATAGTTCCTTTTCAGGTACAACCCATTGCGAGGTTTCCCCAAAGGGATTCCATCATAATAAACGAGCTCATAAGCTCCTTTCTCTAACACCTTAGAAATAACGAAAGGTCTGTACCACATGGACTCGAACTTACCCTTCCCTAGTTTGTCATATCTCTTATCATAAGTCAAGACTAGGTCACCCTCATTAAAGACACGAAGTTCGACGAATTTATCATACTGTGCCTTGATGCACTTCTTATGTGCCTGTTTAGCCAAGGCAACATCTCTTCAAGTCTCGTCAAGGTTACTCAAGTACAAAAATATTTCTTCCTCTGCGGAAATGTCTGGGAGAAGTTCGACGGCAAGTTGGAAAGATGGAATCTGACATTGTATCAGTAAGACAGCTTCGAGTCCATAGACAAGCTAGAATGGCGTGAAACCAGTGGTTGTTTTCATGGAAGTCCGATAAGCCCAAAGAGTGGAGAAAAGAACATGGTGCCAGTTGGATTTATGATCTCCAACCATCCTACGAAGCATAGTTTTCAAAACTTTGTTAATGGCCTCTACCTAACCATTAGCTTGTGGATAATAAGGTGTAGAGTTTTCATGGTGAAAACATAGCTTGGCACTCATTTCCTCCATCATTTGACTACGGAAATGGAATTCATGATCAGTAACGATGGACTACGGAACTCCAAATCTAGTTATGATATGATTGAATAAGAAGAGAGCGGCAGTATTACCATCTTCTGCATATGTAGGCATGGGATCATCCCATTTTGTGAAATAATCAATGGCTACAATGATGTAACCATGCCCCCCAGTTGAGGTAGGCTTATAATGCATGAAGTAAATCCCCCATTTAGTGAATGGGACAATGACAATGACGAGGTGTATCAGAGTAAGATGGGTGTGCTTTTTAGGATAAAAGTGTTGATAAGGTGGGAATTTCTTAATAGCCTCATGACAGCCTTTGAAGACAGAAGGACAGAAATAGCCAGTGCGGAGGATTTTCTGGGCTTAGCCATCACAGATAAATGACCACCACATGCTCCAGAGTGGAAATCATTCAACACATGTTCAACCTCCTCATGGGTGAGGCATCATCGGAGAATGGAGTCAATCCCATGTCTATACAAGGTATCATTCAGGATGAGATAGTATTTCGTGTGGTGACGAAAACAGTGGCGATCATTACAAGATAAATGCAACTAAAATCATTGTGTTTGGAGATAGATAAGAAAATCTCCATACCAAGGATTAGTAGTGCTAATCAGGAATAGGAATTCATCTGGAAATGAATCACTGGGCTCAGATTCCATCGAAGCTCAACAAAGACCAAGGATTTCTTTGATTTAGCCTTGGCAAATTCCAGATCAAACTTCTGAAGTATAACTATCCAACGGGAGTACTTGCCCCCAAGCACCTGATGAGTCAGGATGTAATACATCGGGTTCTGGTCTACCAATATGGTGGTATTGCAGAGCAGAATGTAGTGACGAAACTTTTGTACAGTAATGACCATGGCCAGTGCTAACTTTTCCACACATGAATAATGAGTTTCAAAATCCATGAGATTCTTTCTAGCATAATAAATCATGTTCTCGTGAGCGTGGATATTGTCCTGCACTAAAACCATGGTGATGGTAGTAGTAGAGGCAGTAATATACAAGAGAAATTCCTTTGAATAATCTGGGGGGTGTATCACAGGTGAATGAGTCAGAGCGTGCTTAAGATTATCAAACGCATGATGGGCCTGGTCATCCTATAAGAATGGAGTGTTCATCTTGAGGATATGCATATAACCGTACGTTTTCTCTGCAAAATTGCACATGAAATAGCGAAGAAAGTTTTCCTTCCCCTGCAAACTTTGCAGTTCAAGGAGATTAGTTGGGACTGGTAGATCTAAAATGGTGATAATTTTCAAAGGATCGATCTAAATGCCATCTTTGGATACCACAAAACCTAGCAGACATCCCGTCTTAACGTAAAACATACATTTATGTGGCTTGAGCCATATATTATAATGATGACATCTCAGTAATATCTCTCTAAGATGACCAGGGTGGTCATCCTGTCACTGTTAATGAGCAAGGAGGTCATCAAGGTATGGTTCAATAATATGTTTAATATCGTGAAACGCATAGGACATCGTGTGCTGAAACGTGGCTCCATCATTTTTCAAGACAAAAGGTAACTTCTTATATGCAAAGGTTCCCCATGGGCAAATGAATGTTGTCTTATGCTGATCGGAGGGTAATATCTCAATCTGATTATAGCTAGAGAAGCCATCCATGAATGAAAAGATGACACTTCCAGCACAGTTGTCGATAATCTGATCAATGTGCAAGGTAGGAAAGTTGTCCTTGGGACAAGCTTTATTTAAATCCCTAAAGTTGATACAGACTCTAATGGTGCCCTGTTTTTTATTGACAGGGACAATGTTCGATACCCATTCTGTCAAGGGTACAGGATAAATAAACCTAGCTTTAAGAAGTTTCTCAATTTTAGCTTTAATAGCTGCGACCTTCCTAGGATGGACTTGCCTAAGTTTTTGCCTGATAGGTTTAGCCGTGGGATAGGTTTTAATCTCATGGACCACAATGGATGGGTCAATCCTCGGAATCTCTTCATAGGACTAGGCAAAAATATCATGGAATTCTTTAAAAAGTGCCTTATATGCTTTAGATTCATCTGCTGAGCAGTTCTTCCCAACATGAACATGCTCAATAGTATTAGGCTTGGCTGATATGTCAATCGGATTCATTTGAGTAATGTTGCAAAGGATTCCTTCAGAATCTATATCTTGCAACAATATAGGACTTTGGGGTACGTTGAAAATATCAGTAGGAAACAAGGATACAAAATCATGGCTGACCGAACTGGTGTTGGGGAGGAACATGGATCTATGATGGTGATCCTCCCAAATGGACTCATCTGTATTCATGATCTCCATAATGGACTCATCGAAAGGAAAAGTCTCAGAGATATAATCTAGAACAGGAAGAGAAGGTTCTAACCAGTACAGTAAATGGTAAGGATCCAAAGCCACTAGATGAAGGTCATTAGTGTGATCATCGGAAAAGGTTTGAATGGCATCATACATAGCTTTGTGAGGACTCAACGAGGTAGAATCAACAACTGTTTTAACCTTAGGCTCATAATCAAATGAGGCAATCATATGGACTGTCGCGGTATCTAGGCTAGGAGGAGTGGATGGAAAAATCCCCATAAAGGATGAATCCTTCAACATGCCTACCCCAATTGACTAGTAAGGAGGAGGGGATAAGCCTAACATGGGGATGTTATTAGCTATGGAGGTAGTAACATTCGGCATACAGAAATCAAGCTGATCAATAGTAACTATTCTCCCTAGATGTAGAAATTGGACTGTTCGAAATAATGTTGAGGCAACAGTAGTCATGGCATAGAACCAATTTATTCCTAGAATGAGGTTGTAATCTAAAGGGGAATCTACCACTTCTACCTAAATGGAAATGTTTTTTCCCCCCAGCTCGACAGCTAGGGATGATATGAGACCATGGGGTTGAAAACCCCGTCTGTCAAAGGCCTTGAGGGTCATAGGTGATGTTACAAGCTTGGGAGAGCCTAGAGCCTTCCAACAAGACAGAGACAAAACTGAGGTCGAAGATCCTTCATCTAGTATCATTTGAAAAACTTTCCTTCCCACTACTTTCGTAATGATCTGAGAAGAAAGTTTATGCGGTAATCTAGGCTTATAGTTCTCAACATTGAAATGAATCAAGTTAGTGTTATCCGGGTCTAAAGCTCCTAATGTGGTCAACAAGTTTTTGCGATATGTAGGGAAACTTTAGAGTACCTCTAAGGTAGACATTGCACAAGGTGCCCAAGCTAGGTCTTCAACCACATTATAAAATTGAGCAGCTCGGGCATTGGGATTAAATACTTCCTTCTGAAGAGTACTCTTAGGTGGGCGCAAAATCATGTTGAGAGTAGGCTTCTCGATAGATAGTGGGATAGTAGATGAGGATTCCAGAGAACTAGTAGAGGGAGCTTTCCCTGAAGAAGAATGATCTTCTTTCTTATCTACATGTTTCTCATAATTTTGACTTTGAGTTTGTAGATTGATGGTATCTGAGGACATCATATGAATTTCCTCTGAAGAACTAGAGTTACCCTGATTAGACATGTGTTCTATCAGTTGTTGTTGAGAGGGAAAAGGATCCATAAGTACCGCGGGTGCAAGATTGGACTTCAGAAACTAGGAGATTTCATCCCTACAAGGACACTCCTTTGAAAAATGGTAACATCCGCATAGTAGATAGGGATATTTTTCCTTCCTTTTCCCTTCATCATTATCACTGTTGGTTGGTCTTGGAGTCTCCTGTTGGTTTCTAGGTTTTTTATTTCTATTTCTACCTTTCTTTTTATTATTACCCGAGGTTTGAGTAATTTGAATGGAGTTGACCTCAGTGGAAACCTTAGGAGTTGAAGGACTAGGGGTGGCAGTTTGGGGTTGCTTGGCAGGTTTCACTGCAAATCGCGACTGGATTGAACCAACAATCCCATGAACAAGTACTTTTGTTGTTGGCTTGGTAGGATCGGTGATGGGGCCAGGAGCTTGAGGAATCAGGTCATAAAGAGTTCCAGACTGGGAATAAACAAATTCTAGGTACTGAGCCCAACTAATAGCCCGCTCTTCAGTAACAACACTACCCATAGTCGCATCTCGGGCAATAGGAGGCAACACAGATTTTGTAAACCAATCAGCCAATAACTGATCTGGAATAGGGGCCTTAATAATCCTTCTCCGCCTTCTCCACTCATGAATATGATCAAATATGTGGGTGAAGGTATTTTGTCATAGAGAAGTTAAAATATTAGTGCATGTTTCATAATGAATTGGGAGTTGAAAGTGTGTAAGAAACACAGTTGCCAACGAGCCAAAATCCACAAACGAATGTTGTGGGAGTTCAATGTACTACTTCGCGGCTGTACCGGTCAAAGTTCACTGAAAGAGTCATAACCGAATGGAATCATCCATGAGGTAGTTTGAATAACACCACAAATGGAATGTCATAACATGGTTCTTCGGATCGTCTCCATGCTTCCCATTGAATTTTGGGATATCGGATGGTAACTTTACCAGAATGGGAGGCCACGAGGGATTGTGTCGAATGGGGTCATTAATCAACTTGGACAAGTCAGGTAAGTCCAAAGTTTCTAGGAAGGAACTTTCGATTGGGTTGCAGATACTGGTAATATTGATATGCCATATAATTACCAATAGGACCATAAGTTGACTGAAAAATAGGTTGCTGTGATGAAGAACTAACAGAAAATCCACCTGCAGGGGGTTGATTTCTGGGATCAAGACCGCTAGGACCACTAGGGCCTCTAGGAGGAGTACCACTATGGCCACCAGGACCACTAGGACCACCAAGAACACAAGGACCACCAGGACCACCAGGACCACCAAGAGGCAGACCACCAGACCCTCCAGAGCCACCAAGAGGTAGACCTCTGGAGCCGTCAGAACCACTAGGAAAAGGGCCACCAGACCGTGCAGAGCCATAAGGAGGAAAGCCACCAGGTCCCCCAGGACCATTAGGCCCCCCAGGGGGAGGACCTCAATAAGGCAGTCCTTTGACACCTCTCACAGTATGTATAGGTATCCCTCCCATAGATGGAATATAAGACTAGTTGGGTTGCCCCCATGGCGTAAAAGTGTTACTAGAGTATGGGATTCCAACACAAGGCATTCCTGTAGGATTGGGTGGATGATTACCTATAAGTATTTGATAGCCATAACCTACAGAAGACTAAATGGTTATAGGTTGTGCTCCGGAGGGCTGATTTGAACTAGATTGGGGATTAACCACATTAGTATGGGTGGGAGGGACATAAACTATAGATGGTTCTTTGTTAGAGGTCTGCCCTTGACTAGGTACAATTCCAATGCCAGATAACATAGGTCTTTCTAGGGACTCCAATTGATGTATTTGTAACTTCGGAATGTATTCATCTATGTATCTTATGTATTGTAACCCGATGTTTATTCTGAGATGTATCTATAATGTAATTGAGTCATGTTGTCATGTCCTGATTTTTCGATCAGGAGGATCAATAATGTAAAAAATTCATGTCAAGTAATTGTGGGTAACCCTATGATTTTATAAGGGTTAAAGTCCCCGCAGTTTCGGGGCACTAGGGTTATTAGAATCTCCTAGTAGAGGTTGGCCCTGGTAGGGTTTTAGTCATGTCGGGATTAGTATAAATAGAGAATTGGAGTCTCTATTTATTAGACAACTCATACACACTCAAGTGTAGTGCATAGTTGAGGAAGGAGAAGACAATGGGGCTAGATAATAAGAAGGTTACTGCTATCAGGAGATCACTTACTATTTTGGGATTTTACTGTTTTGGTGTTGATTCTATCTCTAAGGAAGTTGAGGGGTTTTCTCCATTTATGATTTCCCCAAGGAAAAACACTGTGTTCATTGACTCTTGTGTTTGATTGCTGTACTTGTTATTCTCTCAGTTAAAGATCCTAATAATTCTAGCTTAATGTTGAAAAACTAACATGGTATCAGAGCTAACCTGAGAAGAAGGCACTATGCAGCTGTGGGAACTAGGGTTTCCTAGTTTGTGGATCTTCCTCCACAAATTTTCAGCAAAAGTAAGGTGGAATAACTCTCCTCCTTAGGGCGCATCTTTTTGTCGAAGAAGAATCCAATTCTGAGGTTTTTCAGTTTTGGACCCGACACTACTACCGAAAATTAGGGCTTCTCACAGAAGAGGATTTTTTCAGTGAGCCCAATCCTGGATTGATCTCCTCCCCAAAATCGAAGTTAGGGACAAATTTCAAGGCATTTGGGTGGACAGATATCCGGAAAAGCAAAACCCTAATTTGCTCCCGTTCTAGTACTGCAGGAATTCAGCTTCAAATCCAAATCTGACATCTTAACCTGGTAAGATCTAAATATTTTGTATTTCCATTTGAGGTCCTCAGTTTAAGATGTCTCATCATACCAAGCTTTATGAAAAGATTGAGAGAGCTAATAAATTCTGATCCTGGAAGTGTAGGATCTCCCTGGTCCTGGAAGAGAATGAATTAGACTCCTACATCCATGAGGAGGTTCCAGTTCCAGAGGGAGATGAGGGAAAGGCCTGACATAAGAAGAAGATGGTTATGGCAAAGAGGATCATTGCTTATTCTATCAAGGATCACCTTATACCTTGTTGGGGCTCGGACCTTGAAGGTCCTTAATTTTGGCAACTCCGCGGTTTTGGTGCGAAGGTTGTAAGCGGAGTTGCGGTCCAAAATAGTCTTAGGGGCTTCGGGGTTGGCTCGAAACCCCTCTTTTTGTAAATGTCCCATGGTTTTTGGGTACCCATGGTTTTTAATCCCATGGTCTTGTAATAGTGCACTTGTATAAATAGGCACTTATGTAAAGGAGTCAAGGAAGCTTTGTGCTATGATGATGATGTGATGCGAAGAAGTTAAGGTCTATTTTTGGGTTTAAGGTTAAGTCCCAACTGAGTGCGTGGATGACCTCTACAGCTGAGTGTGTAGTTTTGGGTTGTTGAGAAGATTTGCAGCTGAGTGCACAGATCAAAACTATGTTGTTTTGTAAATTGTCGAATATAAATGCAGTTCTATGGATGTAGCCCCTACACTGGGGGTGAACCACGTATATCTTGTGTTGTGGTGGTTCTTTTTATTTTGTTCCTATTATGTTTGTATGCATTTGATAAGTAGATGAATGATAAAGTAAGATAAATTGCTAAGTATTAAGTTCGCTGTGAATTCCCAGTTAAGGGTTAAGCAAGAAACTGTCTTTTTATCTAAACTACGAAGCTATTTAAGTGAATGTCGAAGCTCTGTATTGCATAATTATTCATTGTTAAGGCTAAAGGTACAGTAATATCCCTCTTTCACCTGTAGAAACCTGATTCTGTGGCACCCCATAGCTATTTCGGGTGAGACTGCAACCTATTCGCAGGTTGTTGCCAAAAGGGGAAACACTGTGGGTTTGTTTGTTGGTGCAAAGATAAAAGCATAAGAACCTGGGTCTACCCCATCCGCCCAACATACCTCAGGTGTCCTCTCTCAAGACACCTAAAGCTATGTTTGATGCCCTAACCAAATTGTTTGAAGGGAAGAACATAAACTGGAAGATGGCTCTGAGGACTCAACTTAAGAATGTGAAGATTCAGAATGCAGAGACCATCCAGTCTTACTTCACAAGGGTTTCTCATATCAAGGAACAATTAGAAGCTGTAGATGAAGAAGTGGATAATGCAGAGATTGTGATGACAACACTAAATGGCCTTCCTAGGTCATGGGATTCTTTCATCCAAGGAATCTATGCCAGAAAGAAGTTAGTCAAATTTAGAAGACTATGGGAAGAATGTTCTCAAGAAGAAGCATAGATAGAAGCTAAGGAAGAAAATATGGGAAGTGAAGACCAAGCTCTCATAGTTCACTCCAAGAAAGGCAGAAGAAGATCTCATTACTCCAAAGGTAAGGATCCTCATCATAGAGATAACATTAGAAGGGACCTATCAAAATTGAGATGTTATACATGTGATGAAAGAGGACACTTTGCAAAAGACTATCCTCAGAACAAGGCTCACTCTCATAAGAAGAAGGGGAACAAAATAAGACATCATGCTCATGCTACAGAGGATGATGAACCCTCCAAGAAAAGAAACAGATATGAAAGTGAAGATTCTTCGTGCGAGGATGAATATGTTCTGATCTCCACTCTCACAGGTAACATTACTCATGGAAGTGATGATTGGCTTATAGACAATGGGGCTTCCAAACATATGACTGGATTCAAGGAATCCTTTATGAGACTGTCAGAACATGAATCACCTCACAAGGTGAAGCTAGGAGATGACTACCAACATCCAATAAAAGGTAGTGGAGAATCTTCATATAAATTAGACTCTGAAAAGTCTCTAACAATGAAGGAAGTATTGTTTGTTCCAGGACTCAAGAAGAACCTTCTCTCCATATCAACAGTGGATGCAAAAGGAATGAGGGTTGCATTCATAGATGGTTAAGTCATCATGTGGCCAAGAGGAAAGACTATCGATTATGCAGTGGTGATTGGAGAACAAGAAGGAGGTTTGTACAAATTGAAGGGTCATCCAGAAGAAGCATTGGTCCATGACATCATAGAGCCAAGTGAACTTTGGCATAGAAGGCTTGCACATATGCATTATAGAGAACTACCTATTGCAAGAAAAGCTGTTGAAGGTCTTCCAGAATTCCAAGAAAAACATGATGGGGTCTGCAAGGGATGTGCGAAAGGAAAGAATACAAAGAAGACATTTCCTAGCAGCAAAAGCAAAGCTAAAGGAATCCTAGAAATCATCCACTTTGATATATGTGGTCCTATGTCATCAAACTCACTAAGCGGGTATGCATATTATGTTTATTTTATTGATGATTTTTCTAGGAAGACATGGGTTTACTTCATGAAGAACAAAGACGAAGTATTCATCAAATTTAAGGAATTCAATGCCTTGATCGAGAACCACACTGAAAGGAAGATCAAGACTTTTCGATCAGATAATGGTAGAGAATTCACTTCGAATGAATTCAAAGAGCTATGCAAAGAATCAAGGGTTAAGAGGGAGTTGTCCACTCCTTATAATCCACAATAGAATGGGATTGTGGAATGGAAGAATAGAACTATCATGGAAGCTGCAAGAGCCATGCTTCATGATCAAGATCTTCCTATGCATCTTTGGGATGAAGTTTCTAGAATAGTGGTGTATGTACAGAACCGTACTCCACATAGAGTACTCAAGAACAAGACTCCTGAATAAGTCTTCTCTGGAAAGAAACCAGAAATCAGCCATCTTTGAATATTCAGCTGTCCTATGTACGTACACATTCCAAAGGAGAAAAGGAAAAAATTAGATCCTTCAGGAAAGAAGGGTATATTTGTGGGATACTTTGAAAGCTCGAAGGCTTACAGAATCCATTTCCTAAGATACAAGAAGATTGACATCAGTAGGGATGTGACATTTGATGAAGACACAGCTTACAACAAATCTATAAAGATACCTGCTGAAGAACCTGAAGAAGCAGAAGCACCCAGAATTCATGACACAACCATGAATGAAGAAACTCAAGAAGAAGATCAAGATTTTGAAGAACCACAAAGACCTGTAGATCCACCTCTGGAGAAGAATCCTCATAAGAGGAAACCTGCTTGGGTACAAGAACTTATCCAAGGTGTGGAAAGATATGGGGCTCTAGAAGAGAATCACAGAGAAAGAAAGAGGACCAGATTCTACTCCGGGTATGTAGCTTTACTATGTGATTTCATTGATAAAGAACCTTCCAGTTATGAAGAAGCGGTAAAACAGGAAGAATGGAAGGATGCTATGATTGAAGAATATCAATCAATCATGAAGAATGATGTTTGGGATGTTGTCCCAAGACTAGAAGGGAAGTCAGTTGTAACTTCCAAATGAATCTACAAGATCAAGCATGCTGCATATGGTAGCATTGAAAATTATAAGGAAATATTTGTGGCTCGGGGTTTCTCTCAGAAAGAAGGAATAGACTATGAAGAAACATTTGCACCTATAGCCAGATACACTTTCATTAGATCAGTACTTGCTCTGGCTGCAACGATAAAATGGAAGATACACCAGATGGATGTCAAGACTGATTTCTTGAATGGTGTAGTAGAAGAGGAAGTGTATGTAGAACAACCACTCGGTTTTGAGACACATGACAGAGATTCTCATGTATGCAGATTGAAGAAAGCCCTGTACGGTTTGAAGCAGGCACCTAAGACCTGGTACGACAGAATTGACAGCTTTCTATCTATTTTGAGATTTACCAAGAGTAAAGAAGATTCCAACCTTTACTACAAGGTTGAAGATGGCAACCCAGTGATGCTTCTACTATATGTAGATGATCTAATTGTAACAGGTACGGATGGGTTGATTGCTGATACAAAGAGAAAGCTTGCTACTGAGTTTGAAATGAAGGACTTGGGGATGATGCATTACTTTTTAGGTATGGAGGTGTGGTAGAGTACAGATGGAATCTTCCTTGGACAAGGGAAGTATGCAGTAGAGATCCTAAAGAGGTTTGGGATGATGGACTGCAAGGCTATGGCCACACCTATGGCATTGAACCTGAAGCTATTGAGTGATGCTTCATTAGAGTCGATTGATCCTACGATGTATCATTAGATGATTGGGTCATTGATGTACCTGATGAACACGAGACTAGATATTTGGTTTGTTGTGAACACCTTGAGCCAGTTCCTGACAAATCCAAGACATGTTCACTTGACTACTGCAAAGCATATCTTGAGGTACCTTAAGGGTACAGTTGATTATGGGCTCAAGTACAATGCGAATCAGAAGATTAACCTGGAGGGTTATGTTGATTTAGATTGGGTAGGCAGTGCCATCGATAGGAAGAGCACTTCAGGGTGTTGCTTCAGTATGGGATCAGGTGTGTTCTCTTGGTTTAGTAGGAAGCAATCTGGTGTGGCACTGAGTACAGCTGAGGCAGAGTATGTCGCATCTTGTTTAGCTAGTTGTGAGGCAGTATGGCTATGGAGGCTACTGTCTGATATATTTGATCTCCAGTTGGATGCTACTTGCATACATTGTGACAACCCGAGTTGCATGAAGTTGTCATAGAATCTAGTGTTCCATGACAAGTCGAAGCATATCGAGATCAAGTATCACTATATCATGGATATGGTGCAGAGGGGAGTAGTGAAGCTCCAGTATGTTGTGATGGAGGAACAGATAGCTGATGTATTGATGAAGCAATTGGCTAGGATGAAGTTCGAGTACTTCAGGGAGAAGCTTGGTGTTCTCCAGATCGAGGTTTCCTCAAAGAGAAAATGATGAGACCCATAGCCATTCTGACATGGTGAGAGGATTGGTTCCTTCCATGGTCAGATGTAAGGGCTGAGCCATTCTGTCATGGTGAGAGGATTGGTTCCTTCCATGGTCAGATGTAAGGGCTGAGCCATTCTGTCATGGTGAGAGGATTGGTTCCTTCCATGTCAGATATGACTGCTGGCCATTCTATCGATTAGGATAGATGTAAGGGTAATTGTCATTCTAGGAATGGAGACACCTGGTCAGTTACCAGGAAAACTCAGTCTAGGAATGGGAAGCCATTCTCATGTGACAGAGGGATGTGTTCCCACTTGATTGGATGTAAGGTCTGAACCATTTTTTCATGGTTAAAGGATTAAGTTCCTCCCATGTTAGATGTGAATATTGGCTATTCTGTCGAGTAGGATAGATGTAATGGCAACTACCATTCTCTAGGAGAATGGAGGCACCTGCTCAGTTACTAGGTAGCTCAGTCGAGGACTGGGGGCCATTATAATATGATTGCTAGGATGTGTTCCCTCATGATCAGATATGAGTGCAAGCCCTTTCATCATTGTGGTAGGATGTGTTCCAGCCTAGATGAATGTAAGTGTAGAGCCTTTCTTCGATCATGTGTTGATCAAATATAAGTGCTCAGCCTTTCTTCAATCATGTGTTGATCAGATATAAGTGTTGTGCCTTTCTTCAATCATGTGTTGATTAGATGTAAGTGCAGTGCCTTTCTTCGATCATGTGTTGATCAAATGTAACTATTGGGCCTTTTTTATATGATTATAGGATTGGTTCCTACATGATCAGATGTGAGTGCTGGGTGTGCCTTTCTAATGAGAAAGTCAGATGTAAGTGTTGGGCATACCTTTCTTCAATCATGTGTTGATCATATGTAAGTGCAGTATCTATATTCGATCATGTATTGATCAGATAGCACCCGTGGTGACGAGAAGAATCATGAGATAACACCTGCAATGTTTTAGATCCAGTGATGATGCCCAGTGATGATCCAGATCCAGTGATGATATCCCATGATGATCCAGATCGAGAGATGATCTAGATGTGAAGACGAAGATGACTTAAAGACTCAGAAAACTTGAGATGTAGATGACGAGATGATCCAGTTGATACAGAGAAGAAGACCAGTACTGAAAATTGTGTCAAAATAATACCTTCCTAGTTAAGAGGGAGTGTTGATGTATTTGTAACTTCAGAATGTATTCATCTATGTATATTATGTATTGTAACCCGATGTTTATTCCAGGATGTATCTATAATGTAATTGAGTCATGTATTCATGCCCTGATGTTCCAATAGGGAGGATCAATAATGTAAACAAGTCATGTCAAGTCATTATGGGTAACCCTCCAATTGTCTAAGGGTTAAAGTCCCTGCAGTTCTGGGGCACTAGGGTTATTAGACTCTCCTAGTAGAGGTCAGCCATGGTAGGGTTTTAGTCATGTCAGGATTAGTATAAATAGAGAAATAGAGTCTCTATTTATCACACAACTCATACACACTCAAGTGTAGCGCATAGTTAAGGAATGAGAAGAAATTGGGGCTAGATAAGAAGAAGGTTACTGCTATTAGGAGATTAGTTACTATTTTGGGATTTTACTATTTTCATGCTGATTCTATCTCTAAGGAAGTTACGGGGTTTTCTCCATTTATGGTTTCCCTGAGGAAAAACATTGTGTTCATTGTCGCTTGTGTTTGATTGCTGTACTTTCTATTCTCTCAGTTAAAGATCCTAATAATGCTAGCTTAATGTTGAAAAACTAACAGTTTCCCCCCGACACTAGAAGGTACTAATGCAACAGGAATTGAAGGTTGGGCCCCAGATGCAGAAGACCTGGGAGGATTAGGAACATACATAACATGAGAGGTGGAGGGGGTGGTAATTTGACCTGGGTTGTGGGGTGTTATTAGATGATCTATAATCGGCTCAATGGGTCTCATAGAATCGTCCAGTGAACAATATCCCACAGAAACAGATGTGGAATGTGACAATGTTGGGCATAATAGGTCATCTATTTGCTTGTTAATCTCCTATGCATGAAGAATGGTAGCACGATATTGCCTAAGTTCTTCTTCATCTTCAGAAGAGTTTAAATGGGTGCCAAATGAGGCAATGGCCTGTCCTACAGGTTTATCCCAAAATGGAGCATTCGGACCGAAATCTGGATGGGTTGTATCATCAACATGGCCTTCCATGGGAGAATGGAAGGAGGCATTTCCCTGAGAAGTTTGTTGGACCAAGGGAGGTGAGTGTGAAGAATATGGTACTCCACTTTCTGCAACCACATTATCTCCCACTTGGGAGATAATAGCAACTCCTTGATCGATCGCTTCCATTGGATTCTCTCTTGAACTAGGAATAAAATTGGGTGGCAAGCCCCATACTCTTCTGGACTGTCTTAACTCATCCAATTTGTACAGTTCCTATCTAACCTAGGGTCTGAAAATGTAGAAAACACACCAAAAAATTTCCCTACACAAGGTATAGGTCAAAACAAGTAAACTTAAAATGAGAGGAGGAGTTCAAAAAGTCAAGTCTCTCACTAGGATTGTCAAGCCACTCACGATATACCTCGAGAGTACATGCGTAGTAATCTCCTTGAATGATGTTTTCGGGGTATGGCTCCAATCAAGACGGCCAAAGGTATTTTCACAGATGGATAAGGTATCCTAGTGGGGTCTCCCGATATACTCAAGCTCTGCGGGAGCTCGAATTGGTAGTAGTGTTGTCTAATGCATAACCGTACATAAGGGGCCTTCTGATATACAATTGAGTATGTGAAGTACCTTTCTATATACCTCAAGGGTATGTGAAAGGCTGTTCGATAGACCGACGGTACGTGGAAGAACCATGCGAGTCCCGTAATGTAATGTAGAAAAATAACAAAAGCTCCAACACTTAACAATACCCGAACACGTCTCTAACCTATCACTCCAATTGCTACATAAATTTTATCCTGTAACTACCATTAATTTTAAAGTGGACAGTTAGGTGAATGCATGATATTTTGAGAGAAAAGTAAAACCATGCAGTATGCTTGTGCAAAATATTTCACTTTACCATTCAGTATGCCTACTTACGAGAGGGAAAGAGAGTATTTCCTTTGTTTCAAAACCAAAAAAGACTTTCAAACAATAGACTTGAACACAAAATCAAATATTTCTCTTTTTCGAAATCAATAAGAAGGGGAATAATATCTTTTCCTAGAAGAAAAACAAGCAGCACACTATATGCAAATGCACTCTATTTTTTCAATTTTATCAAAACATAAGAAAATCTAACTTAAAACTACCATATTTTTTATTTTGATTGAGATAGTTCTAAATGCATAAGACACAAAAAAACATGAAGATCGTGAATGCTTGTGAAGCCAATCAGAGAACCAATGTCCAACGCTAATTGATGACCTAGTCTCAGTCAAAAATTTTCTTTTTCAAAGGAAGGAAAAATAAGTTTACTATGCAAATAAGAAACGAAACCTAGAAGATAATCTAGTGTTCTTCTTTTAGTCTATATAACAGAAAAAAAAAGAGATCTTACTAACACCCTCAGCTTTTCAGAAAACAAGAAGTCCTTTCGCAAACACAACCAACAAGCATAAAAGCGAATGAACAATAAAAAAACCTAATCTAATTTTTGAATTTCCCAATCAAATCAATATTAAACCATAAAATTTGAAGCCACAAACATCCGATTCTATCACAAAATCCTGACAGTGCAGGACTGAAAGAAACACAACTCAAAGTTTTTACAAAAAAAATGAGGAAAAAGGGTCTTGGAATGATGCCTACTTGGCACCACGCTTCTCTGGTGTTGACAGGGAGGTTCTATCCTAGCACCGCTTCTCACTAACGGGATACAGGTGGTGGCATTGTAGGCTACCCACTTTGTTCAGGCGATGGCACCGCTCCTCGTACACTACATAGGCACGGTTCCCTGTAGAAAACCAAAACACAAGGAGAACAATAGATCAAGTTAGAAAAGGACTAGATCAAGGTAAAAACTACTAGATTGAGTATAGAAATAGAGCATAAAAGGTTTAGATGACCCAGATCTGAATAGATATAGAATTTTCAAACCTAAATGGACTAAGTTAGAAAGCAGATCTGACTGAAGAGAGTTGAAGAAGGAGCCTAGATTCGGACAAGAATTGAAGACTGAGGAAGATAAGAACAACTGATACATATGTCTATTCCCCTATGGAGTCACCAGATTTGTTTGCTGGAATATTTCACCTTCTGCGGATAGTAAGCTATTCCACTGGTCTGAATGGTTCATATCCATAACAAATGAAGGATAGAGTTTGAAGACCCTCCCTAGAAGTCGTAGATACCTGGAATGTAATGCTTCGATAGTAACCCTGTGTACCTGCAATCAGCTTAAACACGCAAACACATCAAAGATGCCAGAATATAATCTAATGATCCATGTTAGTGATGAAGGAATCTAACAACATACATGCGAAATAAAACAACAATAATAATGTGGGATGGAAATCAACTTGCATTAATATAAAATGGAGAAGTTTACAGCCAAGCTTTAGTGTTGACATGCATCTCCATGAAACCAAGCACTTTCATCCTTAGATCTCTCTATGATCTTCAATGGCTCAAGCCAAGTGATCAATCCAACAGCATAACAATACCTTAAGAGTTCTCCCCCTCAACCATGGCCATGAGTTTTAGATTTTTATCATATAGGATAGCATTATGATCTTAGGATCTTTATTTGAGAGAATAACATGCACAGCAATAAAACACAAGAGACAAGAGACACAAAGATTTTCCTTGGAGAAAACATAAAGGAGAAAACCCCGCAAATTCCTCAGAGATAGAATTAACACAAAAGGTAAAACCCCAAAACAGTAAGATGATCTCCCAACAGCAGTAGTCTCTCTCTCTCACACGGAGAGAGATTCTCCTCTCTCACTCATGCACCCCAATGAGTGAGTTTGTGTGTTGTAAATAAAGAGACTCACTCTCTATTTATATTCTTCCATTCACTTGGAACCCACTCCAACATGTCGGCCTCACTTAACAATTACTTACTAGAGCTGACATCTCTAGGAGTATCTAATAACCCTAGTGCCCCACCACTTGTGGGGACTTTTCCTCCTCCGACCAATAGGAGGGTAACACAATGGTGGGGAATATTTCCCCGTCATACAATGACTCACCTAGGTTCGACTTCTCTAGGATAGTCTAACAACCCAAGGGCCCCATAACTATGGGGAATTTAACCCTTAACCAATAGGAGGGTTACCCACAATGACTTGACATGACTTTCACATTATAGAAACTTCCTGGAATAAACATTGGGGTATGACATGACTCAAGTACATCACAAAAACATCCCAGAATAAACATCAGGTTACAATACATAAGAAATACAGATGAATAGATTTCGAAGTTACAAATACATCAACACTCCCTCTTAACTAGGAAGGTATTCCCTCGACACAATTTATCAGCAAAATTCTTCTTCTTCATATCATCTGGATCATCATTGAGTTCTCATCATCTTCATCTTCAAGTCATCTTCATCTAGATCTGGATCATCATCACTCGATCTAGATCATCACTGGATTTGGATCATCACTACTGGATCATCATCACTGGATCTGGATCATCACTCGATTTGGATCATCACGGGTGCTATCTAATGATTCTTCTCATCACAAGAAGTTCTACAGATACAACCCTTTTTCATGTTGGTTGTAGGTCTAGCCTCCATGGAGGTCTTCTTCAGCACTTATATATGACCTACTCGTCAGAAAGGCACAACACTCACATCCATCTAGGTGGGGACACATCCTACCATAATGATGAAGGGTCTCTGCACTTCCATCCAGGCTGGAACACATCCTACCACAATGATGGAAGATCTTTGCACTTCCATCCACGCTAGAACACATCCTACCACAATGATGGAAGATATCTGCACTTTCATCCAGGCTGGAACACATCCTACCACAATGATGGAAGGGCTCTGCACTTACATTCATTTGGGATGGAACACATCCTACCAAAATGATGAAAGGGATCTGCACTTACATTCATCCAGGCTGGAACACATCCTACCATAATGATGAAAGGGCTCTGCACTTACATTTATCCAGGTTGGAACACATCCTACCACAATGATGAAAGGGCTTTGCACTTACATCCATCTAGTATGGAACACATCCTACCATAATGATGGAAGTGTGGAAATTGAACCTAGGTTTTATAACAATTACACTCACAACAATTGCCAATTGCACATGCAAATTACTCACAAAGGAGACTGAATATGGAGCAGAACACTAATCTGTATTGAATAAGTGTACAATAGCCAACCCTGTGAAGTCATAGGATACCGCAATAAATAATTACATGAGAGATTTGAATGCATAAGGATTCCATTCAAATTTGTTCAAAAGCAGGCTTACTAAATCTAAGCAAATCCCCCATAGGTGCATAAAGCAGTTTCCAAAACTGTCTAGGAGCTCACGAATTGGAAAATTCAATTAGGAAAGCTAATAGGTGATGGAAGGACAACTCATACATGCTTTTCTTAGCAGAAAAGAGTGGAGGATGATGAGGACAAAAAACAAGTTAACTTCACCTAGTCAAACTTTCCCAATTGCCTTAAAACTCAAAAAAAGCAGGCAATAAAGCAGAAAAAGCAGACATGCGCTAGGAAGGCCAAGAATAAAGCAGATTTGATTCCAAGTGGTTTCCCAAGCACTCCATGACTCAAATTTAGCAATTTTGACCACTTTGGATGTGTGGATGACAACTTGCATAAGGTGGAATATGGAAACTAGGCAAATAAGACAAAAAATGGATTAATTAATATCTAAGGTAGCTAAATATGGGTTGATTATTCTAACACCCCCCCTTAAACCTGACTTATGAGTAAAATATTAGAAAATTATAGGTACTAGCAACAATGCTTAGTCACCCTTTACATACTGCATGTCCATTTAACCAAGGAAAGAGGCAAAAACCCAGTGGGAAAAATCCTCCCTTAAACATGGACAGTAAAACAAAATTTGAAAATCTTGTCATCACTCATGCTTCACAGCATGATCAGCAATCCCGAGGAGTGATTTGAGATTTTTGAATGTCTTCTCACAAAAAAAAAATTGGTGAATATATATGCTACTTGTTTTGAAGATGAACAGAAGAGTAGGTGAATGGTGCCATCATGCACAAGCTGTCTGATGTAGTGCATATGGATCTCAATGTGTTTGGTTCTCTATTTATGAACTGGATCATTGCATATTCGAATGGTACTCTAATTATCAAAATATATAGTAGTTGATTATTCTGATTCGAAGCCACACTCACCAAGTAACCCCTGCAACCATAAACATTGAGTTGTTGCATTTACAACTCCTCTGTACTCTGCTTCTGTAGATGAGAGTGCAATGGCACTCTGTTTCTTGCTTGACCAGCTGATTGGCCCTTCAATAAGAATGAACACATATCCTAATGTTGAATTTCGATCTATTTTGTCACCTTCCCAATCACTATTAGTAAACCCAATCAAATCAAGATCAGATTTAGCTTTGTAGAAGATCCCATGAGTCCTTGTTCCTTGAACAAAGTTAAGGATCCTTTTGGCTGCTCTCCAATGGATATCATTAGACTGATCCATGTATATTTAAGCCACAATTACTACATAAGAAATATCAGGTCGAGTATGTGTAATATATATCAAACATCCAATCAATTCCCTATACAGTGTATTATTTACCATAGGTGAAGAATCAATTTCTTCAAGCTTCACTCCTAAAAGGAAGTGAGTCTTGAAATCCTTCATGTTGAATTTGTTCAGAAAATCCAAGGAATAATTGGACTGATGTACTTTGATTCCATATTTGGTTTGAGCGATCTCGAGCCCCAATAATTGGCTCAATAGCCCCAAATCAGTCACGGAGAAGGCATGGTTCATTGCATCCTTCAAGGAGGCAATTTCATCTTTTGAGCTTCCTGTAATGAGAAGGTCATCAACATACAAGATAATAATCATTAATGAACCATGTATTAGCTTCAAATATACATTTTTATCTGACTTACATCGAATAAAATTCAGTGATAGCAGAAAGCTATCAATCTTGGCATACCAAGCCCTGGGGGCTTGCTTAAGCCCATACAATGACTTCTTTAGCCTGCACACAAGAGATGGATTAGTAGAAAATCCTTGAGGATGGTGCATTTAAATCTCTTCAGTGAGATCTCCATTCAAGAAATCACACTTCAAATCCATGTGATGTACTTCCCATTGCTTTGAAGCTGCAATGGCTAAGGCTAGCCTGATGGAGTCAATCTTTGCCACTGGTGCAAAGGTCTCATTGTAATCTATGCCATGTACTTGTGAGTAGCCCTTCGATACCAATATGGCCTTGTATTTCAGAGGTGAACCATCAGCAGCAAATTTGGTTTTGTAAACCCACTTACACTGAACTAGCTTCCTCCCCGGGGAAAGATCAACTAGCTCCCAAGTGTTGTTCTTTTGGAGTGAGTTGAACTCTTCTTTCATGGCTGTTTTCCATATTGGATCATTTTCTGAATCTTCATATGTCTGTGGGTCTGATTCAGCCATCAGATAGAATTTCTCTACAAACATAGGATCTTTCATGCACAGAGCACTCTCAAACTGAGATCTAGTCCTCCTAGGATCATTAGGATTTCCAGCTAGTTCTCCAGCTGCATGAATGGTATTTGCTGCCCATTTTGGTATTGTAGGAATATTAGGATATGAAATTAAATCATCATTATTAGACATATCAGAATCATCAATTTCATCTATCTCTTCACTTACATTCAAAGGTTCTGGTGGTGAAGAGGATTCTCCAACTTCCACTGCTCCTAAAGGCTCTTCTTGGAACTGAACACTCCTTTCAATGAAGGATTTATTTGTGCTCAAATTGATCAGATTGTACCCTTTTGAATCTTCATAGTACCCAACAAATAGACACTCTTGGCTTTGGGGTTGCAAAGCCTTCCTCTTTTTTGTTGGAATTCTAGCCCAAGCCCTTGAGCCAAAAATCATGAAATGGGTCACATCTGGCTTGTGCCCACTCCATGCTTCGAAAGGAGTCATACCATCAAGATTTTTATGAGGCACCCTATTCTGGATAAAGGCTGAACAGTTTATAGCTTCGGCTCAAAACTTTGGTGGCAAAGTATTAGCCTCCATCGTGCAGGTAGCCATCTCTTTCAGTGATCTGTTCTTCCTCTCAGCAACACCATTCCGCTGTGGTGTGTAAGGGATAGAATGCTACATCTGAATACCTACATCTGCACAATATTGAATGGAATTAGAATTGACATACTCACCACCATTGTTAGATCTAAGGACCTTGAGTTTCCTCCCAGACTGGTTTTCAACCAAAGCCTTAAAGACTTTGAAGAGGCCATAAACTTCAGACTTGTGTTTCAGGAAGTAAACCTAGCAATACCTGGAAAAGTCATCTATGAATGTCAATGCATATTTGGCCTGAATCATTGACATATGAGGAAATGGGACAGAAACATCACCATGGATCAACTCAAGAGGTGCAGAGGTTCTCTCATGACTAGCTTTCTCAAATTTATGCTCTGGGTGTTTTCCTAAGATGCAACCTTGATAGAATCCTTTGGAAAACTTAATATTTGGTAACCCTATGACCATTTATTTTTCACTAAGATCAGAAAAATACTTGTAATTAAGGTGGCCAAATATTTCATGCGAAATCCTTCTTTCCTCACTAGCATGAATTAGAAGAGCAGAGGGGTTTGAGTAGGGTAGGAAGTGTGAGAACATGTATACCTTTGAAGTGTGATTTTCAATTCCTTTTGCAACAACTTTACCACTTGAGATCTCTGTGATCTCAACTTCATCAGGAGAGAATATGACCTTCTTTGGAGACCCTGTGTGGGTCATCTGATACACTGATAAGAGGTTAGAGGCAAGACCTGGAACATACAATACATTGTTGAACTTACCATTGTCAAGATCAATCCTCCCTTTGCCCAAAATTTCAGTGAGAGAGTCATCTCCCAGTACAATTGGTGGACCTTTCGACATGTCAAGTGAGGTGAATGCCTCCTTGGTCAAAACCATATATCTTGGAGCTCTAGAATCATTGATGAAACTAGGTGAGCTTGATGTGCCAGCAACCAATGCATGAACTCTCTCTCTGTCTTTTGAATTTGATCCTCCTTCCCTCTTCTTTGAGCTATCAAGAAGGGAGATTCCATTCTTCTCTAGGATTTGGGTCAGCATGTCTATTTGCTTCTTCATGCAGGAGCTTTCAGAATGATTTCCCTTACTGTAGTGTGCGCACTTGATCATTTCTCCCTTGTTCTTCTTCTTCTGGAAGTTCTTCTTGGAACCTTGAGGCTTCTCTGGAGACTTGTTCTTGTCTCTCTTTTGCTCAGGTGGCTTCTTAGCTTTCTTCTTTCCTTTTGAATCCACCCTCAAATCTTCAGCAACAAGAGCTTGGTCTTTGGAAGGTTTGATGGTGCCCATCTTCACCAATTTATCTTGTTCTTGTGTGAGAGATTCAATGAAATCTGCAAGGCTAGGAATTTTCCAGGCTCGAGTTGTCAAATTTGTGGCATGGAAGGTTGAAACTGTTAGAATAATCAACCCATAGTTAGCTACCTTAGACATTAATTAATCCAATTTTTGTCTTATTTTCCTAGTTTCCATATTCCACCTTATGCAAGTTGTCCTCCACACATACATAGTGGTAAAACTTGCTAAATTTGAGTCATGGAGCACTTGGGAAACCTCTTGGAATCAAATCTTCTTTATTCCTAGCCTCCCTATTGCATGTCTACTTTTTCTGCTTTATTGCTTGCTTTTTCTGAGTTTTAAGGCAATTGGGAAAGTTTGACTAGGTGAAGTTAACTTGTTTTTTGTCCTCATCATCATCCACTCTTTTCTCCTATGAAAAGCATGTATGAGTTGTCCTTCAACCGACTATTAGCTTTCCTAATTGAGTTTTCCAATTCATGAGCTCCTAGACGGTTTTGGAAACTGCTTTATGCACCTATGGGGGATTTACTTAGATTTAGTAAGCCTGCTTTTGACTAAATTCGAATGGAATCCTTATGCATTCAAATATATCATGTAATTATTTATTGTGGCATCCTATGACTTCACAGGGTTGGATATTGTACACTTATTCAATACAGATTAGTGTTCTGCTCCATATTCAGTCTCCTTTTGTGAATAATTTGCATGTGTAATTGGCAATTGTTGTGAGTGTAATTGTTCTAACACCTGGGTTCAATTTCCACATGGTATTAGAGCCTTTGTATATCTATTTCTCTCCTTCCAATTTGTATTGCAGGTTCAACATCATTGATTGGAAGCATTCTGCTGACTGACGGGACAATTTTTGAGCTATGGATCAATCTCTGAAGATCATCTTGACTCCATTTAACTTCTTTGAAGAGAAAGCATAGATGGAGATACTTTTAAGAGTGAAAGGACTCTATAGAGTGACTATGGCAATAGAAGCAGAGTACAATGCAGATGCAGAGAATATTAGATGGCACAACAGGAGGGATGAGGCCTAAGGTCTCCTGTGTCTGAGCATATCCAGAGACCTCCTTTTCCATCTTGATGGATTGACATCACCAAATGAAGTATGGGAGAAGATTTTTTATCTTTTTGGTAAGGCAGATGAGATGGGGGGACATCAAATTGAAAATGAATTGATCTCCCTGAGTCCAAATAGCTTTGAATCCCTACAACTCTATTTTTCCAAGTTCAAAGCACTTGTTTTGCAGCTAAAACAATGTGGGATCAAAAACAAGGATGAGCAACTAGTTTTGGCCATACTCTTGAAGCTTGGCCCTAACTATTTAGTGTTTGTATCGACCTTCTATGCCACAAACTTGACAACTCAAGCCTGGAAAATGCCTAGCCTTGCAGATTTCATGGAGTCTCTCACACAAGAACAAGATAAATTGGTGATGATGGGCACCATCAAACCATCCAAAGACAAAGCTCTGGTTGCTGGAGATTCGAGGGTGGATTCAAAAAGCAAGAAGAAAGCTAAAAATCCACCTGAGCAAAAGAGAGACAAGAACAAGTCTCCAGAGGAGCCTCAAGGTTCCAAGAAGAACCCCCATAAGAAGAAGAACAAAGGAGAAATAAGCAAGTGCGCATACTGCAGTAAGGGAAATCATTCTAAAAGCTCTTGCATGAAGAAGCAAATAGACATGCTGACCCAACTCCTCGAGAAAAATGGCATCTCCCTTCTAGACAGCTCAAGGAAGAGGGAAGGAGGATCAAATTCAGAAGACAGAGAGAGAGTTCATGCATTGGTTGCTGGCACATCAAGCTCACCTAGTTTCATCATTGATTCTAGAGCTTCAAGGCATATGATTTCGACCAAGGAGGCATTCACCTCACTTGACATGTAAAAAGGTCCACCAATAGTACCGGGAGATGACTCTCTCACTGAAAGTTTGGGAAAAGGGAGGATTGATCTTGACCATGGTAATTTCAGCAATGTATTGTATGTTCCAGGTCTTGCCTCTAACCTCTTATCAGTGTATCAGATGACCCACACAGGTTCTCCAAAGAAGGTCATATTCTCTCCTGATGAAGTTGAGATCACAGAGATCTCAAGTGGTAAAGTCATTGCAAAAGGAGTTGTAAATCACACTTCAAAGGTATACATGTTCTCACACTTCCTACCCTACTCAAACCCCTCTGCTCTTCTGATTCATGCTAATGAGGCAAGCAAGCTTTGGCATGAAATATTTGGCCACCTCAATTACAAGTATCTTTTTGATCTTAGTGAAAAAGAAATGGTCATAGGGTTACCAAAGATTAAGTTTTCCAAAGGAGTCTGTCAAGGTTGCATCTTAGGAAAACACCCAGAGCATAAATTTGAGAAAGCTAGTCATGAGAGAACCTATGCACCTCTTGAGTTGATCCACAGTGATGTTGCTGGCCCATTTCCTCATATGTCAATGAGTTAGGCCAAATATGCATTGACATTCATAGATGACTTTTCTAGGTATTGCTGGGTTTACTTCCTGAAACACAAGTCTGAAGTTTTTGGCCTCTTCAAAGTCTTTAAGGCTTTGGTTGAAAACCAGTCTGGGAGGAAAATCAAGGTCCTTAGATCTGACAATGGTGGTGAGTATGTCAATATTGAGTTTATTCAATATTGTGCAGATGAAAGTATTCAGATGCAGCATTCTATCCCTTACACACCACATCTTATGGTGTTGCTGAGAGGAAGAACAGATCACTGAAAGAGATGGCAACCAGCATGATGGAGGCTAAGAATTTGCCACCAAATTTTTGGGCCAAAGCTATAAACTATGCCTCATAAACAACTTCATGGTATGACTCCTTTCAAAGCATGGAGTGGGCACAAGCCAGATGTGACCCATTTTAGGATTTTCTGCTCAAGGGCTTGGGCTAGAATTCCAACAGAAAAGAGGAAGGCTTTGCATCCCCAAAGCTAAGAGTGTCTATTTGTTGGGTACTCTAAAGATTCAAAAGGGTACAAGCTGATCAATTTGAGCACAAACAAATCCTTCAATGAAAGGTGTGTTCAGTTTCACGAAGAGCCCCTAGCAGCAGTGGAAGTTGGAGAATCCTCTTCACCACCAGAACCTCTGAATGTAAGTGAAGAGATAGTTGAAAATGATGATTCTGATATGTCTTATAATGATGATTTGATTGCAGATCCTAACAGTCCTAAAATACCAAAATGGGCAGCCAAGACCATTCATGTAGTTGGAGAACTAGCTGGAAATCCTAATGATCCTAGGAGGACTAGATCTCAGTTTGAGAGTGCTCTGTGCATGAAAGATCCTATGTTTGCAGAGAAATGCTATCTTATTATTGAATCAGATCCACAGGCATATGAATATGCATCAAAAGATCCAAGATGGCAAACAGCCATGGAAGAAGAGTTCATCTCACTCCAGAAGAGCAACACTTGGGAGCTAGTTGATCTTCCCCCAGGGAGGAAGCTAGTTCAGTGTAAGTGGGTGTACAAAACCAAATTTGCTGCTGATGGTTCACCTCTGAAGTACAAAGCCATATTGGTAGCCAAGGGCTACTCATAGGTACATGGCATAGACTACAATGAGACCTTTCACTACTACATTTCGATCCAAAATCCGACGGTTACTTCCGACGGCGCGTGGATTTTTTCTTTTAAACCTACCAAAAATCAGAAAGTTAATTTTTTTTTTTTTTTAAATTTTGACCATAAGCGTCGCTTAAGTGACGGCTAGACTCATAAGCATCACTTAAGCAACGGCGCATCAAAAAAATCATTGATTAAACATTTCACCAAAGCTCCATGGCATTTTGTTTTTCCATTCTTTGTTTATGCGTCGCTTAAGCGACGGCGCATCAAAAAAAAAGATCATTGATTAAACATTTCACCAAATCTCCATGGCATTTTTTTTTCCATTCTTTGTTTATTTCATTTTGAACATTTCTCCATGATCATCCCTATTGGAATGGAGCTCAGCTCAGAACGATGGGCTTCGATTTAGACGATATATGGTATGGCTTTTTTTTTTCCTTGTTTTCCTCCTTTTTTCTGTAGTAACTGGTTATTGTTGCGTTCATTTCTGTATTGTATTCAATGTTCAACCCCTGAAGTTTAACAAAATATCATTTAATTTAGTATTCGGTTCGATTTCTCCAGTTGGGTATATGAAATCATAGTCATTACCGAGGTTTAACAGGCGCTGATTGTTGTATGTCGTTTTCAAATTGTATTTTGTTGGGATTGTTGGGACTTATATTTACGGGATTGTCTGTTTGGGTAGGGTTGGATTATAGGACGGATATTTGTGAAAAAAGAAAAAATTGAAAATGTTGTCAGTAACTGAGGGTATTAGGTGGTAGATCATGCGAGAAAACCTATATCTTCCGTAAAATATTATTAGCGAATTTGATCAGGTATCCAATTTTGAAATTCTGGAGCCGTGGTTTCATTCCAATGTCAGTGGAGTATTAAGCCGTTCGCCATGGTTTGTGCTCTATCTCGCCCTAATGGCTGGTCTCAATGAGGGGCAAGGCTGGGCAAAACAGGTCTCAGAAAGGACAATTGCCCTTCCGACCTCACATCAAAGCCAAATTAAGCCTATGTTATGTCGTGAAGCTCTTGACTTTCGAGGCTTGTTTCTTGAAGGAAATTCTATAAAATTACGAGTATTGTGGTATACTTTTCAATGTTCATATAGTTTGGGGCATCTCTTATGATTTTGAAGCTGGTGCCAGCCTACTGACTTCAGACCTTACAGCCAGTGTATTGATAGGGTGCCCTTGTAAGTCTCTCTTGTTTGGAGAGAGGGGTTGTGTGAGGCGCATCATTTGAGACAGTTACTGTTTCACGACAGTTCTCTTGTTTATATATTTCTAGTTGAGGAAATGACCCAAACGTTTTCTAGGCGCTTATTCTCTTAAGCAGATAATATCGTAACAGGCATTGCAGAGTTGAAATTTTCGACAGAACTTGTCAAGTCTTGGTAGATATCTGAGTTCTTTTAGAATTATTGCTCAGTTTAATCAGTTTCGCTGAGTTATGTCAAGTTATAAATTCTTAAAGAGCCAATAATTACTGAGTTTTCTGTCAAGTTGACAAGTCGTGTGAAATTGAATAATGTCATGCGTATAATTTTTATGAAAAGTGATTTAGATGTTGATTTCTATTCTGCCTCTCTTACAATCAGAGAGGTTGTTTTATAAATTCAATTGGATGATGGTTACTTGGTAAAATCTAAAAACCTCTGCTCATTTGTGAGCCGATTATTACAAATTTACAACCTCCCATCATTCAATGCCATAACATGTGATGTCATCAAATGTGGATAGGCTTGTTGGAGTCATGGAACATTAAAGAAATAATGAATATTGTGTCATAGGACATTGAAGAAATAATGATTATTGTGCCAATCTCTTACCCGACTAGCAATTCTCTGGAAAACAAGACATGGCCATGTATCGGAGTGTAGTTGTTTCTGATGGCATTGCACCTGCCTGTGTATCAAGCTTCTAGCTTGTTAATGCACATAACAATATCAGCTTTAAACTTTTAGACTCTGGAGTATGTGACGTGTCATTTGAGTATTTGAGATGCGATGCAATATACTAAAACTTGTATTACCATTTCAAGAACTGAGATAGTTGTTAACATAATTACAAACCCTAATATAAATTTGTTGTGTCCTGCTATTTAATTATGTGCCATCAGTCAAATAAGACATTGGTTTTACATCCTAAGAGTTAAAAAAAAAGATTTCGATGTATGTACAAGATAATTTATTAGATTTGGATCTAGATTTAAATTTTAGCTGTTGAATTGATTTCAAAGATAATTAATGGGTTCTCTGTGAATGTTTCTGCCAGGATTTGTTCAAGAAGTTACCAAAGAAATGGAAGATTGTTGTGTTGTTTGTGCGGAACCACTGGAGTGGCTGGCATATGGGCCATGTGGCCACCGTGAAGTTTGCTCCAAATGTACTTCAAGGCTGTGGTTTATCCTGAATGACAAAAATTGTTGTGTTTGCAAACAAGAATGCCCCAGTGTTGTGGTAACTAAGGTATATTGTCATCTTTGATCACTTTAAAGTATCATACAATCTGTGAATGAATGCTAATTTCTAAGGCTCTATGGCATTCTATTTGTTGCAATTCTATAAAATTTGTATTAAAAAGTGACTTATCTAGCACGTGAGCAGGCACTAGGAGACTATACAAATACAGTAGGGGATTTTAGTACCCTTCCAGCTGGAGCACATGAGGGAAAAGTAGGTGATTATTGGTTTCATTTAGACACACAAGCATATTTTGATGATGAGCAACATTACAAAATGATCAAAGCAATGTGCAGGTTGAGCTGCAATGCTTGTGACAATACTTCCGGGGCTCAAGAGCCAGGGAAAGATTAACAAAAACGTGACCGAGAGTTCAAACATATATATCAATTAAGAAGGCATTTATTTCATGCACATAAACTTTCCATGTGCATCTTATGCCTGGAAGGCCAGAAGGTGAGCATAATTCTGTTTTTTTAATTTCTAGCGTGAATGCAAGGAATTCTGGCCTCCTATTATTTAACTTATACAGAATAAGCTGCAGGGTTTAGTCCTTAGTGGTTTTCCTTTGATCCTCAATATTTACACAAGCACTATGAGACAGCAAGGGAAATTTTTCACGCTTTCAATAGCTAATAATTGTTTGAATGTGGATTTGGTCTACCAATGTGGAAAGTTTTCACGCTTTCAAGCACTATGAGACAGCAAGGGAAAGTTTTCACGCTTTCAATAGCTAATAATAACCCTTTTAGTCTACCAATGAGGATCTATTCAAGTATACTCAGTTCAATACACTTGTCATGCCACAAATTTTTCAGTTTTGCATTCAGTTATAGGCAATACCAGTTTCTATAAAGATTAACAGAAAACAACTCTACAGATTGTTTTCTTTAAACATACTTTTCTCAGTTCTGTTTAACAACAGCATACAACCTCCTCTAGTTTATAAGGAGCGACGACCTGCTGGGCTGACCTGTTAAAGGGTAAAATAATTTATTTAAAATCCTGGCACAGTCGAGTCTAGATGGACATTCCACAAGCTTACATTGTCCTTTAAGCCCTTAAACAGTCAATCCTGGCACTAGGACATTTTATCTTTTCCACCAAAGGTATCAGAGCTGCTAAACTGACTGATACCTCTATCTCTGCTAGAGCGACCATGTCTACATAAATATTAATGAGGCTTTCTTCTGTAAGTATTCAAGTCACCTGCTATATATCATCTTTAGCTGCCACCTCTGATGCATATCCTGTACTAGGTGAATTACCTTTACCAAATACCTTTACCTTGATGAGATTGGCTAGTCTGTTAATGCTTCATATATACTTCTTCAAACTGGCAGCTATATCATCACTCTTGCTGATCTTACTTCTGCCCTCATCCTGACCTTTGTTATTAATGGTTCCTTTGGCATCAATGAATGGAAGACTTGCACAAAACATACCACAATATATTTCTGACTTTTGTTATGTATTTTTCTGAAAGTGAAGCTACCTAACCACATGGATTTTTTTATTGTTACTAGGACAGACAATTCAATAAAGAACCACTGGAATAGCTCAATAAAAAAGAAACTGGAATCATATATGGCATCGGGTCTCTCTATCCAGCTGCCAGAGTTTCCTACTTCTCAGCCAACCCTGCTACCTGCTTTATCAACTGCTGCCGAAACATCTGGTGAAGTAGTGATGGCAGGCACTGTAACAGAGCAGTAATTTGTATGCAGTCAGGAATCTGCTTCAAGAGTTGGTATCCAGTTTGGCTTGCTGCAAGTGGTAACAACTAGTACTTTGGAGCATGGAGACAAGAATTTAGATCTCAAGAAAAATGAAAGTGATAGGAGATTGGTTGATGAAGTAAACGATTCACCCAATCCTCCTCTTCCTCTTTGCTTTGAGACAGATGGTGGTGTTTGTTTGACAGCAAATGGAATACCTGAATTTTATGGTGTTGGCAAAGGAAAAGCAGCAATGTCTGTGCCTTCTTATCAAATGAATGATTTTTTTGAATCTGTTGTATCAGGAAATACCTTCTCTGTTGGCAGTCCCCAGGAAGTTTCTAATGCCGGTAATATGTTGAACTGTGTGGCCTCTACTGCTCTTGGCTATCATTCCATAGCGCCTAGCTCTGATGTAAAGCACAAATATTCTTCATTGCTGAATAGATATCATCTTTCGAGTTGTGATGTGGCCATGTCACCCCCCAATGCATGCACATCAGGCTTCTCTGGTTCATGGTCGCCTCTTGGTTCTGGTGCCCCGGATGCATCTCTGAGCAGTTTTGTTGATAAAAAATAGTTGCTTAGCTCTCCTGAAAAGCCTGTTTCTACAATTGATGGTGGTACTTGTAGTTCTTATGAGATACGGCACTGTGATGAGCTTTTACAGGTTTGCTTGCCTTCTAATGAGAGTTTAGAGCTGGTAATCAAGATGAGATGCCTCGATCAGCTATGCTGTCAATGACAGCTGATGTTAATAGGAAGGTGGTTTGTGAAATGGATGCTGGTGGTAATCCTAGTGTTCAATCAGAAAATCCAAATTCTGAGTCTTTGTTTTATGAACCACCCCATCTGTCAAATTGGGATATTCCATTTGTTAATTGTGATCTGATAAATTCATGTGGCTATCTTCATCAGGCATATAGTCCACTTGGTGTTCGACAAATGATAATGTCATCAGTTGATTTTTTTTCTGCCCCTTGCAATCCATGGGGATACGCTTTTAATGAGAAGAGCCCAGAATCTATACTGAAGAGTGCTTCCAAGAGCTTTACAAATACTCCCTCTATATTAAGGAAATGGCCACGTGATGCTTCAACTCCTGTGGATGCAAACCAGAATGAAAAAGCAACAGATAGAATGAAAGCTCATGATAATTTTATCACACCTAGTTCACTAGGTAAGAAGTATAATGAATGTTTGGAATCTCCAGATGATGTATCTTCTGACTACTGTGCAAAGGATGGCATCAGTGGACCTGGACTATGCCAAAGTAAAAGGAGGTACCTAGTCTCTCCACAGTATTGTTTGAAAACTAAACATTTTGTGCCTATAAAATGAATGGAAAGGCATTTAGAATATGCGTTCGAAGCTACAAAAGGCACTGATGCTGGGTATAGAGGGAGTAGTCCATATCCAAAGAAAAATAGTGGTGGCTTGGGATGTTAGGGATATGAACAAGATTGACCATGGTGCAAGGATACAAAATGTGGGTTATCTATGTTGTCTCCATTTTGGGTATTTGTTTTGAGATAAATAACCTTTCATTATTAGTGTGCAGGCTAGCATGCATTTGCAGATTCTGAAGGATGTTGACATTCGTCACAACTTTGTGGCTTTCTTGAACACAAATTATGTGTTTTTTCTGTTTATTTTCTGTCTGCTTATTCGTTTCTCACATTGCATGTGTTTCTGCAATTTCTAGGTCTATGCCATTCTTCAAGTTTGGAATGACTTATAGCTCATCTCTATCTTTTCTAATTTCATTTCAGGGCATGGTTTGTGTGCTATTATCTAGTTGCAAAATAATGAATGGAAATTGTTTATTTTTATGGGTGCATCTTCTTTTGATTTTTCTTCTTTTAGTTGTTACGATCAAAGTTTTTCCTTGGGAGCACTTTATTGAGTTGTTTTTCTAATGTGCATTTTCTCATGCTTTCAGTAGTTCCCTTTCACGAATGCTGTAGCTGTGC
>LPNX011094446.1:189284-205176 GCA_001517045.1 Pseudotsuga menziesii
CCTTTTCCGAGCCTCTTTTCCATAAGAATTGAAAGCACACTTTTCTAATTTGCTCTAGGAATCCTATAGGAATATGGGCTAAAACCTGCCAATAAGATTTGAGGGAGGTTTTTCCTTTCCTTCATTAAACTTCTCTGTTGATCAAACATTAGACAAGTTCTCATATGGAAGAGATGTTACTGTAAAAATATGGTTTTTGGGAACAAAGAGATTTTAGCAGTCTATTCAACTAACACTACTCAAAAGAAAATGATTAGTTATCAACAATTCAATGTCCATATTCTGAATTTGGCAGTCTTAACACTTGGTCATCAGTATACATTATAATTTATAGATTATAGATTACATATGGTAGATAATATAAACACATATACAATGTACATACATAACCATATACACACTAAAAGATAATGTGGAGTTGCTTGTTACGTCCACTCGTCTAAGGGACCATATGGACCTGCACAGTGTGAGCCCAATGGCCAAGTGAGGTTCAGATGAGCTGCACAACATGGCCATTGTGGGATGCATAATTGAATGCAAGTACAAAATGACTTACAGATGTTAGATTACATTGTAGCAATTATTTGACACAAGTCCATAGTGGATAGTGAATTATACAATTTTCTTATTTAGAAATTAAGGGAAAGCAAGTTATATGGATTGCATGTAGTGTCTAAAGCCTTGTTCTGTTGTAGCCTTCTCTATGGAGCAGAGGATCCATCAATTGCTGGGTGCTTGAAAGACTTGCTCTGAATGCAATCTTCAGTCAATCAATTGAGTTGCATAGAATCTGCAGTCAACCAATCCAGTTTCATGTAATGGTTGTGAACTTGTCTCCACCTTGGTGCAATTGAAAGAAACATCTATCATGCAATGCTTGTATTAGATCTTCAAGGAGAATACCACCAAATCAACATCGGCCATAATATCATTTGAACCAAAACATACACTATGATCAATCCTCCATGTGGGGAACCTTCCTATTTAGAGAAAGTAGACACCATAGCTTTCCAATGGTTTGACATTGATTTGATGCTTTTTTCTTTCCAACATGATCCAGTGCATGAGTGAGCTTCATAATAACGTGTTTCTAGAGGCTCTCCTTAGTGATTGGCTTCCAAACATTCTTGGCTTCTATTGTGGATCCAAACAAATGAATGGGTTTAATCCCCCATCCACCCTCATCCTTTGGTTGAGTTAAAAAATTACAACTAACAAGATGATACTCTCCCTTTGCCGAGCCTCTTTTCCACAAGAACCATAGCCTAGAACCATAACTTCATAGCCTGGATCTTAGCCTAGAACCATAACTTCATCATTGAAATATCATACACAATATTTTTTTTTTTAAAAAACACACATAACCGTCGCTTAAGCGACACCTACAGGCGTCGCTTAAGCGACGGTTATGTGTGTTTAAAAAAAAAAAAAATACATAACCATCGCTTAAGCGACGCCTATAGATGTCTCCTAAACGACGTCTGTGCGTGTTACTGTCCCTTATGCGACACCTGTAGGTGTCGGTTAATCGACGTCTGTAAGTGTAAAAGTGATGGTTTGTAAGTGTCGGCTAACCGACAGTAAACTGAGCTGTCGCTTAACCGACAGTTTTGAAAGATGTCGAATAACCGACGACAAGTTTCTGACGCTTAAAAAAAATCAATAGTGTCGTACATGCAACAGGGAAGTGTTGAAAATCCGACAATACTGCCGTCAGATTTTTGGTCGAAATGTAGTAGTGTTTGCACCAGTGGCAAAGATGGACTCCATCAGGATAGCCTTAGCCATTGCAGCTTCAAAGCAGTGGGAGGTACACCACATGGATGTGAAATGTGCTTTCCTGAATGGAGATCTCACTAAATATATTTACATGCAGCAGCCTCAAGGATTTTCTACTAATCCATCTCTTGTGTGCAGGCTAAAGAAGTCATTATATGGGCTTAAGCAAGCCCCCAGGGCTTGGTATGCCAAGATTGATAGCTTTCTGCTATCACTGAATTTTCTTCAATGCAAAGCAGACCCAAATGTATATTTGAAGCTGATTCATGGTTCATTAATGATCATTGTTTTGTATTTTGATGACCTTCTCATTACAGGAAGCTCAAAGGATGAAATTGCCTCCTTGAAGGATGCAATGAACCATGCCTTCTCAATGACAGATTTGGACTTATTGAGCCAATTCTTGGGGCTCGGGATTGCTCAAACTAAAGAAGGAATAAAATTACATCAGTCCAAGTATGCCTTGGAGTTTCTGAACAAATTCAATATGAAGGACTGCAAGCCAAGCAAGACTCCTTTCCTTTCAGGAGTTAAGCTTGAAGAAGCTAATTCTTCACCTATGGTAAACAATACACTGTATAGGCAATTGATTGGATGTTTGTTGTATCTTACACATAATAGACCTAATATTTCTTATGCAGTAAGTGTGGATTCAAGATACATGTATCAGCCTCATGAGATCCATTGGAGAGCGGCCAAAAGGATCCTTAACTTTATTCAAGGAACAAGGACTCATGGGATCTTCTACAAAGCTAAATCTGATCTTGATTTGATTGGGTTTACTAACAGTGATTGGGAAGGTGACAAAACAGATCAAAAGTCAACATCAGGATATGTGTTCATACTTGTAGAAGGGCCAATCAGCTGGTCAAGCAAGAAACAGAGTGCCATTGCACTCTCATCTACAGAAGTAGAGTACAGAGGAGTTGTAAATGCAGCAACTCAATGTTTATGGTTGCAAGGGTTACTTGGAGAGTGTGGCTTTAGAATACTCAACTACTATCTATTGTGATAATCAGAGTACCATTCAAATCTGCAATGATCCAGTTCAGAAGCAGAGAACCAAACACATTGAGATCCATATGCACTACATCAGACAACTTGTGCATGATGGCACCATTCACCTACTCTTCTGTTCATCTTCAGAACAAGTAGCAGATATCTTCACCAAAGTTTTTTGTGAGAACAAATTCAGCAATCTCAAATCACTACTTGGGATTGCTGATCATGCTATGAAGCATGAGTGATGACAAGATTTCCAAATTTTGTTTTACTGTCCACGTTTAAGGGAGGATTTTTCCCACTGGGTTTTTGCCTCTTTCCTTAGTTAAATGGACATGCAGTATGTAAAGGGTGACTAAGCCTTGTTGCTAGGCCCTATAATTTTCTGATATTTTACTCATAATTTAGGATTAAGGGGGGGTGTTAGAATAATCAACCCATAGTTAGCTACCTTAGACATTAATTAATCCAATTTTTGTCTTATTTTCCTAGTTTCCATATTCCACCTTATGCAAGTTGTCCTCCACACATCCATAGTGGTAAAAGTTGATAAATTTGAGTCATGGAGCACTTGGGAAACCTCTTGGAATCAAATCTAATTTATTCCTGGCCTCCCTAGCGCATGTCTACTTTTTCTGCTTTATGGCCTGCTTTTCTGAGTTTTAAGGCAATTGGGAAAGTTTGACTAGGTGAAGTTAACTTGTTTTTTGTCCTCATCATCCTCCACTCTTTTCTCCTATGAAAAACATGTATGAGTTTTCCTTCCACCACCTATTAGCTTTCCTAATTGATTTTTCCAATTCATGAGATCGTAGACAGTTTTGGAGACTGCTTTATGCACCTATGGGGGATTTGCTTAGATTTAGTAAGCCTGCTTTTGAATAAATTCGAATGGAATCCTTATGCATTCGAATATCTCATGTAATTATTTATTATGGTAGCCTATGACTTCATAGGTTTGGCTATTGTACACTTATTCAATACAGATTAGTGTTCTACTCCATATTCAGTCTCCTTTTGTGAGTAATTTGCATGTGTAATTGGAAATTGTTGTGAGTGTAATTGTTCTAACACCTGGGTTCAATTTCCATAGAGACAAAGACTGAATATTTAGGGCCAATATTTGAGAGTATGGCCTAAACCAGTTTCTCATCCTTATTTTCGATCCCACATTGTTTAAGTTGCAAAACAAGGGCTTTGAACTTGGAAAAATAGAGTTGCAGGGATTCAAAGATATTGGGACTCAGGGAGATCAATTCATTTTCAATTTGATGTCCCCTCATCTCATCTATATTACCAAAAATCTAAAAAATATTCTCCCATACTTCATTTGGTGATGTTAATCCATCAAGATGGAAAAGGAGGTCTCTAGATATGCTCAAACACAGGAGACCATAGGCCTCATCCCTCCTATTGTGCCATTTAATATTCTTTGCAGCTACATTGGGCTCTACTTCTATTTCCATAGTCACTCTGTAGAGGCCTTTCACTCTCAATAGTATCGCCATCTCTGCTTTCCATTCAAAGAAGTTAAATGGAGTCAAGATGATCTTCTGAGATTTATCCATAGCTCAGAAATTGTCCTTTCAGTTAGCAGAATGCTCCTAGTAAATGATGTCGAACCTGCAATAAAAAATTGGAAGGAGAGAAATTGATATAAAAAGGCTCTGATAGCATGTGGAAATTGAACCCAGGTGTTAGAACAATTACACTCACAACAATTGCCAATTACACATCCAAATTACTCACAAAGGAGACTGAATATGGAGCAGAACACTAATCTGTATTGAATAAGTGTACAATAGCCAACCCTGTGAAGTCATAGGCTGCCACAATAAATAATTACATGAGAGATTTGAATGAATAAGGATGCCATTTGAATTTGGTCAAAAGCAGGCTTACTAAATCTAAGCAAATCCCCCATAGGTGCATAAAGCAGTTTCCAAAACTATCTAGGAGCTCACGAATTGGAAAAATAAATTAGGCAAGATAATAGGTGATGGAAGGACAACTCATACATGCTTTTCTCAGGAGAAAAGAGTGGAGGATGATGAGGACAAAAA
The DNA here is from genome assembly GCA_001517045.1 of Pseudotsuga menziesii. NCBI lineage: Eukaryota > Viridiplantae > Streptophyta > Pinopsida > Pinales > Pinaceae > Pseudotsuga > Pseudotsuga menziesii. The sequence goes on from LPNX011094446.1 coordinate 194,129, forward strand.
ACAAGTTAACTTCACCTAGTCAAACTTTCCCAATTGCCTTAAAACTCAGAAAAAGCAAGCAATAAAGTAGAAAAAGTAGATATGTGCTAGGAAGGCCAGGAATAAATTAGATTTGATTCCAAGTGGTTTCCCAAGCACTCCATGAATCAAATTTAGTAAGTTTGACCACTTTGGATGTGTGGAGGACAACTTGCATAAGGTGGAATATGGAAACTAGGCAAATAAGACAAAAATTGGATTAATTAATGTCTAAGGTAGCTAACTATGGGTTGATTATTCTAACAGGAAGGGCTTACACTCATATATGATCTTGTATGAACCAATCCTACAGTCATATCAGAATGGCCCCCAGTCCTCGACTGAGCTACCTGGTAACTGACCAGGTGCCTCCATTCTCCTAGAGAATGGAAGTTGCCCTTACATCTAACCTGCTCGTCGGAATGGCCAACAATCACATCTGACATGGGAGGAACCTAATCCTTTAGCCATGATAGAATGGTTCAGCCCTTACATCTGATCAAGTGGGAACACATCCCTCTATCACATCAGAATGGATTCTCAGTCCTAGACTGAGTTTTCCTGGTAACTGACCAGGTGCCTCCATTCCCAGAATGGAAGTTGCTCTTACATCTGTCCTACTCGACAAAATCACCAGCACTCATATCTGACATGGAAGGAACCAATTCTCTCACCATGACAGAATGGCTCAGCCCTTGCATCTAACCTACTCATTAGAATGGCTTACGGATTCAACACTCATATATGACATGGAAGGAACCAATCCTTTCACCATGATAGAATGGCTCAGCCCTTACATCTGACCATGGAAGGAACCAATCCTTTCACCATGTCAAAATGGATATGGGTCTCATCACATTCCCTTGGAAGAAACCTTGATCTGGAGAACACCAACCTTCTCCCTGAAGTACTTCAAATTAATTCTATCCAATGGCTTTGTCAATACATCATCTATTTGTTCCTCCATCACAACATAATGGAGCTTCACTGCTCCCCTCTACACCATATCCCTGATATAGTGATACTTGATCTCGATATGCTTCAACTTGTCATGGAACACTGGATTCTTTGACAACTTCACACAACTCTTGCTATCACAATGTATACAGGTAGCATCCAATTGGAGATCAAATAAATTAGATAGTAGCTCTCTTAGCCATATTGCCTCACAACTAGATGAACAAGCTGCAACATACTTTTCTTCAGCTGTACTCAGTGCCACACAGGATTGCTTCCTGCTAAACCAGGAGATCACACCTGATCCCATACTGAAGCAACACCCTGAAGTGCTCTTCCTATTGATGGCATTGCCTACACAATCTGAATCAACATAACCATCCAGTTTAATCTTCTGATTCACATCGTACTTGAGCCCATAATCAACTATACCCCTCGGGTACCTCAGAATATGCTTTGCAGAAATCAAGTGAACATGTATTGGATCTGTTAGGAATTGGCTCAAGGTGTTCACAGCAAAGCAAATATCTGGTCTCGTGTTCGTTGGGTACATCAAGAACCTAATCATCTGACGATACACCGTAGCATCAACTGACTCTGATGAAGCATTTTCAATAGCTTCAGGTTTGATTCCATAGGTGTGGCCATAGTCTTGTAGTCCATCATCCCAAACCTCTTCAGGATCTCTCTTGCATACTTCCTTTGTCCAAGGAAGATTACATCCGCATTCTTCCACACCTCCATGCCTAGAAAAATAGTGCATCGACACATAACAGGAGCATTACTGATCTTTCTCCTTCAACCTTGAAGAAAAGGTTGGAATCCACTTTACTCACAGTAAATCCTAGAGTCATCAGTAATCTATCCATCCTGTCGTACCATGTCGAACCTCAGGATACTCTGTAGTCACTCCCTCTGAAGCAGAGCATCATACTCCCTCTGTCTTTCATACTCTATGCACTGAAACATTCTATACCAAAGTGAAAAGTAGCTTCCTATGCTACTAATATTCTATGTGACCATCTACTGTATAGACTTGCATATTGAACCTTGTAGCAAAGGTTAATATCTTCATCAAGCTCATCATGTATTTGTTTCAATTATTACTGGCTACAAATGTCTCTTCGTATTCTATGCCTTCTTTTTATGAGAAGCCTCGTGCTACGAATCTTGCTTTGTATCCCACGATGTTTCCATCTACTGCATGATGGAACTACGAACTTCCCTTCATGTATCGATAATGCATCCTAGAAATCATTCTTCTTGAATTGGTCTTCCCTTTCTTCTTGGAAGACTTTGCATCAATGATGTCATTGTATTCGTCATATTATTTTTCATCTTGAACTGTCGTTACTTGTTCTTCGAAACAAGTCTCATTCTTCTTTGCTTGTAGGCGATTATGTATGCGATCTTTCCTAGAAGTCAAATGCATTTGTATGGTTAGAAACATTTCATAAGGAATATTCATACTGGCAAGTTCTTATGCATAAATATATGATCATGCAACTACTTTAGCCAATACAACATTCATCCATATCTCACTGAAACTTTCTAGATGCCTTCGATCTCTACCAGGACAACATTGAGATTGTCACTAATCCAATATGTCCGCAAAGAGCTTTCATTCTAGATAAGTAGCAATGGAGAGTTGTATAGCACCATGAGCTACTTACCCATCATATGCATATTCGTATTATACTGTCATTAATGCAAACATCCTATCATGCATAATACATCAACTGAATATAAACAAATGCATAGCAAAACAATATCATGAAATGACAATTGAATACTTATCTTTATTTGTTTCATGGGTAGACTCCTTCTTGAGCTTTCAACTTCATCATATTCTTCATTCATAATAGCATTGTTTCTTATCCAAATGCTAAGATGGATAAGAATTTCTTCAAGAGTTGATATCTTCATATTCCTCATCGCTTGAGGGATCTTCTTTCTATGGTGAGATCTTGATCTTCAATTGCTCCCATCTTCTCTTCTCTTCTTATGAGTCGAGCTTCTTCTTCTTCCCAGAGTCTGCTGAAAGTAATCACTTCCTTCTAGCACACATTCCTTGCATGAATGAATCCCATGATCCTGGGAGGATATTCAAGGTGGCTATCACCACTTCTACATTCTCCACTTCTTCTTTTACTGCTTCAAGTTGTTCTTTGATTTGAGAGACCCTTGTAAATTATGATTGTATGGTCTCTGCATTTTGGATCTTCACATTCTTCAACTGGTTTCTTAAGGTCATATTCTGATTTATGTTCTTTCCTTTAAATAGCTTGGTCAAGGAATAAAACATCTTCGGTGTCTTTAGGGAGGACACTTGTGGTACAATTTGATCCGTGATTGAATCAACAATGTTCTTCTTGGCGTTGACCAAGTTCTTCTTGTGTGAGGCTTCTAGCCTCGTCTCCCTTTGGAACTCAAACCTCTCTACTCATGTAGGTGTCCAATTCATTTTATTCATATAGATCATATACTTCCATGCTTGGAAGTTGTCAACTTCACCAAGATTATCATGAAGCTGATGTGATAGATCACTTTGAAATGAGAACCTCAAATGAAAATAGCAAAGAATTAGATCTTACCGATTTGAGGTGTCCATCCTGGTTCCGAAGCTGGCTGATCTAGGGTTTGTCAGAGAAAACCTAATTTTAAAAACTTGGAATATTTCAGATATGATTGGATAGAAATATAGATCTCTTCAAATGGAGCTTTCCAATGTACTACTTTTCTGAAAACAATGGAGGGAAGCTCCTGGAACAGGAAGCCCTAGTTTTCCAATTTATTCTACGGACATTCCTGTCACAATTTCTATGATATCTCTAAAATTACTACTCCTTTTTGTCATAAATTTCTCAATGAGGTATCCTCGCATGTTCCTAATCCAAAACCATAGGTTTCATTAGATTTGGTTTCACCAATTGGGATTTATGGTCCTTTTCCCAAGGTGACCTGTTATAGGACTGTTCAGAATAGCGAAGTTGTACAAAATTCCATGTGTCACTGTTTCATCTTCTGGGTATGAACTTTGGACCATTGAAATTAAATTTTGTGACCTTTCTGGAACATCTTTAGGAATTCCATTTGGACCTCTGTACCCTAGTCTATAGCAATTATCCCCAGGTGTCCTGTTTAGGGATGAATTCTAGAAGAGGTTGGAACCCTAACTTGGAGGGATCATATCTCCCAGAATATAGTGAATCTAAGGCATATTTTTGGATACAGTGTAAATAAGGATTTTATATTTGGCACCTACAATTTCCCACTCTTGAGACTTCTCCAATATCAGGATATAGAGAATGTAGCAAAACGTATCGTTTTTAGTATTTAGGGTTTTTTCTAGCTCGGGGTCAAACTAGGGTTTGGATTTCCCGGAGTTTCACCCAAGAAAATTTCTTGATCCAGGTCTCTAAAATTATATTTTGGTGAGGATAAAAATCCTGTGCTAGGCTCACCCAAAAATTCCTCTTCTGCAAGAAGCCCTAATATCTGCACCGAAAACTGAAAATGCTTGGAATGGAATTCCGCTTCGATAGAAAGATGCGCTCTTCAATAGAGAGTTAGCCTAGCATAATTTTGCTGATGGATTGTGGAGAGAGACCCAAAAATTAGGGATCCCTAGCTTCTATAGCTGCACAATGTATTCTTCTCAGGTTAGTTCTGACACCATGTTATATTTTTATCAGATAGGCTAGCATTATGATCTTAGGATCTTTAACTGAGAGAATAACATGCACATCAATAAAACACAAGAGACAAGAGACACAAATATTTTCCTCAGGGAAACCAGAAAGGATAAAACCCCACAACTTCCTCAGAGATAGAATCAAGACAAAAGTTAAAACCCCAAAACAGTAAGATGATCTCCCGACAGCAGCAGTCTCTCTCTCTCACACTGATAGAGCTTCTACTCTCTCACTCATGCACCCCAATGAGTGAGTGTGTGTGTTGGAAATAGAGAGACTCACTCTCTATTTATATTCTTCCATTCACTTGGAACCCACTCCAACATGTCTCCCTCACTTAACAATTACTTACTAGAGCCGACATCTCTAGGAGTGTCTAATAACCCTAGTGCCCCACCACTTGTGGGGAATTTTCCTCCTCCGACCAATAGGAGGGTAACACAATGGTGGGGACTATTGCCTTGACTTACAATGACTCACATAGGGTCGAATTCTCTAGGATATTCTAACAACCCAAGGGCCCCATAACTGTGGGGACTTTAACCCTTGACCAATAGGAGGGTTACCCACAATGACTTCACATGACTTTCACATTATAGAAAATTCCCAGAATAAACATCAGGGTATGACATGACTCAAGTACATCACAAATACATCCCCGAATAAAAATTGGGTTACAATACATAAGAAATACAGATGAATACATTATCAAGTTACAAATACATCAACAATGAGCTTGTATTTATAAGTCTTAATGGAAAGGGATGGTTGAGAGATTAGTAGGTGAGGTGGCCTCTAAGATCCTAGGATGAGGGATCTTGAGCTCAACTGACCCAAAATGATAGGGATAAGAGAGGACACGAGGCTCATCATCTAGAAGCCTTGAGAAACTTCTCTTTTTCCCTTTTTACCCAGGGTACCGTCTTTCTCCTTCAGTGATAGAGCGATTCTGGTAAGAAACGCTTATGGACTAAGGGCCATAAGCAGTGGAACTGCTTGTGGACAACAAGGGATAGGCAGAGCGAACAAGATACCACTCCTAGACATAGGGGAAAGCACGATGCTTAGCATTTTTGTAAAAGATTGACAAATGGCATGAGTTTCCACTCCAAATGATGTTATTAAGGGCAAGTAGGTATGTCAAAGGTATTATGACATGATGATGATAGAATTTTGGTATAAGAGGGTGCATTATTCTAACATGTTTCTTCTTCTATTACAGTATATGCATCAAACATTGATTCATTTTATTTGCATGGAACTCTTGCATAATGTCCCGTGTTTCTATAATAGAAGCACCGAACCTTCGACTTGTCAAAGTCCTTAATGAAATCCTTCTTCTTTGCATGAAAATACTTCTTTGGATAAAATGGTTTCCTCCATTTCTTCATTCTTTCCATGAGGGAAATATTTTCTTCTTTGGTGCACATTGAATTCCTTTGGATTCACCCCTCCACTTGGAAGTAATCATGCCACAACCTATTGAATTTAGGTTTCTCCTCTCATCCATTTATTGTAGATTTATACCATGAGGATGTGAAACCATAAATGGTGGTTTGAATAAGATCAGCTTCATCCATCACTACTCCAGTACTAGCAAGTTTATCTCTTATTTGAGAGATCTTGGTGAAGGATGATACCACAGTCTCGTCCTTCTCCATCTTTAGGTTCTAGTACTTGTTCTGCAGTTCCCTCTTTTTCCTTGGGGCGTTCTTCTCATATAGGTCTATGAGTGTATAAAAACACTCTTTGGCAGTCTTCATGGGAGTGGTCATGGACATGATATTATCCTTTACAGATTCATAGATGATCTATTTTGGTCTTTTCTTGAATCTTCTTGAATTTGACTCACCCTGCATTGGTGGTAAGCTCATCTACAATAGTGGATACATAGGTCCAAATAATGTTCTTCAAGAATGTTCAATACCCTCACCTTCCAAGTGTTGAAATTTGAAGCATCCTCAAGACAATCTTCCAGTCAAATGGTGATTAATGTCATGGCTCTTTAAAACTTTCCTAAACTCCTTAGGATCTATGTAGGCTTCCAGTTTCTTGCACAAACTCATCTCCTTCATGTCCTAAGATCTGATACCATGATAATGCTTGAGAAAATATGAAGATATCTAAACTTTAAAACTTTTATCAATTAAATATTGAACACATGAATCACTGAATTATTCAATCACAAAAATCATTCATCCACGACATAAGATGTACCATGGGTAAACAATAAAAATAATGAGGATGAAAAACCCAACAATTCTTCATAGTATAATATATAGATTGCATAGAATTACATTTACAAAATAAAAGATCATCTAATGAGAGAGAACACATAAATAGAGAATATAGATCAATCGTATCAACTATAATGAACTTGCCATGTTTCCAACACAATATAACAAGACACAAGCACAGTCATGCAAATTATAGTGAATGGTTTCGTGCTAATAATGCACTCACTAGATCAAAATTGTGATTTTCCTACATGAATAATAATACTGGTGCATTGGAATCTTTATCATGCATAACATATGCACCATGCCTTTCATTTTTGACATTAACTGGTTCTTAACTGACATCAGAGTGAACACAATATCTGGCTGAATGTTGATCATTTAGTTAAACGCATAAGTTAAGTGTCATGGTGCTTTAACTCAAGTGTCGACATGCAAAACAATTTATAATTGAAGTGTCATCTTTTGATTAACTTAAGTGTCATCTTTTAGTTTAACCAAAGTGTAAACACTATAGTTAACTATTCCATCTTTCTTTAACACTTAGTTAACTATTATCAACTGAATCATGTTGATTGATTTAGTTTGGAGTATTGACTGTGAGTTCTCTAATTAATAGAATCACAAATTGAGGATTTAATTGATGCTTAATAACTTGAGTTCACTTAATTATATTTAGGAAATTCAGAGTCTCCATGAATTGCCTCTTTTATTGCTTATCTCTTTATCTTTATTTCATGGTCTAGATGTGTTAATATTAATCATCTATCATATCACATTATACTCAAAATAATTGTCACATACTATAATCATATTAAATTACTCCTATACCATATAGTCATTGGTAAAGTAATTCACTCTAGAGGTAGCTAATCTCTAAAGCGGACTTAATAATAATCTGTGACCATGGTTAGTAATATAACACATAATATTTATGCTACAACATGAAAAACAATGCACTTCTATAACTGGAGGCCCACCTCAAAGGTACCTGCTATGGTTGGGGGTATGCATGGGAATCATGACTTGATATTACTCACAAGTTTAGAGAATGACTCCTAATGTTGTAAACTCAACTCATTGGTTGTAAAGTTGCATTAGGAATAAGTCCCTTTGAAACATTATATGGTAAAGGATGCAAGACTCTAGTGAGTTGGGATAGTTTAGTGAGCAAGGTAGTACTTGGACCAAAGATCCTCCAGGAGATGGAAAAGAAAATTGTTAAGATCATGAAGAATTTCAAGGAATCCCAGGATAGGTAGAAGAGTTATGCAAATTTCAAAACACTATAGAAATAGTTTAAAGTTTAGGATCGTGTCTATTTGAGTGTTAAACCAATGAAAAGTTCTCTAAAATTGGGGAGCTGTGCCAAGGTAGCACCAAGATATTGTGGAGACTTTTAAGTCCTTGATAGAATAGGTCCAGTTGCATATATGATTGCATTTCCTACAAACGTGAGGGTGCACAATGTTTTTCATGTTTGTTTGTTTAAAAAGTATGTACTTGGTCTTAATCATGAATTAATTGGAATGTGATCCAGGTGGAACTTGAGGGAGATTTGTAAGTAGATCCAGTGTGCATCCTCAATAAGAAGGTAGCACTACTCTGGAATTGAGCCATCAGATAGGTGAAGGAGTAGTGGAAGAACCTTGGACTAGATGAGGATACTTGGGAGTTGGAAGATATACCCATTTTTGTTCTAGTTTTGAGAAAACTAAGGACGATGTTGTTCTTATGCAAAGAGGATTGTGATGCTCTATTTTGGACCATGTTGTGTGCATGTGTGTGTACAGACACACACACACACACATATATATATTGGATTCTAATATAAGTATTGTGTATATGTGATGTATGGTTCATAGCATGGAGCTCAAGGCCAAGGCCCCACTATTGATTATATAAGACTATTGGTTATATAAGTAATAAAGAAAAGTAAATTATGATGGATGAACGCGGTGCTAGAAAGCCATGGAGGATGTAAAATATTGTAAAGAATTATATTGTAATAAAATTTCTAAGACTAGGTATGGTGGAAACAAAAAAAGAATGGGGTTGTGAATTATCCACTAGGGAGAGATGAGGGGGTAAGGGGAATCCGACCCTATATATGAATGTGTTACCTTGTGAACCCTAGAGGGCATTCTTTCCACTTTTAAATTCCTATAAGAAGGTGGTTGAAACAAAAACACCTATGTTTAATAGAGCATTGGGGGATGAGATCAGAAGGTATGGATAGATATGCGCAGAAAACATTAATGATGTTACAGTTAAGTACATTGTGGAATTCCATTTGATGGAAAAAGAAGAGCCCAACATGAAGAAAAGTTGGGGTAAGAGGGGGGATTCTATTCTATTCTATTCATTCCCGGAACGATCCATAAGGAGAGAGACCCGATAGAGGGAGATCCCAATGTGAAGAACTCTGATAAGAAAATTGGATTAACACATGTCAGATCTCTCCTAGAACTTCTGGGAGAGATCATGGTAGGATTCTCTATGTGATAGGCATTACCAATAGTAATTAGAGGATATTTGATGTCCTGGAGAAGGGCCAGTATTGGAAATGATGAATGCATTGATAAATTGGCATGGAATTTTAATTCCAGTGAAGGAAAAAGGTACTAGTTGGTAGTAGTATCTCAGACCACTTATGCTTTTCCAGGTCAGCGTTAAGGGAAGGGGCACCTAACCAGTTGGTAGTCGTATCTCAGACCACTTATGCTTTTCCAGGTCAGCGTTAAGGGAAGGGGCACCTAAGAGACTGTGTAGCAGAGAAGGGGACCTTACTCAGGATGAGAGTGGAAGTAACATGGGTTCCAAAGCTGCCTGAAGCCGATGGAGAGAATTGGGTAAAAGTATTGTATTTATCTCTTGGTGGGATTGATAAACCTAACTAAAGGATGGGCTTGAGTGTATGATTTCTTTTCTGTGAGTGAACTTGAGTGAATCCTTGGTAGATAATCGATCCCAACTCAGGGGTGGTCTCTTAGCTAAAATAATACTTATGATTATGCTTATAAATCCTATGTGGTGGTTGTTTACTCATTAATGTTGAATGGAATGCTATGATAGATTGAATTATTCCATGAAATGATTGTTCACTGCTTAAACAAGTTATATGTTGTGTGTTAACATATATAAATTTTAATGAAAGATTTTGCAACTTTGGCTAAGATTGGTTTTTACAAGGTGATTTTGCTCTTACGATTAAGGCATTGTTCCTCAAAAGTTAAGACTTCGAGGCTATTTGGTGAAAAATACTTATAAGTTTGGAAAAATTTTAAAAAAAGTTGGTTTTAAGGGTCATTTTAGTTCTTGAGTTCATATGTAGTGGTTATGTTGTGTGTTAACACATGTAAATTTTAATAAACATTTTTCAATTTTGGTCTAGATTGATTTTTACAACGTGATTGTGCTCTTGGGATTAACGGATTGTTTCCCAAAAGTTAAGACCTAGAGGTTCATTAATTCTTTAGTTTTAGTTCTTGAGTTCTATGGAGTGGTTTTTAAATATTTTTGGCAAAATATATTGGGCCCAATCTCCAATTCTTTATTGCACCTCCAATCTCCCAGTCGTTTTATTACCATTAATCGAAGTCTTCATGCTAATACAAGGAGGAGGATCCCATGCAAGGAATAATTTTATGCAGAAAGGCATCAATATAGCACTCAAACATTCAACAATATAAATGATTTTTAAATAATGATCCCCTCAGCACTAAACAAATTATATATATGGTTTCCACTACTATGCATTGCAAAGAAGTATCAAATGTACCAAGGGTAAGTGTCCATCAGAGCACCAAGCTCATAGGTGTTGAAGGAGGTTAACAAGTTCCGTAGCAAGAGAAAGCATGTTCCCATTTTTAAATAATGATCCCCCATTTTGGTAAAACCAATGCCAGTAGGTAAATTTCAAATGCACATGATTTTGTTGCTTTGAATATTCTTCATCAGATAGATATAGATAATGGTCATTGAAATTTCATACTTGACGCACCAACGAGAATTCAGTTCTGACACAGCAATTGATGTAGTAAAAGAGAGAGAGAGAGAGAGAGAGAGAGAGAGAGAGAGAGAGAGAGAGAGAGAGAGAGAGAGAGAGAGAGAGAGAGAGAGAGAGAGAGAGAGATATACA
>LPNX011094446.1:205235-305332 GCA_001517045.1 Pseudotsuga menziesii
TTAACACAGATTTACCTTGGGAAAACCCAACAAAAGCTTCATCAATATAGATGATCAAAAGATAAAAGGTAAAACCCCAAACTGGTCCTTCTCCTCCTTGCAGCTACATCTCTCTCTCTCTCTCTCTTATGCACTACACAAGTGAGTGTGAGTGTGTTCAAATGAGGATCACCTCACCCCTATTTATATTCTTTAGTTCACTTGATATTTCACTCAACCAAGTCGGCCCCGCTAAAAGTGACTGGGCCAACTTCTCTAGGGAGACTCAAACAACTTAATATTATATTAATTAGGGTGCTAATGACCAGACTTACAACAGAGGGTATTTCCTCATGACTCTTAGTAATTCTCTCGATAGGAACATCAAGGCATAATGAAATACAAATGATTCTCCCAATAGGAACATCAGGCTATAATACACTTTGAAGTTACAATAATTCAACACTCCCCCTTAACAAGAAGGGTATTCTACAACAACATCAATAGAAGAAGTAGCAGAGATGACATCTTCAACATCATCAGGGTGATACATCTATAAATCATTGGAAGCTTTTTCATCATCTTAGACATATAGTCTTCATCTTCAATTTCAGCAGCAGCAACACATTGATCATAAACATCATCATCAGCAACAACTCTTTGAGCAACATCATCATCACACTCTGATCTTTCGATAAAAAACATCATCATTGTCATCGGTGTTAGAATAATCAACCCATAGTATTTACCCACTTAGACATTATTTCATTTATTTTGTCTTATTTGCCTAGTCCATGAGTCCCACCATGTGCAAGTTGCTAATTGCCTATCCATAGAGGTCAAACTTTCCATATTTGACTCATGTAGCACCCTTGAGAGCTTGGGGAATCAAATCTGCTTTATTCCTGGCCTCCTAGGCGCCCATCTGCTTTTTCTGCTTTATTCCCTGCTTTTTCAGTGTTTTAAGGCACATAGGAAAGCAAGACTAGGTGAGGTGAATCAGCTTTGTTGCCTCTTCCTCCTCCACTCATTCCTCCATGATTTTGCATGTATGAGCTGCCATTTGACCACTCTTTAGCTTGCCCATGCGCCCTTGCTAATTCGTGGGGTCCTTGATAGATTTGGGATCAACTTTTTACACCTATGGGGGATTTGCCTATTTTGGGTAAGCCCGCTTTATGCTAGATTTGGATGCTTCCTCATGCATTCGATTTGCTCATGTATTCTATATATTCAGCAGCCTATGTTATTACAGGGTTGGCTATTGTACACTCAGTTAATATAATTTTGTGTTACAGCTCCATATTCAGTCTCCATTGTTGATAATTTGCATGATCAATTGTTAATTGCTGTGAGTGAAATTAATCTACTGCAGGCCTGAATTTCTACAATCGGCAACATCATCATCATCATTAGCAATACTTTGAGAAACATCATCATCACACTCTGATCTTTTGATCAGTAACATCATCATCATCAGCAACAACCTGCAATCCACAATTTAAAGACAAAATTCTATGCATCACTTTAGGACTTAAGTCCAAGGATGATACAATCCTACCACATGCTCTTACTGAAGTCACCAAATACAATTACGGGATAATCACTCCCTATAACTTTAGTACTAAGTCCAAGGATGATGCAATCCTACCACATTCTCGAGGACCGAAGTCACTAGATACAATTACAGGATAATCACTCCCTATCACTTTCGGACTAATTCCAAGGATGGTACACTCCCACTGCAACATCACTTATTCCCCTTTCAGGGAAGGTATTTCCCAATAACACCAAGATTGTCCCAAAAATATTCAAACTTTATTCGAGAAAAAGGCTTCGTCAACACATCAGCAACTTGTTCATTGGTACTCACATACTGGATCTTTATGGTTCCCTTCTGTAACATATCTCAGATGTAGATATACCAAATTTCTATGTGTTTTGACTTATCATGGAACACTGGATTCTTCGTCATCTTTATACAACTCTAGTTATAACATATAATCACTGTGGTGTCCAACTCTAGGTTGAATAAACCTGACATTAGCTTCCAAAGCCATATGGCTTCACAACTAGCAGAGAAAGCTTCTATATATTTTGGTTCAACCATGCTAAGAGAAACACTGAACTTCTTCCTGCTAAACCATGAAATCATAGCAAACCCCAGATAATAACATCCACTTGGTGTACTTCTTCTATCTGAAACACTTCTAGCCCAAGATGCATCTTTATAGCCATATAATATATAGTCATGGTTTCCATCGTAGTATATACCAAAGTCTATAGTTCCTTTCAGATATCTCATCACATGTTTTGCAGCTACCAGGTGAACATGTATAGGTTGAACTAGATACTGAATCAAGGTGTTCACATCAAAACAAATTCATGGTCTGTTCTTTGTTAGATACATCAATGACCCAATAATCCATCTGTATTGAGTCACATCCACTAGTTCTAATTATTCATCAACCACCAACTTCAGGTTGGTATCCATGGGTGTGGCCATGGCTTTACATTCGAACATATCAAATCTTTTCAAAATTTCCACTACATACTTTCCCTGATTGAGAAAGATTCCTTTTGAGTTTTTCCATACTTCCATACCTAGGAAATAATGCATTAGACTAAGGTCTTTCATCTCAAATTATTCAGTGAGATTCTTCTTGCATTCTAGAATATTTTTCTCATTCCCTGTCAGAAATAGATCATCCACATACAGTAATAGTATGACATGTTCATCTTCTATAACCTCAAATTAAAGGTTAGGATTGGCTTACTCTTGGTAAATTCCATGCTCGTAAAGAAACTATCTATGCTTCCATACCAAGCTCTAGGAGCTTGCTTCAGGCCATATAGGGCCTTCTTCAACTTCAAATCCTTGTGGTTTTTCTATGTATACTTCTTCTTCAATCACACTATTCAGGAAGGCTATTTTCACATCCATCTGGTGTAAATCCCATTTCATCATGGATGCGAGTGCCATGATATCTCTAATCGAAGTATATTGTGCTACTGGTGAAAAAATTTCTTCATAATAAATTCTCTCTTTCTAAGAGAAACCTCTAGCCACAAATATTTCCTTGTACTTCTCTATACTTCCATCAGCTGCATGTTTTAACATGTAAATCCACTTGGAAGATACCACACTCTTGCATTCTGGTTTGGGAACTATATCCCAAACATCGCTCTTCATTATTGACTGGTGTTCTTCCATCATTACTTCTATTGATTCTTTCTTCTGTACAGCTTCTTCATAGTTTGTAGGTTCTTGATCTACAAGATCACACAACAAAGCTACATAGTTGGAAAATGTCTTGGGCTTAATTCTTATCCTTGTGGAGCCTTCAGGAGATCCATATATTTCTACTTCTTGTATAAATTCTCTTTCCCAAGCAGGATTTATTTTTCATGATATTTAGATCATAGGAGATTCTTGTGGTTCTGTCATATCATGATCTTCAGGTGCTTCATATTCAGGGGGGAATGCAGCCTCTACATTTCTCAGAGGTGCATCTTCCTCATACACTTATTCATGTTGAAATTTTCTGTTTCTCTTGAGAGATACTTCTTCATCGAATGTTACATCTCTACTGATTTCCACGTGATGGAATCCAGGAATGTAAATTCTAAATTCCTTGGATACTTCATAGTATCCAACAAATATCCCCTTCCTTCCAAAGGGGTCCAACTTGGTTCTTTTCTATTTTGGTATATGAACATATACTGGACAACCAAATATATTGAGGTGACTTACCTTAGGCTTCTTTCCTGTGAACATCTCTTATGGAGTCTTGAATCCAATAGCACTGTGATATATTCTATTTTGTACATAGACAACAGTTCTTACTGCTTCTTCCCATATATGCATTGGAAGATATTGATCATATATCATTTTCTTTACTGCCTCCATTATTGTTCTGTTCTTTCTTTCCACAACACCATTTTGTTGAGGATTGTAAGGAGTAGTTAGTTCTCTCTTGATTCCAGCATCTTTACAAAAGGCGTCAAATTCTTTTGAAGCATATTCTCTGCCATTGTCTGATCAGAGTGTCTTGATTCTTTTGTCTAAAATATTCTCTATCAAGGATTTGAATTCCTTGAATTTCTCAAACACCTCACTCTTTGCTTTCAGGAAGTATATCCATGTCTTTCTTGAATAGTCATCAATAACTATAATGTAGTATTAAAAACCACTCAAATATGTGGGGGACACTATACCACACACATCCGAACGAATCAATTCCAACATACCTTTAGTTTTTGTTTCACTCTTCAGAAATGGATTCTTGACATTCTTCCCTTTCACACATCCTTTGAAAATGCCTTCATGGTTGATATTCAAGTCTGGTAATCCCATCACTACTTCTTTTACATGAGGTAGTGCTTTGTAATTT
This sequence comes from Pseudotsuga menziesii, assembly GCA_001517045.1. Taxonomy (NCBI): domain Eukaryota; kingdom Viridiplantae; phylum Streptophyta; class Pinopsida; order Pinales; family Pinaceae; genus Pseudotsuga; species Pseudotsuga menziesii. The sequence goes on from LPNX011094446.1 coordinate 209,609, forward strand.
ATGTGGGAAAGCCTTCTATGCCACAGTTCACTAGGGTTAGTGGTCTCATGAACAAGGGTTGTATCCTGATGTCCCTTGAGTTTATGCAGGCCTCCTTATTCTTCACCAATGACAAATGCATCTTCAATTGTCCTTCCTTTGGGCCACATGAGTACTTGGACATATATGAATGCAACTATGTACCCTTTCTTATCTAAATCTGAGATAGAAAGTAAATTCTTCTTTAGACTTGGTACATATAAAACTTTTTTCATCTTCAGGGGATTTCCTGAATCAGTATTGTAGCTTGCTTCAATGATTCCTTTGATTGGATATTGATAGTCATCTCCTTGTTGGGGCTTAGGGTAGACCCGGGTTAAATAATTTTATCTTTGCACCAACAAAAAGACCCACAGTGTTGGCCCTTTCGGAAACAACCTGTGAACAGGTTGTAGTCTCACCCGAAATAGCTATGGGGTGCCACAGAATCAGGTTTCTATAAGTAGAAGAGGGATATTACTGTACCTTTATCCTTAACAACAAATATTTATACAAAATAGAGCTTCGAAATTCACTTATTTAGCTTCACAGTTTAGATAAAGAACATTTCTTGCTTAACCCTTAACTGGGAATTCACAGCGAAGTTAATTATTAACAGTTATCTTACTTTAGCATTCACCTACTTATCAAAAACATAAAAAGATAATAGCACAAAACAACAGAACCACCATAACACAAGATATACGTGGTTCACCCCGAGTGTAGGGGCTACGTCCACAAAACTGTGTTTATATTCAACTATTTACAAAAATCATAGTTCTGATCTACTCACTCAGTTGTAGATCTTCTCAATCACCCAAAACTGCGCACTCAGCTGCAGATCCTTTCTTACAAAAAACCCTCCGCGCACTCAGCTGTGGAGGTCGTCCACGCACACAGCTGGGACTTAACCTTAAAACCTTAAAAAAATAGCCTTATCTTCTTCGCATCACATCATCATAAAAGCCTCCCCTCACTACTTTACGTAGGTTCCTATTTATACAAGTGCACTATTACAATACCATGGGCTTAAACCATGGGTTAGAACAAAGCATGTGCTTGAACCATGGGTTAATTACAAAAAGAGGGGCTTTGACCCAACCCCGAAACCCCTAAGACTATTTTGGAGTGCAACTTTGCTTACAAGCTTTGTGGAAAAACCGCGGAGTTGCCAAAATTAGGGACCTTGAAGGTCGGAGCCTCAAAAGGCCCCTAAGACTCACCAATGTCCTGTCCTGGGACACTCTGCTGCTTTTTCGGAGGGAGAATATTATTGGCGAAGATAGTGAATTGCTTGTTGAGGATACGCATGATATCTTCGGCTGCTTGCTCCTTCTCCACTATCTCCTGCACTACTGCTGCAGATGCTTCGCTGGCCTTTTCCTATGCAAACGCATCATACTCCTTCAAGACATTGAGCTGGCTATCTGCAGTAGTGCTCAACTCCAAGGCCTCATTAAGAAGGGGTTGCACAGAATTCTCCAATAGTGTTTCTTTTCTTCTATATGCCTCAATTTTATGTTGGAGTTCATTTCTTTGCTTTACCTTGAGCATCTTCTACATGGGGGGCAATGTCTTAATTTCTGCCTTGATTGCATCCAGCTCTGTTTGTCGCTGCTTGATGGTTTCTTACAGCTTTTCCACTTCTGGGTTGTCTTGCAAATTTGTCCAGGCCTCGACACTTTCATCCAGCAACTTAGATGCACTACTTACAAGATCTAAGATATTTGTTGCTGACACTTGGATATCTCTGCAGCACTGCTCCCTGACCTCTAGTGGACTCTCTGGAGTGATGCAAATTTGAAGCTCCGCAATCTAAGCCTCATGCTATGCTTTGATCTTCTCTATCTGGCTCCACAACTGCTGTGCATAGTATTTCAGCTTGGCAATTCTTTGCTCCAGTTCTTCTTCATCCTGCATGTCGAAGTCAGGGAGACTTCGACATGCCTCATCCAATACTCGCACTAGTGCATCCTACTTTCTTTCTGCTTCCCTCTTCTTCTACTCAGCTTCTTCTAACTACGCTGAGAGGCTGTCATTCTTGTTCCCGGCATTCTCTAACTGTATTTGTGAGTATCTATCTCGTGCTTGGATCTCCTTCATGATTTTCAATTGACAAAGATGCAGCTCTAGCATAGACATCTTGGTGTAATCTATCCTGACTATCATGCTCATCTGTGAACGAGATGCTGTGTCAGTTATGATGAGGGATGCACTTGACACTTGTCCTCTGTTATCTCTAGTCGGCCATTGTCTTGTGTCTGGTTGCGCAGCTACTGGGGCACTGCTTGCTGCAGTGCTAGTTGCTGATTTTTCTGCTAACTCCTTCAGCTCTGAAATTCCCTGCGCTACGTCAATGAGGGAATCAAAATGCATAGCTGCAAACAATGACCATTTGTTAGTTAGTACTTCTGTAGACTTTTTCAGAGCTTGATCAATCTCTTCCATCGTCACAACGGCCTCTTCAATGATATTTTTTCCTTTTGACGCCTTAGCTTTCTTTCTGGACTGGGGTTTAGTCACTTCCTCTGCCTCTGGAGACTTGCGCTTATCTGGGTGGTTGGGGTCTGAGATGGTATTGGATGATTCTTCTTCTTCTTCATCATCTTCACCATCTCCACCCTGGTCATCTTCACTCTGCTATGACTCACTTTGTTCTCTGCTGTCCTCTTGTGGGTCACTTTGCAGTGCCTGACTAGGACCTGCACCCACATCTGTCACTGAAGGAACTGGTATGCTAGGATTTTTTCCTATGTCCTTCATCCATTCAGACAGCCACTGCTTTACTACTGCGAGGATGTCTTCCTCGTTCACCACTTATGGAAACTTAGACCATGTATGCTTGTTATCTGCGCGGGCTTGGATGAAGACATGATGCATGTCAGCCCTGAAGTTGGCCATTGCTGCATACTGAGAGAATAGCTCATTACTGAGCCGTGGTGTCTTCAGAATTTCATAGGAAATGTTCATTGCATAAAAGGTGAACACATAGTTCATCATCTGCTGCGATACCTTATCCTATGAGACCCAAAGAGAGGCATACCTTGCCGCGCCAGGCATGTATGGAGGCACATCAACAAGCTGCGCCTCTATAGGTTCTTTCCATCCTACTAGTGCAATAAGCACTATCAACCATGAGTAGTGAAAGGGTCTACCTTTCTCCTGCGCATCGCGGACATCTTCGAGGAATTCCTTAGCAATGTACTGTGCCCATTTATAACTGTAGCCTTCGGCACAGTTCGCAGCAATACTGATGATTGGGGCAGATACTTCATTTGGTCTGCACTTCTGCACTAGCTTGCATGCTAAGAGTTCTGCAGTGAAGCGAATTTTCTGGTGTCAAATTGTCAAGGTTTGATATCCTCGCTTTCCTTTTGTCAGGCCGAAGCGGTCCTTCATGCTCTGTGCCAGCTTCGTGTCTTCATGTTTTGAAACAAATTCAATTCCAGGATCAGGCTCTTCCTTCGGCAAGCCTGTGATCCTATGGATTAGCTCGCCATTAATGGAAATTTTCTAGTTGCCTATCCATAGGTGCCCATCATGCACGAATGCCAATAGCTGATTAACCACCACTATAACCTATGTGCTATGACCAAAATGGGGAACATTGAGCATCTTCAACAACCCAGCTTTCTCCAAGCCAGCAGCCCACTGTTTCACTTCCAGCAATGTCGCTCCAGTCTCCGGATAGTGGACAGAGTGCAAGTATGTTCCAGGTGTGAACTGTAGAAAATTCCCATGATCATTCGTGTCATGGTCGGCGTACTTGAGCCAGTCTATTTTTCTTGTCATTGTCTCGACCAACTGCACACCCAGTGGCAGCGAAGGGATGCGTAATGTGAACTTGGTTGTCCGTCGAGGTGGCTGAACTCCTGGTCGAACAGGAAAAAGATATGGTGGACGCTGCGATGCAATGTTCTCATCCTCACCGAAGTCTTAAAAAACTTTAGGTGGGGGCTCTGCTGAACCAGAAGGATTCATCTTAGGATCCTCTGGTGTCTTTCCGGATGGTTTGTGCCTGTCTTCGTTTCGCTTAGAGCGAACTTCGGGCTTAAACTTCTTTCTGGTAGATCTTGTCTGCATTGGCTGATTCGGTATTGGGGAAGTCTCTTTGCGCGGTGTAGGTGCAGGTGGATTTCTCATAAGGTTTTGCATACCTCTCTGTCTGAATGCTCCCAACAATTCTCGGACTTCGCAATCAGCTAAACTGTAAAACTCAAGAAAAATGTGTAATGCGACATCTGTGGGCTTGGGTGTCTTCTTATGGAATCCAATGACCCAATCTGCCATAAATGTGAATTGAAGGCACCAAATCTGATAGAGAAGCTGTAGATCTTGTCCAAATGGCACTAGATTTCCCAAAATATCATCATTACAGGTAGTTAATGTAGTTAACGTACCGGCACCACCAACTCTGATTTTTTCCAACGGTCACATTTTAGGCTTCGACATACCTTTCTTCTTCGGCATGACCACAAGATTCAGCTTCACCATAATTGGGACCTTTATCTCATTCTGACACAAGCTTCGACAATGCTTCGAACTTCAACCAATGACAAAATTTCTTCCTTTGACTACTGGTCCATGTGCTTCGCAGTGTCCTTCTAACTTAGGGATGTTAATATTGCACGGGTCATCATCCTCATCAATTGCGAGGTTATAACATTCTACTGCATTAGCTTCTTGTTCCTTCCAATCAGGTTGGTACTTAGCTATTTCTTTGTCATCAAACACGTTATTATGGATCAACCTAATAGCTACGTCCAAAGCAGGGAAAACCTCATTAATAGAAAATGTGAGCACAAAACTATCGACAAGACTATCCCAACTTACAGTACCATGGCAAAGCTCCACCTCTGCATACCAGTTCTTTGCTATAGGTTCCATAGTGTGTACAAACCTATGTACCCATTCTTCACAAGATATAGACTTCCATGCTTCATAACACTGCTCTAAGTGTTCCTGAGGGCTAGTCTTACCATCAAACCTGCTTCGCACCTCCTGAGGTTGATCCATGAATCTCAGGCGAAGAAACTTCTGACAATCTCTCCAACTATGAATATACTTCTTATGAACATTCCACCATCTGGAAGCTATGGCTCTGAATGCTGAATCTAGAGTCTCCATTTTCTGTGAATCTAATACCTGCTCTGAGAATTGTATAATAAAATCTTCTGCGTCTGTCAAGCCATCATAGGTAGGCAAGACTCTTGTCTGTGAGCTAAGCCATCTGAGAGACTTGGTAATTCTGGCACATCAATGTCCATGTAGCTCATAAAGTCTATTCTGCCAATTCTCTAGACCTTCGTTTGAATCAGTCATGCAAGAGATGTCACACTGCCAATCCATTATACCTTCAGCAGTAGGGTCAACATAATCTTCTTCTTTAGTTGTGATGTTGTAAATATGATCCAAAACATCCTGATCTTCATCTCTGACTGGCTCTGTATACCTCTCTCCTTGAGAAGGGTCCAATGGTACTATGACTCCCAAGCCTTTCCCTTCAAAAGTCATCTGTCTCTTTTTAAGGTTGATTACTGCATCATTCTCTATTGCCCATTCAATTCCTAGCAAGGTTGGATAGGGGTTGCTATCATCAATTATCTCAATGACTTCAAAGTTTGCTAAGGTACTGACTCCATCAATGTTTACTGATACACTGGGGAATCTTCCCAAGGGCACAATCTTCTGCTGATTAGCTAATCTCAACTGTATAGGGGACCATTCAAGCTTAGGTTTTCCAATTTGTTCCCATGTCTTCCTAGTTAGGACATTCACTTCTGAGCCTAAGTCTAGAATGATATCAGTCATGTCATAATCTCCTATCTGAGCATGCAATCTCAATTCTCTTCCAGTCCTTCTGACTCTATTAACAGTTTTTCCTCTATCAGAGCTTCGCTGAGGTTCACAGGATGCAATAACTTTCTATAACTCATTCAAAGCATTCTGGTTCCTTAATAGCTTCATACAACTCTGTAAAAATGATGACAGTGTACTTACTTGATCCGACGAAGCTTCTTGGAGCGGTGACTGCTGTCGATGCCATTGCGCAGGTGCTACCGATGTCCTCGGATTAGAAAAGTATTTTCTAGCTTCCATAAATGTTTATTTTTCTCTTTCAACATCGAAAGTTGGAATTTTTTCTGGGGTCTTACGGACCGAAGCCTCGTTAGGCTGTTTCTCCTTATTCTGCACCTATGTCATAGCTCCACCCCTTGTAACAACGTTAAGGGCTGGGGCAGGTATTTTCTCTACAGCAATCATCTGAACATTCTGAGTAGGAGTTCCATTTCTTTCTTGGATCTTGGCTATCAACTGTGGGCATTGCTTAATCACATGATCGACTGCTCTGCAATATTGACATGTCATAGTTGGGTTTCGACAGTCTTTAGCTACATGTCCTGCCTGATTGGAGTTATAGCAAATAACCTGGCCTCGACCTCCTCCAGGCATAACACCACGACCACGACCTCTGAAAGTACCTTGACCACCGCGGTAGCCATATCCATCATTGGCTTGTGCCTCAGGTTGTACCCTATAAGCATCATAGGTTCGCTCTCTCATGAGGTCAAAGCTACGACATTCGTCTTCGTTGTGTCCAACTGACTTACAGAACTTGCAGTAGGGATTCTTAGGTACTTGAACATATCTCTACAACAGATAGCGATCTTCAAGTCGATGCTGACCAGTTGTTCTACAGATCTCACAATACAGGACATTAGGGTTAAACGGGTTCGGTGCACCAGTATTCAAATAATTCCTTAGCGCAGGACACTATTCTTTGTCATGACCTTCTGTCTTGCACCGTGTACACCAAACCTCTTCGTGAGTAGCTTTCCCTTTTTTCATGTCACGAAGCTCCAAATCCATTTCTGCTAACTGTGCTTGGATTTGGGCTATTCTAGAATTATCTCCAATAGGAGTTGTCTCAAGTTTCATGGCAATCTCCAAAGCCTCTTGTTGATCAGCAACCTTCTGTTGCATAAGTGGAGTCCTGATATGATGTAATAATGTTGCAATGAACCATTCCTTATGCTTTTCTGGTCCAATAGTGAAGCTAACTTGATTTAGAAGAACTTTGAATCCCTGATCAAAGTCCCAAACAGATTCACCTTGCCTCTGCCGAATCTCTTTCAGTTCGGTTATACACTGCGACTCTAATTTAGGATTCTTAAACTCTTTGATCATTGATGTTTTAATATCTTCCAAGACATGGGTCTGAGTACTAAAAAAATTCATAAACCAGGTCAAAGATCGGTCTCTAAAAGAACTGACCAGCTGTGCTCTTCTTATATCTTGGTCCATAATATTCTTAGCAGTCCACACAGCTTCGCATAAGAACCAAAACTATTCTGGATCCTCTAATCCAGTTCCTTTACAGACTGGTAGTTTGATTTCATCATTCACATGGGCCATATTGGATCTAGGGGGGGAGGGAGGGGGAGGAGGGGAACTTACTGAGGTAGATTGACCTGCGACAGGAATACTCGGGCTATGGTTACTTTCAGACTGCGACGGGTTCTCAGGGATAACAGATCTGCGCTGCAGAGTTATAGGAGGGTTTCTAACAAAAGGGGTTTCTTCAAACTCAGAATCTTCTGGAATTACTGGGGTATACTCGGTATTCTTGCCTAGCGTATAGGGTTCAAGAGTTCTTTTGTATCTTTAACCACTTCACAGCAAACCACTTTGTTCATCGAAGTTACTTTCGCTTCCAAACATAGGCTAGTAACAATAAATCTAGCAATCTGATTCAATAAGCAATATGCCTTTTTTAGCCAAGAGCATTTTAATTTTCAAACTAAATGAATTCAAATACTTACCCCTTGGTCCTTTGAAAACTGTCGTTCAGCTTCGCTGAAGGAAGTACTTGTGTCGACGGCGAAGTCCATCACAAATTCCTCAAGGGTTCGTGTTGTCCAGAAATCAACAACTCGTGATATCGCGTTGTTCACTCTTTTCAATATATTAATTCTTTCCAGGGTCCAGTCAGGAAACTTATCTTCCTTGAAGTTTGTATTTCTTTTTGTTAACCTGGATAACCACTGGTGCAATTCTATGTGGATACTAGTGAAGAAAATTTCATGAATATCAGAAAAAACATACCTTTGCAAAAAGTCACCTAAGCTGCGACGAGGATCCTTATTTTCTTGTTCAGCAAATTTCAAATAGGTATCTTCAATCCAGTCACCGATTTCTTTTACTAAGGGCCTCCAAAATATAACCCTCCAGGTACGACATAGATCCCTTCAGGAACCAATTTGCTGCTCCCATCAGGTACGACTCAAATCCCTCTTTAAGCAGATACTGGTTCAACCAGCAACGGAACCAATTTGTTGGGGCTTAGGGAATACCCGGGTTAAATAATTTTATCTTCGCACCAACAAAAAGACCCACAGTGTTGGCCATTTCGGCAACAACTTGCGAACAGGTTGCAGTCTCACCCGAAACAGCTATGGGGTGCCGCAGAATCACGTTTCTGCAAGCAGAAGAGGGATATTACTGTACCTTTAGCCTTAAAAACAAATATTTATACAAAATAGAGCTTCGGTATTCACTTAATTAGCTTTGCAGTTTAGATAAAGAACATTTCTTGCTTAACCCTTAACTGGGAATTCACAGCAAAGTTAATTATTAACAGTTATCTTACTTTAGCATTCACCTACTTATCAAAAGCATAAAAATATAACAGCACAAAACAACAGAACCACCATAACACAAGATATACGTGGTTCAACCCAAGTGTAGGGGCTACATCCACAGAACTGTGTTTATATTCAACTCTTAACAAAAATCACAGTTCTGATCTGCACACTTAGTTGCAGATCTTCTCAATCACGCAAAACCACGCACTCAGCTGTAGATCCTTTCTTACAAAAAACCCTCCACGCACTTAGCTGCGGAGGTCGTCCACGCACACAGCTGGGACTTAACCTTAAAACCCTAAAAGCAGCCTTAGCTTCTTCGCATCACATCATTATAAAAGCCTCCCCTCACTACTTTACATAGGTGCCTATTTATACAAGTGCACTATTACAATACCATGGGCTTAAACCATGGGTTACAACAAACCATGGGTTAATTACAAAAAGAGGGGCTTCGACCCAACCCCGAAACCCCTAAGACTATTTTGGAGTGCAACTCCGCTTACAAGCTTCGTGGCAAAACCGTGGAGTTGCCAAAATTAGGGACCTTGAAGGTCGGAGCCCCAACACTCCTATAGATACTTTCTAAGGAGATTTCTTTTCTTCAATTTTTGACATATTTTCTTTTGTCCCGTCATGTGCTTTGATCAACACTATCAATATTCCAAGTGTCTTCTCCATGTGCTACAGACCTAGAGAGTGTAGAGAATAGTACATACTCTGATGTATCTCCTTCTCTTTCTTGCTTTCTTTGAGGTCCTTCCTCTTCTTCTTCTTCTTCATCCTCATCTTTAGCTAGATGTGCATGATGTATTTTGTTGTTATTTCTCCTCTTCTTGTATTCTTGTCTCTTCAAAGGACAATTTCTGTCAATTTTCCCTATCTTATCACAATGAGAACATTGAATGCTAGAGTAGTCCTTATTGGGGAGACTTTCTCTTGTTCTTTGGAACCTTCTGGGAGGTTGAGACTCCTTGTGGTTTCCCTTCTTGAAGTTGGGTTAACTTATTATTCTCTTCATATCAGTTGCTAGGGCTTAATCATCTTCCTTCAGTAGAGCTTCTCTATTTGCCACTCTAGTCTCCTCTTGAATACAATTTCCCATACAATATCAAACTTCATGCTTTCCTTCCTGGCACACATCATTTGGATGAATGACTCCCAGGGTCTAGTGAGACCATTGGGAGCAGTCATAACCAACTTATATTCATCAAGTTTATCTACAATGGATTCTAGCTATTCCTTGAACTGGGAGACCCTTGTGAACTAGTCCTGGATGGATTCCCCATGACTCATCTTGGTGCTCTTCAATTGAGCTCTTAGATCCATCTTTCTATTGATGTTTCTTCCTTCATACATTCTTGCGAGGGCATCATGCATTTATTTCAGAGTCTTCTTGGATGACACTTGAGGGATCAAGTGATCCTTGATAGAGTCAGCAATAATCCTTTGTTCCCTAAGTAGATCCTTCTTGTGCTTCTCCTTAGCTTCAACCTCTTCAGGTTCTGCAACTTCATCCTTGATATATTTTTCAAGATCATTCTCCTTGAGAATGAGACCGATTCCATATTTCCATGCTCTGTAATTGTCTATTCTTCTAGTTTGTCCTCAAGCTTGGTTCTTGGGGCCATCTTGTCAGTAAATCACAAAAAAATGAAATTATGGAAAATGAGAAACTGATCTTACTAAGAGATGTGCTTGAATGGGGTGCTTGGTTTCTGGAGATCTCAAATCTTCATCTTTCAAATTTGACTTGCGAGATTCAACAATGCAGCTTCTAGTAGTTTTCTGGTTGAGAAGTCAAACTAGGGTTTGACTTTCTCAGAGATCTACTCCTTCAAAAACTTCGATATCAGGCTTAGAATATGCACTCTCAGAACCCTAATTTCTTGTCGGGGAGAGAGAGAGGGATTTTTCACCTTATGAAAGTTGTCCTATTCAGGTTAACTCTGATACCATGTTAAGATTCCATATGCTAAGTTATATTATCAGCATTCAATTTCAATTTCATAACAAAATCATATAGACAGGATCATTGAAAGAAACAGTATCACAAGATCAACACAGATTTACCCTGGGAAAATCCTAATGGGAAAAACCCATCAAAATCTTCCTCAATATAGATTATCAAAAGATAAAAGATAAAACCCCAAACTAATCCTTCTCCTCCTTGCAGCTACAACTCTCTATCTCTCTTATGCGCTACACAAGTGAGTGTGAGTGTGTTCAAATGAGGAGCACCTCACCTTTATTTATATTCTTCAGTTCACTTGACATTTCACTCAACCAAGTCGGCCCCACTAAAATGGATTGGGCTGACTTCTCTAGGGACACTCAAACAAATTAAAATTATATTAATTAGGGTGCTAATGACCTGACTTACAATGGAGGGTATTTCCTCATGACTCTTAGTAATTCTCCCGATAGGAACATCAGGGCATAATGAAATACAAATGATTCTCTCGATAGGAACATCGGGGTATGATACACTTTAAAGTTATAATAATTCAACATAACAGAAAGGAACAAATGTTCAAATAAGAGATAATTGGGGAAAATTTAAGACTCCTTGTTAAAGTTTCCATTAAACTTGACAATATCAGGAAAAATAATGCTTAAAAGACAGTCTAGGATGTTTAGAGAACATTGGAGAAAATATTAAACTTGACTGTAAAAAAAATACAGTTCCCAGAACTTCTGTAATGCCAACCATACAAAAACAATGAAAACGCTACGGAAGTTCGGGAAATGACTATCTTTGTAGACAACTTCAAGATCAAGTTTTGACCAAATGGAAAGGAATTTTTGAAAAATTAAAGAGGCTTTTTGTCAAGAAAGATCCCATTCACAAAAGCCTCACTCAGGTTTTACACAACAATTATGGTTTGGAATATATGCAATGATACTTGGGCCTTATTTTTTTTAATAGAAATTCAACAGTTTTCAGAACTGCAAATTTTTTTGTTTTATTCAATAACTTTAGGCACATATTCCAAGAATATCATGGGTGATAGCAACAAAATGAAAGATTTATTTTTTTATCAAGAAACAGTTAATCTAGAAAAACCTCTCTCAATGCTTACAAAGATATTATGGTTTTTTTTATCAAGAAACAATTTATCTAGAAAAAACTCTCTGAGTGTTTACAAAGATATTATGGTTTGGGATATTCCAATAAATAGTTAATATAGAAAAACCTCTCTCTGTGTTTATACAAATATTATGGTTTGGGATATTCGAAGGGATATTTGAGCCCTATTTTTCAAAAAAAAAAATAGCTTATTTATTTTTCTAAAAAAAATGCCTAATAATTAGTTGATGGACCACCTCATCATTTCGACTCGGAGATCAGATGTTATCTCATTTGATTATATTAATAACATCAAAATAAAAGACAGGAAATGGTTCTATACTTTTAATTATCTTTTGTAACTATTTTTTAGAAGTTAGAAATTAGTTTGCACATGTGTTATTATTTGTAACCATTTACTATTTTGGGAAAAGAACTAAAAGGCTCAAATATTGGGCTCATTTTTGTAATGGTTCTATATGTTGTATGAAAAAGGAAAAGAGAGGGTTCAAATTGAATCTGAGAGAAGGAAACTATTTTATTGTGTATCTTTTACTGAACATCTTTATGAGTTAATACATAGGTACACTACTTTCATCAACTAGAGATTCATCATGGTGTTGTTGTAAGTTTGTTTCTCCCTTTGTTTTATGTTCAATCTCATTCCATTTATGTTATCTTTTCTAGTATTCAAATGAGAATATGTGCTTGGAATTCACCTTTTCTTTGATGTTTCATTCATGAAGTAAATATTTTACCATTTGTTGAATATTACATGTTTATAAATTGTCTTTTGTTGGGAACTATGTCCATGATAGTCTCTCTTTTTCTTTGTTTCCTCCAAAATTACATTAAGAAATTATCTCGAGCTAGATACTCTTGGTGTATTGGACCGTTATTTCCTCATTTCCACTGTCATCTCATTACTTTATTATTTTTGAAAAACTTCACCTACTTTTCCTTTGTTTCAAAAAGTGCACAACAAGCCATTTACTCAAAATCTTTAAGCCCAGTCCTTGAATCCATTTCCCGATGGTTTATTCATCAAGCTTGTTCAAACAATCTTTTCAAAACCCAAACATTATCAATATTTAAATATATGACCCCAGTTTCAATTTTGAATCCCTATTAGAAAAGCATTAGTCATCAAACTTTTGAGAGAGCCCTCTCTGTTTGGAAGGGATAGAATCCAACCTAAATCATGGTTTGAAATGGTTACCTATGGGGTTGTCTAATTCAATCTAGACAAATCTATGAGTGATAACACTGTGTATGAGTAATTGTTTGCACATGTGTGATAAATAACCTAGTTTATTCATGAATTGCACTTGTATTTTGTTATGTTACAGTTGTGAATATATAGATTATATATGCATATGTTTATGTTTGCATAAGGATATAATCGTGTCCTTGAAGGTTACATACACTTCCTTAGTCATGCTAAGGATCATGCATGAAAAAGATATGCAGATCATATGAATTGGGTCCAATTGCAAGGCTAAAATCCATAGGGCCTGTAGTGAGGATTTCTCCTTACTATAGGAGCAGGAATGGCTCCCTTTTGTCTATAGGAAAAAAGGGTAGGTTCCTGCTAATGGTAAATGCTAAAAAAACGAAACAGAAATGTAAAGAACAGAATAATAAACTAAAACTAAGCTAATCTAAGAAAGAAGAAGAAGCAAATGGAGCACTGTTGAACCGCTCTGCACACAATGGGTTAGGGTTCCGCCTCCAAAACCTGCAAACAAACCTAAGCTACTAAAAAACCTGCAAAACAATGTTAGATCTAAAACCTGCAAATGGAAACAATGGTTAGAAATCAAATAAAACAAGTAAAACAAGACAAGAAAGACTAATTACACCTTCTCTAGTGGGAATGGGCCACCATGCCTAAGCTTGTGGAAGCACCTCTCTCTTAGTTGAGGAGCAATGGCTCAATGGGGATGGAGAAGGAGGAGAGGGAGTGTGGGTGGTTTGAGAGGCAAAGGTATCAAAGAATCCACGGGCATCATAACAATATGCAATGGGAGAAGTCTTTTGAGAGTGACCCCCCACCCTCCTTTTGTAGCTTTTTCAAGGGGTTTTAGGGTTTTAAGCCCCTGGTCAGGGCTTTAGCCCCTTTTTTGGGCCTTTAGCCCCTTCTACCCTAACGTTAGCTCCTTTTAGGGTTTTAGCCCCTTTTTGAGGGCTTTAGCTCCTAAGAGGATATTTTGGGCTCTTTTTTTGGAGTTTTAACCCCTTTTCTTCATCCTTATGCTATTTTCAGGGTGTGGGGGTTTAATGGAGGGTCTAATGGAGTGATTTGAGATTTGTGAGATGGTGTCCTTGGGTGGTGTAGGCCATAGAGAACCATGTGGGGTATTTTTGGGTTAACAGATTGCCCCCTGATGTGTGAGGGAAGGAGCTCAACGTATGGCCAATAAACATAATAGGATTTTGCTATGTAGAGGTGGTGCTTCAGGGGCTGGGGCATGGTGGATTTTGTTTTTCTGTATTAATATGGTTCCCATCAATGAGTGAGATACAATAAATGTGTGAAATGTATATGGAGGAGGTGGGCATCCCCATGCTCATGACAATGTCGAAAGAATAATTTGATCTATGCTCTAAAATACAAGATCCAATCATATACAATTGTTGTTACAATGATAGTTTCCTCCATGTGAGGCTGAATACAATAATGATATGGTACATTGGACCCATGGCATTCTCATGGAATGCTATATCTTCATGACTGACGATTGGCTTGATCTGGAACATAGCTGTATGGACTCACTGATTCAGAGTCAGAGTCTCTATGGTACAAGTATGTTGCATCAATCATAAAGGTATATTGAAGCACTGTTGGGGCTTCTGAACACTATCTCCAATGCAACCCAAAAATCAGAAGGGACATAACCTATTTAGGTCCCTTAACTAGACTCACCAATGTGCTAGAGTCAAGTGACATCTGGGATCTTCGACCAAGTACTGTGTGGAACAACCCTGTACAAATCTCAACAGTGTGATGATGGAGTTGAAGTCGAGCACGTGAGAAACAACCATCTCGAGAGGCAATAAGGACTCCTCTCAAGTGGTCTAAGGAACTCATCAATGAGGTTAATGAAACCAAGGTACAGGGACCTCTGGGTCTCTCCTCTGGAATATGTGTGTTGGCATCGATAGAGGGAGACCTGCCCCTAGTTAAGGCAATGATGTTTACTTGACCAGGAGCGCAAGGGAGATAACTGAAAGGTGTGAAGCAATCTGCGGACTGACTCACTGAATGGGGGGGGGAGGGGGAGGGAAAGAACTGAACGGGGGCAGGGGGAGTGTGGGNTTCATAGCATGACAGTAGGGTGGAACAGGAAGCAAATGAAAGTGACTCAAGGGAGTGGGATCATAGTTGTGATACTAGGAATGCTGCTACAGATGGGAGATACTTGGAGGAGGTGGATCCTTTTGATATTGATGGGATCCAAGGAAGACACATTGCAGAGTACTCTGAACAAAGATGACCCAATGTGGGGATGATGCCAAACTATTTATTGTGGGGTGGTGCTTATGGACACCATTATGGTACGATCTCATGGATTTTTTGTGAGCCTGAGAAGGTAAATGGTTGATGGTGCTTTCAATTTTAGAGAGTCTGAAAGCACAAAGAAGACTCTAGTGGGGGATTTTTTTTGTTGGTAGTCTCTTGTGTCCAAAAAAGGATAAAAGTATACATAGGATAGCTTGCCCATCCTGTAAGGGATAAGAGACTTCTTTACCGTTGGTAGTCCAATCAAGCCGAAAAAGTTAAACCTATACTGACTGGACGGTCATTCAGATATTTTTACGAACATGAATGAAACCAAGTTTGCTCGGCAATATTTTCTTGATGAGATGGATGGAAAAGATCTTAAAGACAACTGGTGGTGATATTTTTCGTAAAGTGCGACACCTTTTCCCGAGAAAGCATAAAAGTATGCAAAAGGGAACGGTCTTGGCTTGAGTGTGCCAAGGAGGTCCTTTTAATTTGATGGTCTACATGGTCCACAAAAGGAGGTAAATGAGACGATGTAGATGCCATTTCATATACTTTAGCGAGTGGGAAAGGAAGCAGCTGCACTTGGCTATCTTTTCATTGTTTTAAGGAGTCAGAAAAGAGCTTAAATGAAACTCCCGTGTGGTCAACCGATTGTGGTGGCACATGCGGTGCCCCATGTTCGAGTGGTGGACAAAGGTCCAAAGGTCATCCACATAGTATGGAGAGAGTAGAAGGCTCTCAAACATACCAATACATGCATGGGATATATCGCGGTAGAGGCTCGTGGGTTGGTGCAGCAGAGACACGCAAACGAAGGTGGCTCTCTAACAGAGGTCAGGAGAGTGTGTGTGTATGTGTTGCGGTGGATGAACTTGCTACATGCGACGTGAGTGCAAGTCCGTGGACACTTATATGCCAAATAAATGCAAGAAAAATAAAGGGTTTTGTGGATGATGGTCCAGATGTCCATGAAAGGCGCGGTGAAAAAGACAATTATAAATACAAAAAAAAAAGTAAAATTACAGTCCTTAACGGGCGATGCCCTGAGAACTCACATGAGTAGCGGTCGAGAAGTGTGATACAAGTACAGGTTTGTAGACACTTACATCATCATGTCATGGATCATAAATTGAGGTGACTTGTGGGAGACGATCCTGAAATTTGTTTGTTTAAACATGAGATGATAGTCTCATAAGGAGATATAAGTTTGAGCCCGTAGGTGTGAGAGGTATCTCGAACTAATTCTGGGTGACTTTGGATTAGTAGCTAATGGTGCTTCCCCTGACTTGTGCTAAAAAACGTTGAAAAACAAGAAAGGGAAAAAACTACGCTATAAGGGACTCATAGTGGTGGTATTAGGCATAGGCTCTCTTGAGGTGGAGCTCGTTGTGCGACTTCTTGAAGAGTTGATCATCTAAGTCAGTGAAGAGGTATGCCCCCTTGCTAAGATGAAGGTCATTGGCAAGGCGAGGTGATGGAATCTAGTCTTTTATGGGAAGAATCGATCCCATACTATGGTTTAAAGGGAATGGAGTAAAACCAGAGGCGATCTTACAGATTTCTCTGTCATCGTGTAAGTGGTGATGAGATAGATCAGGTGGATCTTCCACAGCCAAGGAGATGGAAGGGAGACTGGTGCTAGAGATCATGTAAATGGTATTGGTTGTGTTTTTTGTGGCCTTGCCCCCAGTCTCTGTTGGAGGAAGAGGGGTAGGCCTGGAGACAAGAAGATTCTTTGATGGACCTGAAGGTAGGTGTGACATCATCTCAATTGGATGGACATGTGTCAACACATCTTGGGGCCTTAGAGGTAGGGTAGGTGGTTCAAGGTACCACACAATATCTCCCAGTGTGAAATCCTGTAGATTGCGGGTTGCTAAGACATACTTGCTGACGATCCCGAATGGTAGGCAAAGGAAAAGGAAAAGAAAAAGGGAAAGGATCATGTTGAGTGGGAATGAAACCCACTGTCTCCCTGGTAACTGAGGTTGAGGTTGCAACTGAAGTTGTGGCTATGGATAAGGTTGCAGCTGTGGAAACAACAGAAGAGACATGTCTAATGGACAATTGGTGATGGTGGAGACGAGAGGGTCTGTAGAACTGGACATCATGTAAATGGACATGGTGTCTAAAAAAGGAGGTGGGGGATGAACTTCTTCAATCAAGGTGATTTCAAATTCAAGAGAATGTTGATGGAGGTCAGCAAGAGCCATTCGAAATTCGGACAAGTCTTGGCAATGGTGAGAGTAATATCCATACAAACTGTAGAGGGCTTAAGCATGGTTTGTTCTCAAGGCCTTGTTCCTGACTATCGGTGCGATTGGGAGTTATAGAAGGAGCAAGTTGATAAGTCAACTTGAACGATAGCCAACTTAGTTGATCATCCAACTAAGTCAATGGGCCGACTTAGTCGATTAGCTGACTAAGTCAGTCGGTCAACTAAAGCTAGAGATTAGGTCGACGACCTAAGGTCGTGTCGGTTCACCGAACCGACAGGTAGTTATTTTGTAACCATTCTGTAATCATATATATTAGGCTATTGATCCAGATGAGAAATCAGTTCAGTTCTCTGTGTTGTATGGACTCATTGTGTATAATATAATCTGTTTATTCACCTATTTGTTCTTATCTCTTGTCTCTGTTTTATATATATGTTTTAGTGTGTATTATTGGTAACCTTATGTGATCTGTGATATTAAAACATTGGTTCCATTGATGGTAGTACACGACTAGAGTGTATGCAAACAGATGATACCAGAGCAGGAGATTAAGGACTGGTGGGAACGTAAAGTTGCAAACTATTTGCAGAATTACGTGCAAAGGAACAGATTAACAATCACACAAGTAAAAGAAATATTTTTCATAGAGATGCATGAAAATTTTGTCGAGTCAGTGCCCCAACTTTTGAAGAAATTCTTGGATGAGAAAACCGGATGGGATTAAAGAACAACAGTTGCTGGAAAAATTGATCCGCGGAGGTAGAACAAACTTGTCGTAGTGGTTTGAGAAAATCGATGACGACTTCTGTGAGGAACAAGCAGTCGAAGATAGAACATTGGTAGAAACAGTCAAGGAGAAATTTTACACAGATCTTGCCTAACAATTTCTATGTTCCCTACCAACCTTGCTGTTCAAATTCTTGATCGAGAAAGGAGTAGGACATATTGTCGAACCTCATCCATCACTTCATGAACTTCCATCAAACTCTAACTGGGTGAAGAAGTAGAGGAAGTGGGAAAAATTAATTGCAGAAAGGAAGTGGGAATACTTCATAAGAAAATAAACCAAACTATCCGGGCTTTCTAAAAAGCATTGGGTAGGCTATGGGTGGGTATATGGTCATATGTCGAGATAGAGTATAGTGGATTCTAGCCGACTAGAACCAGATACCAGGCACCAGTAATGAGAATTCGACTAAAATGGAACCTAAGAGAATAGTATCATACGAAGGTATGTTGAAAATCCAGAAAATAGAGAGGGAAGAGAGACACCAGAGAAGGGAAGCAAGACAAGAAAGAGCCTTAGAGCTGCATAGAGGAAGGAGTCCTAGGGCGACTGACAAAGAAGAGAATCCACCTGAGTTGGGTCATGAGCTACATGAGGAAGGCGTGGAACAAGAAGCATCCCCTATGGAGGAAGAATTGTGGTTAGAGCAGCCAAAATCTCTCCAATTAAGAGCTCCCAATGAAGGGACAACCCTCTCTCCATTTAATCTGTGTACTCGAATACAGACTATTGTCGAAGAGGACCTTCAACTACGAGTTGGTGACTTTAGTATATGGAGACAACTAGGCGACGACACGTCTACTGGATGACACCTCATTATACGTCGACTAGAGGAAGCGAATTGGGTGACCTTTCAAGCGGCACCCTCCCTTTGAAGTATCCACTTTCTCTTACCGACACCTGAAGGAGCGCCCCCTCGCCCCACTAAATACAGATTTAGAAGAAACAAAACATTCAGAATTGCGGATAAATAGTTGCAGTGGACCATTGATAGTAGAAGTTGACATCAATCTACTGCAAGTCGACGATGAATCGACAACCGACAGGAACGGAAGTTCCGTCGACTAGAGTTCCATAGAAACGAATACACCAATAACCCAACCACCCTCATCACCACCCCCACCTCCATCGTTGCCACCTCTCGAGAGCAGTGATAGTGATTCAGACATGGGTCACAGATTGGCTCACATTCCTCTATATGAGGGGGATGAGGACCCCAAATGACACTGGTTTGTCTACGAGTCGACTTGGGAGGCTAAACAAGTTACAGATGAAGATAGACAAATGGCACAATTCATAGGTTCCTTAAGGAAAAGGGCGTTGACATGGTACATGACCTTTTCAGAAAGACAACCTAGAGCAACAAAAGCTAATATTAAGGTGCAATTCTTGTCATTCTTCAAAACTCTAGATGCTAAGCACCTGGCCACGAAAAAACTCAAAACCACATCACAAAAGCTAGGGGAATCCGTCTGCGACTACGATGAGAATTGGAAAGACCTACTGAGCCTGGTGTACTATGTTATAGATGAACAGTTACTAATCCAGTGGTTTCTTACAGGGATATCTCAGAAAGTACGCCAACACATCAGTCTGGAGACGTTCAAAACTTACGAGGATGCACTAACAAAATCTCTTCAAGTAGAGATGGACGAGGACATACTCGCTTACCCCACAGACCATAGATTCAAAGAACATCTCGAGAACCTACAGAAGTCTCTGAAGGAGCTAAGCTTCAAGAATCAGGAGATATGGTGCACCAAATGCTCAATGGATGGCCATTCCAAGGATAACTGTCGACAAGAATATAGCCGACAGGACGTTCGATTCGTATAGACCAAGTCCTTTTGCAACATTTTCCAGGAGCACAAGGATCACTCGATGAAAGATTTCCCATTCAACATGAAGAACAGCAAGGCCTCCTAGTGTGCTATCTACAAAACCAAAAGTCGTAACACAGCCGACTGTCAGTTAAGCCTGAAGAACCAACATAACTATCAGGCGGTCTACCAAGTGAACACAGTAGCACAACATAATGAGCAAAACAATCTAGCAAATGATCCAAACAGTCAGGGATACGATAGTTGACGATGTGAGCACTGGTACGACAATTGACACATGGGATATGGAGGAAGAGGTCGATTCCCTGGGAATCACAACACCTGACAGCGTCGACCCATCCAGTGCTTCACATGTTACAAAGAGGGTCACCGGTACATAGACTGTCCATACAAGGATAGGACTGATCTCAAATTCTGTACCCACTGTGGGGTAGGGGATCACTCACTAGAGGATTTCCCTACCATGTTAGAAAAAATTAATACAAATAAAAATGTTAATGTCTTGTCTTGTGTGCAAAAAAATGATGTAATCACCACAAAAAATTTACATATTGTAACTCGACAAGGAACAAAAACAGGAGCTGATAACCCCAAAATCAGTAAAATTAAAGAGAAAAATGTCTATCCTGACCCACTAAAAGAAAAAGAAACATATAATGAAGCAACTAATGTATTCAATGAAATTGCACGACAAGAAAACGTTCATAATAGTCGACATAACACAATCAATGAATTAATCCAACTCATTCAAACAAACAACTCAGTATCCTAATTCATCGATTTGATGTATGATATAAAAGGTACCAACTCTAAAAAACAAACAAAGAATATTTGTAGCTTAAATCAAAAAGAAAAAAGTGATGCTGACCCTCTTGTTGACCTAGAAATCAAAGGTTACCACGTCCGACAAGTAGTCCTCGACTTCGGCTCACAAGTAAACATCATGACTCGTGACACTTGGGAACAAATGGGTAGACCTCGACTTTATGAATCAGGCATAACCCTGAAACTAGCCGACCAAGGCCTAATTGAACCCACTAGAGTCTGGAATAATGTTGACATGACTATAAAAGGAATCTCGACCAAAGTCGATTTTGAAATCATCGATCCAAAGGAAGGATCCAGTTCCTTCCCAGCATTAGTCGATCGACCTTGGGGTAGAAAGATGAAAGCATCCATATCCCTAGATAAGGAACGAATCAAATTAAAAGGAAATGGACAAAAGGTCATTGTACCCATTCATCCATCTCAAGGAGAACCTTGGACTAAACCTATTGATGAAGAAGTCAATGTCCGACAACTCTACCAAATCCACAACAATGTAGATTACATAGAACCAAAGATCCACGGAGAACTTCAATTAGCTAACCAAGACTCAGTTGGTTATAACTCAGATGCTAAATTATATGATTGGGAGATTGAGAACTACAAAACACAAGCAGGAGGGTGCTGGACTATACAAAAAGTGCAGAAGAATATCACCCAGCAGTGCTTCATAGTGTCCATTGTCCCAAAAATATTTGAAAAGAAAATGAGGGCACACCTTACCTTACAACTGACCAACCTGAATACTACAAAACTACCAAGATATAAGGAAAGGGAATCACTAGTCATGCATGTCGAGCAAGTGTCCAAAAATATTGGTGAACATGGTTGACTTCAAATCCTAGTCGAAACTTTTACAGAGCAAGCTGCTAGATGGTGGGATACCCATCAGACAAGACTACAGACTTGGACAACTGCTTCGACTTAATTTGTCGAAAGGTTTGGAGGAAAGAATTTAACCCAATAAGCTCAAATACTTGTATTCACTCAAGGACAGGACCCAGAGGATCATATTAGAACCTGTGAAAGAGAGTGGAGAAGACTTGGATACAAGGATGAATGAGCATGGCCACACTTATTTCCATCAACCCTAGCCAAGTTACCAAACAAATGGTATAATATGGAAGAAGCTAGAGGTGAAACCTTCTTATGGCATGAAATCAAGGAAAATTTTATTAAATATTTCAACTTTATACCTCAAAATGAAAATCTGGTCGAAACAACAAAAAAAATTAAAGAATTTATCCAACCGACCGAAAACAAACCCTTACAAGACCACCGATAGACAAGGAAATGTAACAATATATAAACAAGGTCAAAACCACAGTCAACCCTATTACAATTAGAAAATGAAATCACAGAAGGAAAGATATTTAGATGGAAATCCAACCATGTCAAGACGACCAAACCTATCCTCACAATACTGAAAGTTGAAACAACTGACAAACAAGATATCGACAGAATAACTGCATCCAACTTCCCTGTCACATTCTCATAGTTCAAGGAAGGAAGTCGACCGAATAATGAAGCCAAAGCACCAGAGTGGCTAGATGCTAAATTAAATACTAAAGAATTCAACATCTCAAATGATGATCGACCAAAAATGGCAAATATTGGTGACTACTAGAGCGAAGAACAGACCACAGAGATAGTGAACTTACTAAAGGAGTTCCAAGATGTATTTGCTAAAGATTACAAAGAACTAAAAGGCTTAGTCCACGAAATGGGAGAAATGAAAAATTGATACTAAGCCTGATGTTCAACCTGTCAAGAAAAGGCCTTATAAACTAGCTCACAAATACAAGGAGATAGTCAAAAAGGAAATTGATAACATGTTAGCAGCAGGCATCATCTACCCTATCGACCAGTCAGAATGGGCAAGTCCAATGGTTGTAGAGCCTAAGAAACATGACCTGACCAGATTAAGAATTTGTGTCGACTTCAAGGAACTAAACAATGTAACACTGACATACCCATTTCCAACCCCTTATGAAGATGAAATCTTGAATGAAGTTGCAGGGCATGAATGCTACTCATTTACAGATGGATTCTCAGGCTATAACCAAGTACCAATAGCTAAAGAAGACCAGAAGAAGACAACCTTTGTGTGTGAATTTGGTTCATTTGATTACAAAGTTATGCCTTTTGGATTAAAGAATGCACCTGCAGTGTTCTCTCGAATTGTTGTTAAAACATTTCAAGAATATATCTATAAGACCATGGCAGTATACTTTGATGACTAGACAATATACTCCATGCTAAAAGATCATTGCAAATGGCTCAGAATTATGTTGGAGATATGTCGACAGATTCAACTCTCCCTAAACATCAAGAAATGCATATTTGTGACCCCCATAGGGATACTATTAGGGCACATTGTCTTTAAGGAAGGTATTAAGGTTGACTTTGCCAAGATTAAAATTATCCTTGACCTAAAACCACCAGTAAACCTCAAACAAGTCAGGGTGTTACTTGGACACATAGGCTATTATAGAAAATTCTTAAGATATTATTTAGATATGACCTATCCTCTTGAAGAACTATTAAGGGAAGATCAAGAGTTTAACTGGACAGAGGAGTGCCACATATCATTCAAAAAATTAAAAATTAAACTAGTTGAAGCCCCCATCCTAAAGTTTCCAAACTGGCTGATCAAATTCCATGTTCATATTGATGCATCAGGCCTAGCAATAGGAGCAATACTAACTCAACTAGGCAATGATGGAATGGATTATCCTATAGTTTACAGCAGCAGAAAATTAAACAAGGCTGAAAGAAACTATTCAGCCACAGAACGAGAAGCCCTAGGTATAGTCTTTGCCCTCCAAAAGTATTGACATTATCTCTTAGCTAACCCATTTATATTCTATACTGACCATCAGGCCCTGAATTACCTCGTCAATAAAACACTACATCATGGAAGGATTTGTCGATGGCTACTGCTTTTCCAAGAATTTTAGTTTGAAGTCGTTGTCCGACCAGGTAAATTAAATGTCAGTCTTGACCATCTATCCCGAATCGACACAGGAGAAGAACCGATACGAGTCGACGATGACTTACCTGATGCACATTTATTTCAGATAGAAGAATTCCTAGTAGAACTAGAAGAAATAGCTCAGTTCTTAGAAAATGGACATGCACCAGAAGGTATGAGCACCAAGAAAAAGAAGATCTTAGCTATGAAGGTTGCACCATACAGTATCATCAATGGATTTTTATACAAAATGGGATTAGATGATATCCTTAGAAGGTGTGAACTAGAACATGAACAAGACCACATTCTGCATGACGCAAACTATGGACGTGCAGGAGGACATTTTCAAGGTGGCACAACTGCAAAGAAAATACAACAGTCGGGATTATGGTGGCCGACACTCCACAGAGATTGCAAAAATTTTGTTAGTCGATGTGAAAAATGTCAACGACTAGTTTGACCTCTACCTAGTATAGAAATTCCTTTGATATCAGTAAACCCAAGTTTGAAATTTCAAATTTGCACCATAGACTTCATAGGACCATTTCCTATACCAGTAAAAAGTTCAGGTGCAAGGTATATCATTACTGCAGTGGAATATGTCACTAAGAGGGCAGAAGCTGAACTGGTCGATACATGTTCTAGTGACATAGATGCTAAGTTTATCTATGAGAATATAATCACTAGATTTGGATGTCCACTAACCCTGATTAGTGACCAGTGGATACACTTTATCAACAAGACCATCAAAACCCTAACCGACCAGTTCCAAATCGACCACCGTCGGAGCACAACATACCATCCTCAGTAGAATGGAGTAATCAAAGAATTCAATAAAACACTAACAAGAGGATTAACCAAAATATGTAATGCTGATAAGGACGACTAGGATGAGAAAATACCTGCAGTCTTATGGGAATACAGAATAGCCTATAAATGATCAACCGACCAAACTCCTTTTTGACTAGTCTATGGACAAGAAGCAGTAGTTCCACTACACTTCCGACAATAGACACCTATTATCGCAGAAATACTACATGTCGATGTTGAACAAGGAAAGAAGGATTGACTATTTCAACTAAGCAAGCCGGAAGAGCACCGACTCATGGCTATACAACAACAAGAAATCCAGAAGCAACAACAGAAAGCATGGCACGACCGAAACATTAAGAACAAAAACCTGTCAGTCGGAGAACTTGCTCTACTATACAATAGTCAGGTCAAAAGAAAACCTAAGAAGCTCCACATAGAATGGATGGGACCTTATGTTGTCGAAGAGATACATCCCAACAGATCATCCCGATGAAGAACATTACAGGGCATAGTATTTCGGAAGCTCCTTAATGGAGACCGACTAAAACATTACAGAAACTAATTCAAAAAAAAAAATCAAATAACGACCATAACCGTCAACCAAAATCCCTAAAAAACTAAAAATTCAAAAAACAAAATAATACCCTATAGACAAAAAAGCATGACAGAAAATCACCATCTTGACAATCGCCATCATGACCATCGACCTAGCACCAGCGACCACTTTCATCGACCAACTACTTTCGTTGACCATTCTCATCATCGACACCAACTGACAACTTCGATAGTCCCATCGTGCATTCATGACATCAAGCGTTGAAAGAAATTCTCCATTAACACACACTCGCATACTCCAGCTAGAACATCACATCCACCATTAATACACCCATCCCCGCACACATCCATAGCATCGCTGCACACATACACCCATGTACCTCCCTATTTCTTTGGGACGAAGAAATGTTTTGTTCATGGGGGAGATGTAGAAGGAGCAAGTCGATAAGTCGACTTGAACGATAGCTGACTTAGTCAATCAGCTGACTAAGTCAATGGGCCGACTTAGTCGATCAGCAGACTAAGTCGGTCGACCGACTAAAGCTAGAGATTAGGTCGACCACCTAAGTTTGTGTCGGTTCACCGAACCGATAGGTAGTTATTTTGTAACCGTTCTGTAATCATATATATTAGGCTGTTGAGCCAGATGAGAACTCAGTTCAGTTCTCTGTGTTGTATGGACTCATTGTGTGTAATATAATCTGTTTATTCACCTATTTGTTCTTATCTCTTGTCTCTATTATATATATATATGTTTTAGTGTGTGTTATTGGTAACCTTATGTGATCTGTGAGATTACAATAGGAGTTCAACCACGGGGATGTTTTTGTTTGTATCCATGGCATCTAAATGCGCACGGATCATTGGGATTTCAGGGCAGTTTTGAGTTGGATGGCCCTGTTGTTTGCAAACTGCGCAAGGTGGGACTTGTCCTGGCTCTATGGTGGATTTGGTGTTCTTGCCCCTAGCCCTTTTCGGTTGGGGTGGTGCAGGTGCAGGTGCAGCGGTTGTCTTGTGTGGACCGGGTGGAGGGTGAGACTCAGCTGCAATGGGTTGCACTAGGGTTAAGACAACCTAGGGCATTGTTGGTTGAGCTGGTGGAACAAGATACCACACTGAAATTCCCAATGTAAAGTTGGGCAGGCTTAAGGTGGCCATGACCGGCTTTCTCATGACACCAGGTGGGGGAAAGAGGAAGGGAATCGTATGGATTAGAGATGAGCCCAGATACCTCCTGGCTGGTTGAGCCAGATGAGAACTCAGTTCAGTTCTCTGTGTTGTATGGACTCATTGTGTGTAATATAATCTGTTTATTCACCTATTTGTTCTTATATCTTGTCTCTATTATATATATATATGTTTTAGTGTGTGTTATTGGTAACCTTATGTGATCTGTGAGATTACAATAGGAGTTCAACCACGGGGATGTTTTTGTTTGTATCCATGGCATCTAAATGCGCACGGATCATTGGGATTTCAGGGAAGTTTTGAGTTGGATGGCCCTGTTGTTTGCAAACTGCGCAAGGTGGGACTTGTCCTGGCTCTATGGTGGCTTTGGTGTTCTTGCCCCTAGCCCTTTTGGGTTGGGGTGGTGTAGGTGCAGGTGCAGCGGTTGGCTTGTGTGGACCGGGTGGAGGGTGAGACTCAGCTACAATGGGTTGCACTAGGGTTAAGACAACCTAGGGCATTGTTGGTTGAGCTGGTGGAACAAGATACCACACCGAAATTCCCAATGTAAAGTTGGGCAGGCTTAAGGTGGCCATGACCAGCTTTCTCATGACACCAGGTGGGGGAAAGAGGAAGGGAATCGTATGGATTGGAGATGAGCCCAGATACCTCCTGGCTGGTTGAGCCAGATGAGAACTCAGTTCAGTTCTCTGTGTTGTATGGACTCATTGTGTGTAATATAATCTGTTTATTCACCTATTTGTTCTTATCTCTTGTCTCTATTATATATATATATATGTTTTAGTGTGTGTTATTGGTAACCTTATGTGATCTGTGAGATTACAATAGGAGTTCAACCACGGGGATGTTTTTGTTTGTATCCATGGCATCTAAATGCACACGGATGATTGGGATTTCAGGGCAGTTTTGAGTTGGATGGCCCTGTTGTTTGCAAACTGCGCAAGGTGGGACTTGTCCTGGCTCTATGGTGGCTTTGGTGTTCTTGCCCCTAGCCCTTTTGGGTTGGGGTGGTGCAGGTGCAGGTGCAGCGGTTGGCTTGTGTGGACTGGGTGGAGGGTGAGACTCAGCTACAATGGGTTGCACTAGGGTTAAGACAACCTAGGGCATTATTGGTTGAGCTGGTGGAACAAGATACCACACCGAAATTCCCAATGTAAAGTTGGGCAGGCTTAAGGTGGCCATGACCGGCTTTCTCATGACACCAGGTGGGGGAAAGAGGAAGGGAATCGTATGGATTGGAGATGATCCCAGATACCTCCTGGATGGTTGCATGTGGGGATGCGGTTGTGATTGCAGCTATGCATAATGCTACTACTGTAGGTGGTGTTGCAACAGCTGTTGGTGGTGCAGCTATGGACGATGTTGTGGTTGTGGTTGGGACTGCGGCTATGGTTGTTGTTTGGGTGCAGTGATGATAAATGAGACCATGCACAAGTTCACAGTTTTATTTTGTTTCGGTTGTGGTAACACTAATAGGAAATGAGCCATCATGGTGGTATCGGCAAACAACCCAGGGCCCACATTCAATGATGGAGAGGATGGTGTGTTTTGAACCATAGTGTTGGTAGCAGGGACAACATTGGCATGTATGGTCATCCCTTGCGGCTCAATGGTGGTGATGGTAGGGATAACGTTGGAAGGTGTGGTTAACCCTTGCAGATCATGGTAAGTGAGCTGGTCAACCATCACAATCTTCCCTTCGTGGCAGAACATCATGAAGTGGAAGACAGTTGATGCGACTGCTCACATGGCATACATGTAACTCCTTCTGAGGAGGAGGTTGTAGTCCAGTTGAGCATTGACGACTTCTATGTCGATCAGCACTATCCTCTCGGCTAACATGATGAGGACATGGGGGAGGATTCCTTGGGATTTAGTGGGATGTCCATCATATTCCTGCAGAGTCATGGAGGACGGTTGTAGAATTGGTGATCCAAGTTTCTACCAAACCAAGGTAGACATGACACACATGGATGCCCCCTCATCCACTATGCATCAGTGCATAACCAAATTCCAGATGGAAACCAGCATTTGAAAGGCGATAGTGGAGGGCATGTGTGGTTCCCCATTCTCCATGTCAAAGGTGATCAACTTGGATTTGGAGGGGTATACATCCCCTAGGGCAGCTAGCAAGGATTTCCACTGCGTTGGGAACATTTTAATTACCTCAAGAGCGAACATGGAGGTTGGCGTTTGGGCCAAATCATCCACAATGTTATAAATGACTATAGCTCTAGCTGTGTCATTATTGGCAATTCTGCGTATGCGGGGGCGGGGGAACAGGGGTAACTGAAGAGGCATGTTAACTGTCTTAGACATGGATGTTGTTGATGAGTCAGCAGGTTTGATAGAGGTGCCGTACTAATTCCATCTAGTTTGTAAGTTGACTTCTTCAGTTTTCATGGCTAGCAGGTGGTGAACACCTGTTTCGGCTGTGGAAGGTGCCCCCGGAGCGTTGGGATTGGCCTGGGGAGGGGGATCAGTTGCCACCAATCCT
Source organism: Pseudotsuga menziesii (assembly GCA_001517045.1). Lineage (NCBI taxonomy): Eukaryota > Viridiplantae > Streptophyta > Pinopsida > Pinales > Pinaceae > Pseudotsuga > Pseudotsuga menziesii. Next base: position 238,552 of record LPNX011094446.1, read on the forward strand.
TGGACTGGTAGTGGATTTTGAAGCACCATGGGGGGAGGTCTTTGTGGTGCTTGGTTGGGTTGGGCTTGATTGGCAGCATTGGTGGCCTGTTGGGCCTCATTTTGAATGGCCTGCTTAGCGCGAGCCATGAGGGGACACTCAAATGTGTAATGCCCATAAACATTACAAAGTGTGCATGGTTGGTTTGTGTGCAACAGATCATTGTGTCTTGGTGACTTTTGTCATGGGGGGTTTTGGGCTGGTTGGTTTGCCGTAGCATTGTTGGGAGGGTTCAGTTGTTGACCACCTCCCTATGGTTGGTTATTTCCTTGGTTGCAGGGCTGGTTATTCCTAGCTTGCCCTTGTTGATTGTTGGGGGCAGGCTGGTTGGGACGGTTTTGTTGTGCAAACAGTTGTCCCAATGGAGCAGGTGGAGCAGTGGTGGGGGATCGAACTGGTTGCACTGGTGGTGCATAGTAGATTTGTGGGGGTGGCGGTGCCATAAATGTGGGCATTTTCCCCACATACTGTTGTGTTAGCCAAGACATGGCCTGTGCCTACTGCAGTGGTGCAGGTTGTGCATAGGAAGTTGTTGTTCTGGACTGGGACATCATTCTAGCATAGTCCGGAGCTTGGTTTTGGTAAGCAACACTACCAGTGTTACTTGATTGTGGTGTAATGGTAGGTGGTGTCTATAGCAAGGATTCCTCCCTACTACATGGGAAGGAATGGCTCCCTTATAGCTATAGGGCACAAGGGTAGGTTCTTTCTAATGGTGAAATGCAGAAAATGAAATGGAAATAACAGAAGCAAAACAGTAAACTAAGTCTAATGGTAGAAAGAAGAAAACAAAGCTACGGTGAACCCCTCTGCAGAAAATGGGTTAGGGTTCTGCCTCCTTAAAACCTGCAAATAAAACCTAAGCTACAATGGAAAACCTATAAAACAATGTTAATAACAAAACCTACAAGTGGAGACAAGGGTTAGAAAGCAAAACATATTAAGAAGCAAAGAAATAAAGATAAAATCACAAATATACCTTCTCTAGTGGGAATGGGCCACCATGCCCTAGCTCATGGGAGCACCTCTCTTGGTTTGGGAGCAATGGCTCAATGGGAATGGAAATGGAGGAGAGGGAGTGTGGGTGGTTTGAGAGGAAAAGGTCGCAAAGCATCCACGGGCAGCATAACAATAGGTAATGGGAGAATTCCTTTTAGAGTGACCCCCCAACCCTCCTTTTATAGCTTTTCCAAGAGGTTTTTAGGGTTTTAAGCCCTTGGTCATGGCTTTAGGCCCTTTTAGGGTTTTAGACCCTTTTTGAGGGCTTTAGCTCCTAGGGGACTATTTTGGGCTCTTTTTTCAGGTTTTTAGCCCTTTTCTTCCTCCTTGGGCTCTTTTGGAGGTGTGGGGGTCTAATGGAAGGTCTAATGGAGTGATATGAGTGTTGTGAGATGGTGGCCTTGGGTGGTGTAGGCCATTGAGAGCTTAGTGGGGGATTTTTGGGTTAACAGATTGCCCCTTCATGTGTGAGGGTAGGAGCTCAATGTATGGCTGATGAACATCATAGAATTTGTTGTGTAGAGGTGGTGCTTCCGGGGCTGGGGCATGGTGGATTTTGGTTTTTGTATTAATATGGTTCCCATCAATGGGTGAGATACAATAAATGTGTGAAATTTATATGGACGAGGTGAGCATTCCCATGCTCATGACAATGTCAAAAGAATCCTTTGATCTATGCTCTAAAATAGAAGAGTTGATCATGTACAATTGATGTTACAATGCTAGTTGCCTCTATGTGAGGCTGAACACAATACTGATCTGGTACATTGGACCCATGGCCTTCTCATGGAATGCTACATCTCTGTGACTGACAGTCTGCTAGATCTGGAATGGTACATAGCTGTGTGGACTTGCTGATTGAGAGTCAGAGTCTCTGTGGTACAAGTATGCTGCCTCAATCATAAAGGTATATCGAAGCACTGCAGGGGCTTCTGAACACTGTCTCCAACGCAACCCAGAAATCACAAGGGACATAACCTGTTTAGGTCCCTTGAGTGGGCTCACCAATGTGCTAGAGTCAGGTGACATTCGGGGTCTTCGACCAAGTACTGTGTGGAACAAACCTTGCACAAATCTCAATGGTGCGATGATGGAGTTGAAGTCAAGCATGTGAGAAAAAACCATCCCGAGAGGCAATAAGGACTCCTCTCAAGTGGTCGAAGGAACTCATGGATGATGCTAATGAAACCAAGGTACAGGGACCTCTAGGTCTATCCTCTGGAATATGTGTGTTGGCATCGATAGAGGGAGACCTACCCCTAGTAAAGGAAATGATGTTTCCTTGACCAGGAGCATGAGGGAGAAAACCAAAAGGTGTGAAGCAATCTGCAGACTGACTCGCTGAATTGGGGGGGGAGGGGAGGGAAGGGAAAGAACTGAACAGGGATAGGGGAGGAGTGGGAGTCTCAAAATTTATTTGTTCAGTGTATGACAAACCAGGAAGCAAATGAAACTGACTCAAGGGAACGGGATCATAGCTGTAATACCGGGAATGTCACTGTAGATGGGAAATACTTGGAGGAGGTGGAAACTTTTGATACTGATGGGATCCAAGGAAGACACATTTCAAAGTACTCTGAACAGAGGTGACCCAATCTGGGAATGCTGCCAAATTGTTTTCTATGGGGTGGTGTCTAGGGACACCACTGTGGTACGATCTCATGGATTTTTGGCAAGCCCGAGAAGGTAAATGCTCGATGGTGCTTTAAATTTTGGAGAGTCTGAAAGTATGAAGAAGATTCCAATTGGGGCTCTTTTTCGTTGGTAATCTCCTGTTCCAAAAAAAGGATAAAAGTATACATAGGAGAGCTCGCCCATCCTAGAGGGGATGAGAGACTTTTTTACCATTGGTAGTCCAATCAGGCTGGAAGAGGTTAAACCTATACTAGCTGGACGGTCATTCAAATAATTTTACGACCATGAATGAAACCAAGTTTGCTCGGCGATCTTTTCTTGATGAAACGGCTGGAAAAGAGCTTATTGACAACCGGTGGTGAGATTTTTCGTAAAGTGCGGCCCCTCTTCCCGAGAAAGCATAAAAGTATGTAAAGGGGAACGGTCTTGGCTTGAGTGTGTGAAGGAGGTCCTTTTCAATTAATGGTCTACATGGTCCGCAAAAGGAGGTAAACGAGACAATGTAGATTCCCTTTCCTATACTTTAGCGAGCAGGAAAGGAAGTAGCTGTGCTCTGTGATATTTTCATTGTTTTAAGGAGTAAGAAAAGAGTTTAAATGAAACGCCAATGTGGTCAACCAACTGTGGTCACAAGAGCAGTGCCCCATGTTGGGACGGTGGACAGAGGTCCAAAGGTCATCCATGCAGTATGGACGGAGCAGAAGGCTCTCAAACATACCATTACATGCTTGGGATAGATCAAGGCAGAGGCCTACGAGTCGATGCAGCAGAGGCACGCAAACCGAGGTGGATCTTGGAAAGAGGTCAAGAGAGCGTGTGTGTGTGTGTTGTGGTGGATGAACTTGACCACATGAGATGTGAGTACAAGTCCAGAGGCATTTATATGCCAAATACGTGTAGTAAAAATGAATTTCTTTATGGACACTGGTCCAGAGGTCCACGCAAGGTGCGTTGAATGGAAAAGACAACTATGTGTTAAAAATGAAAAATAAAAGCTAAAATTACAGTCCTTAATGGGAGACAACCTGAAAACTCGCATGAGTAGCAATCGAGAAGGCTGATACAAGTACAGGTCCATAGACACTTGCATTGTCATGTCATGGCTTGTAAATAGAGGTGACTTCTGGGGAGCAGTCCCAAAATTTGTTTGTTAAACATGAGACGATGGTCTCATAAGGAGGTGTAAATTTGACCCCAGAGTTGTGAGAGGTGTCTCGAACAGGTTCAAGTGACTTTGGATTTGCAGCTAATGGTGTTGCCCCTAACTTGTGGTAAAAAACATTAAAAAATAAGAAGAGGGAAAAAACTATGCTATAAGGGTCTCATAGTGGTTGAATCAGGCATAGACTCTCTTGAGGTGGAGCCCGTTGCACGGATCCTTCAAGAGTCGACCATCTCAGTCAGTGAAGAGATATGCCCCCTTGTCAAGACAAAGGTCATTGGCAAGGTGGGGTGATGAAATATGGTCTTTTATGGGAAGAACCGATTCCACACTATGGTTTAAATGGAATGGGGTAAAACCGAAGGCAGTCTTACATATCTCTCTTTCATCGCGTAAGTGGTGCCGGGATAGATCAGGTGGATCTTCCATAGCCAACGAGATGGAAGGGAAACTGGTGCTAGAGATCAGGTAAATGGTATTGGTTATGGTTTTTGTGGCCTTTCCCCGAGTCTCTGTTGGAGGAAGAGAGGCAGGCCTGGAGATAGGAGGGGTCTTTGGTGGACCTGGAGGTAGGTGCAACATCATCTCAATTGGATGGACATGAGTCAACAAATACTGGGGCCTTAGAGGTAAGGTAGGCAGTTCAGGGTACCACATAGGATCTCCCAGTGTGAAATCTTGTAGATTGCAGGCTGCCAAGAAAGACTTACTGGCGATCTCAGATGGTAGGAAAAGGAAAGGGAAAAGGAAAAGGAAAAGGATCATGTTGATCGGGAATGAACCCCATTGTTTCCCTTGTAACTGAGGTTGTGGCGGTGGCTGGGGAAACAACGAAAGAGATAGGTTTGATGGACCGTCGGTGATGGTGGAGGCAAGAGGGTCTGTAGAACTAGACATCATGTAAATGGACATGGTGTCCAAAGAAGAAGGTGGTGGCTGAACCTCTTCGATCAGAGTGATCTCAGACTCAAGATAATGTTGACAGAGGTCGGCTAAATCCATTCAGAACTCAGGCAAGTCTTGACAATGGTGAGAATAGTGTCCATACAAACTGCATAGGGTGCAAGCATGGTTTGTTCTCAGTGACTTGTTTCTTACTGTTGGCACATTTGGAAGCTCAACCACAGGTAGGTTTTTGGTTGTATCCATGGTGTCCAAGTGCGCGCAGATCATTGGAATCTCTCGGCAGTTTTGAGTTGGATGGCCCTATTCTTCATAGACGGCACAAGGTGGGATCTGTCGAGGTTCTGCGGTGGCTTTGGTTTCCTTGCCCCTGGCTCTTTTGGGTTGGGGTTGTGCTAGAGCAGGTGCAATGGTTGGCTTGTGTAGACCGGGCGGAGGGTGAGACTCAACCGCAATAAGTTGCACCAGGGTTAAAACAACCTAGGGCATTGCTGGTTGAGCTGGTGGGTCAAGATACCACACCGGGATCCCCAACGTAAAGTTGGGTAGGCTTAAGGTGGCCATGACCGGCTTGCTCATGACACTAGGTGGGGGAAAGAGGAAGGGAATTGTATGGATTGGAGATGAGCCTAGGTAACTCCCTGCTGGTTACATGCAGGTGTGAGGTTGTGGTTGTGGCTGTGTATAATGCTGCTACTGCGGGTGATGTTGCAGCTGTTGTTGGTGTTGTGGCTGCGAATGATGTTGTGGTTGGGGTTGGGGCTGCAGTTACGGTTGCTATTTGGGTGTAGCAATGCTAGATGAGACCATGCACAAGTCCGCAGTTTGCTTTTGTGTTGGTGGTGGTGACACCAACGGGAAAGGAGCCATCATGGTGGGATCGGTAAACAACCCAAGGCCCACATTCAACGGTGGGGAGGCTGTTGTGTTTTCAACCATAGTGTTGGTTGCAGGGATGACATTAGCATGTGTGGTCGCCACTTGCGGTTCAATGGTGGTGATGGTAGGGATACCATTGGTAGGCATTGTTAACCCTTGCAGATCATGGTAAGTGAGCTGGTCAACCGTGACAATCTTCCCTTCATGGGGGAACATCATGAGGTGGAAAATAGTTGATGTGACTGCTCACATGGCATACATGTAACTCCTCCTGAGGAGGAGGTTGTAGTCCAGTTTAGCGTTGATGACTTCGATTTCAATCAGGACTGTCTTCCCGGCTAATGTGATGGGGACATGAGGGAGGATTCCTTGGGATTTAGTGGGATGTCCATCATAAGCCCGCAGAGTTGTGGAGGACGGTTTCAGAATTGGTGATCCAAGTTTCTGCCAAACCAAGGTAGACATAATGCACGTGGATGCCCACTCATCCACTATGCACCGATGCACAACCAAATTCCAGATGGACACTGAGATTTGGAAGGCGATGGTCGAGGGCATGTGTGGTTCCCCATTCTCCATGTCAAAATTGATCAGTTTCGAGTCGGAGGGGTCTACTACCCCTAGAGCGGCTAGTAAGGCTTTTCGCTACATTGGGCATGTTTTAAGTACCTCAAGAGTAGACATGGCGGTTGGCGTTTTGACCAAATCATCCATAATGTTATAGCTGACTACAGCTCTACCTGTGGCATTATTGGAAACTCTGCGTATGGGGGGGCATGGGAATGGGGGTAACTAAAGAGGCAGGTTCACTGTCTTAGACATGGGTGTTACTGATGAGCCAACCGGTTTGGTGGTAGTATCGTATTGATTCTGTCGAGGTTCCCCAAGAGCGTTGGGATTGGGTTGGGGAGGGGGTGTGGTTGCCACCAATCCTTGGATTGCTAGTGGGTTTTGAAGCACCATGGGGGGAGGTCTTTGTGGTTCCTGGATGGGTTGGGCTTGATTGACAGCATTGGCAGCCTGTTGGGCCTCATTTTGAATGGCCTGCTTAGTGCAAACCATGAGGGGACACTCAAACATGTAATGCCCATAGACATCATAGAGTGTGCATGGTTGGTTTGTGCGCAACGGGGCGTTGCGTCTGGGTGGATTTTGTCGTGGGGGGTTTTGGGTTGGCTAGTTTGCCGCAACATTGCTGGGAGGGTTCAGTTGTTGACTGCCTCCCTGGGGTTGGTTATTGCCTTGGTTGCAGGGTCAGTTGTTTCTAGCTTGCCCTTATTGATTGTTGGGGGCAAGCTGGTTGGGACGATTTTGTTGTGCGAACACTTGTCCCAACGGAGTGGGTGGAGCGGGGGCGGGGGCTTGCACAGGTTGTACTGGTGGTGCATAGTATATTTGTGGGGGTGGTGGTGACACAAATGTGGGAATTTGTCCCACATACTGCTGTGTTGGCCAAGCCATGGCCTGAGCCTACTGCAGTGGCGCAGGTTGTGTATAAGAAGTTTTTGCTCCCGACTGGGACATCATTCTAGCATAGTTCGGGGCTTGGTTTTTGTAAGAAAAATTAGCAGTGTTGCTTGGTTGTGGTGTAATGATAGGTGGTCTCGGTCAAGGATGCGGTTGTTGGGAGACTGATCCTATGATGCCGTCAGCCGCATGGGATGCCCCCGATGCATCATGATAGGAGGTACTTGGATAGGGAGCATTTGGAATGACGATATACAAGTATCAAGACTGGGCATAGATGAGGTCAAATTGTTGGGCCTTCAGTATGGCCTTTTCTTTAGATTGGGGATTTTCAGATGCGACGTCATTTGCGATGGGTGGGAGAAAATTCTTAAGGAACCAATCCAAGAAGATCCTGTCGTCTAGTTGGATTTTTCATAAGCTACGACGTCGTCGCGACTGATGGATATGGTCAGTTATGTGAGTGGTAGTGCTTTGACAGCAGGATAGCAGGATCTCCACCCCATTGTCATATTTGATAGGGAGTTGGAAATACTGTAGGAATATGAAGGCTAGGGATTTGTAGTTAGGGTACTTGGCTTGTGGCAGCTCAATGTACCATTTGGCCGCGTCACTTGTAAAGGTGCGTTGGAATAGCCTTAGCCTGACGGAGTTGTCTACGATGCTATTGGATGAGCACCACATATGGAATGTCATTATGTGGATGGTGCACTTCCCCCCTGTGTGGCAGGAGGGGCAGTGTGTGTGGAGGGGCCACTACCCCTGTGTGTTACCACTAGGATAGCTTGGATGGTCACTGTGGGTGGTGACAGCTGGCTAATGACAGTCTGCATGACTGTGCTTGGGCCACTTGCCAAATTGTGGGTGACAGGTTGTGATGTGGACATGGGTCCACTTGCTAAGGTTAGGACGAAAAATGGATCTGGGTTCGCACTAGCCATGGGGCTTGATGGTGTAGTATGGAGGTCTGGTTCAGACTGATATGGGTCTGAATCAGAATCAGAGGCTATGTGGCCCTCTGATGGTGTGGGATATCACTGAGAGTGGATTCTACGGTGTCAATTGAGTATTCCAAATGGTGGTGGTTCACCTCTCAAGCATGAGGAAGACCGTGGAGGATCAATTGTGTTAGATTTATGTCTGAAACTTGGTCGAAATGATGTTTGGACTCCAGTTTCAGTGGCTTCCTATTGGCTGAAGGTGGTCACTAGGCCACCAATACTGCCAGAAGACAGTGCCTGGCTTGTTCCTCATAGGTGTCTCTACTCAATCGGAAGGGGTCGTTGCCGGTTTGGCTTGGCAATTCCTCTCAGCAGCCAACTACTTTGGGGTTCCTGTGGTACTCCTCACAATGAGTTTTTGGGAAAATCCCAAGTACTTCCCACAGTTGAGGCAGTCAGGGACTTATGTCCTCAAAGACTACAGAGTTGTTTTGTCTTAGTGTAAATTAGTAAATTTTAAGGCTTACTCAGCGTCATGAACTAAGTTGGGTTAATTATTTGGTATGGTGTAGTTGTTCGCTTGTTTTTCTAGTATTTGGTTGCTGCAATATGGTTTATGAATTCATCATGGTAGAATTCATATCATTTTGGTTGTGTATGAAAGCACAAATAGAAATTGTAAACAAGTACAGTGATTAACCCTTAATGTTTGCTGGCCTAACTAGATGCCTACCTCATAGTGATATCCCTCTTCAACCAAGAGAAGGTGTTGGGATCTCAACACAATGGTACTAAACCCATTCGTAGATCCTCAGGTCACCTCCCAGATGCTGGGTTGGTCAACAGGGAGGATGCTTAGCGCCGTGAGAAGCCCTCCTTCTCTACCCCCTCTAACTTCTAGGTCACCCAATTTTAGTGGTTTGGAACAATATCATGGAGTGCCTAGATCTATACGAGCTTACCCTTTGTCGTATCCCAGAATACCCTGGAGGGTGATGACTGGGTAGAGGAGGAAGGGGGAAGCAAGATGGTTACTTTTAAGTTGCTTTTAGTTAGACTAGGTTCATTTTATTAAGCCATAATGGTTTACTTAACATTTACACATTGTTCATGATATAATTTACAGAAAATAAAAGTAGAAACTGAAAATGACCTGCAATGGTGAACAGAGGCGGCTAGGCTGCACTAACAGTCCTATAAAACTGAAAATTACTATCTATTAATCTTAAATTAAAGTTCAGTTTGACAGGCCGCACATTTCTGACCAAATTTAGCGAGGGGGCCGTGATATTTTTTTAGAAATGAGCGAGGGGGTCGCACAGAATGCAGAAACAACCACAACCTAAGTTTCTGGGCTGAAGTTGCACTTAACTGGGGATTAAGTGTGCCTTAGGTGCACCTGTTTACCCATTAAGTGCACCCAAGTCTCACCTTTTTCCCTGATATGAGTGCCCTGCTCCGGAATGGGGTTTTTTGGTGAGACAAAGTCAGATCTGGCTAACAGTAACTGGTACTAGGGTCAATTTGACTCGGTTTTTCCTAGCAGAGGCTTCAACAATAACTAAAACAGGAAATAAATAGGATTCAAGATAGATTTAAGATAAAATTTCTAAAAAACTAGGGAATTTTTTTTTAAAAACTTGAAAATAAAAAGTTTGGCCCAGGGATCCTGTGGGATCGACCTGGTATGGTCGTCAATTCTATAGCAAGGATTTATCCCTACTACAGGGGTAGGAATGGCTCCCTCATACCTATAGGGCACAAGGGTAGGTTCCTGCTAATATTGAAATGCAGAATATGAAACGGAAATAACAGAAGCAGAACAGTAAACTAAGTCTAATGGCAGAAAGAAGAAAACAAAGCTACGGTGAACCCCTCTGCAGAAAATGGGTTAGGGTTATGCCTCCTTAAAACCCACAAATAAAACCTAAGCTACAATGGAAAACCTGTAAAACAATGTTAATGCCAAAACCTGTAAGTGGAGACAAGGGTTAGAAAGCAAAGCATATTAAGAAGCAAAGAAATAAACATAAAATCACAAATATAACTTCTCTAGTGGGAATGGGCCACCATGCCCTAGCTCATGGGAGCACCTCTCTTGGTTTGGGAGTAATGGCTCAATGGGAATGGAAACAGAGGAGAGGGAGTGTGGGTGGTTTGAGAGGTAAAGGTCTCAAAGCATCCACGGGCAACATAACAATAGGCAATGGGAGAAGTCCTTTGAGAGTGATCCCCTATCCTCCTTTTATAGCTTTTCCAAGGGGTTTTTAGGGTTCTAAGCCCTTGGTTAGGGATTTAGCCCCTTCCACCCTAACTTTAGCCCCTTTTAAGGTTTCATCCCCTTTTTTAAGGCTTTAGCTCCTAGGGGGCTATTTTGGGCTCTTTTTGGGGGGTTTTAGCCCGTTTCTTCATCCTTGGGCTCTTTTGGAGATGTGGGGGTCTAATGGAAGGTCTAATGGAGTGATATGAGTGTTGTGAGATGGTGTCCTTGGGTGGTGTAGGCCATTGAGAGATTAGTAGGGTATTTTTGGGTTAACAGTGTTGGTCGAGGCTGTGGCTATTGGGAGACTGACCCTATGATGTCGTCCATAGCGTGGGATGCCCTCGGTGTGTTGCGATAGGAGGTACTCGGTTGGGGAGCATCTAGAACTGGAATGACGGTGTACAAGTATCCAGACTAAGCATAGATAAGGTCAAATTTTTGGGCCTTCAGGATGGCCTCTTCTTCGGATTGGGGATGTTCAAATGCAATGTCCTTTGCTATGGGCATGAGCAAGGTCTTAAGGAACCAATCCAAGAAGATCCTGTCGTCAAGTTGGATTTTGCATAGACTGCAACATCACTGCCATTCATGGATATGGTCAGTTATATAAGTGGTAGTGCTTTGGCAATAGGATAACAATATCTCCACCCCCTCGTCATATCTGATGGGGAGTTGGAAGTATTGTAGGAACATGAAGTCTAGGGAGTTGAAGTCTAGGTACTTGGCTTGTGGTAGCTCAATGTACCATTTAGCCGCGGCACCTGTAAGGGTACATTGGAATAGCCTCAGCCTGATGGAGTCATTTGTGATGCTATTGGATGAGCACCATAGATGGAATGTCATTATGTGGTTTTGGGGACATTCCCCTGCTTTGCCTTCAAAACTTGGGGATGTGTGATGGAAGCTTAGTTGGCATGGGTGGCTAAAAATATTGGTGGCAGATGGGGTCGTTTGTTAATCTAGCCAAATCAGGGAAGTTTAGATGGGCATGAAGGGAATATTTGACCCCAAGTTGATGTGGGATGGGGCTGTGATGGTGGTGGGGTTTGCAGGTGCGTAATGCCTCTGCACAGCTAGGGGTGCTTGTGATGGCACCATTGTGGATGGCCCAATGCCCCCAAGTGTTATGGGAGGGATAGTGTGGGTGGCGGGGGAATTGCCCCCATGTGTGATAGTAGGGGCAATGTAAGTGGATGGTCCACTGCCCCCCTGTGTGGTAGGAGGGGCAGTGTGTGTGGATGGGCCACTGCCCCCATGTGTTGCAAGTGGGCCGGCTTGGCTGGTCACTATGGGTGGTGGTAGCTGACTAATGACAGTATGCATGATTGTGCTTGGGCCACTTTCCATGTTGTGGGTGATAGGTTGTGATGTGGACATGGGTCAAATTGCTAAGGTAAGGCCAAAAAATGGATCTGGGTTGGCACTAGCCATGGGGCTAGATGGTGCAGTGTGGAGGTCTGGTTGAGACTGATATGAGTCTGAGTCAGAATTATAGGTTGTGTGGCCCTCTGATGGTGTGGGAGATCGCTGAGAACGGCTTCGATGATGCTGATCAAGTGTTCTAAATGGTGGTGGTTCGCCTCTTTGTCAGAATAATCAACCCATAGTATTTACCCACTTAGACATTAATTCATTTATTTTTGTCTTATTTGCCTAGTTCATGAGTCCCACCATGTGAAAGTTGTCAATTGCCTATCCATAGAGGTCAAACATGCTATATTTGACTCATGTAGCGCTTGGGAAAGCCTTAGGAATCAAATCTGCTTTATTCCTGGCCTCCTAGGTGCCTATCTGCTTTTTCTGCTTTATTCCCTGCTTTTTCAGTGTTTTAAGGCACATAGGAAAGCAAGACTAGGTGAGGTGAATCAGCTTTGTTGCCTCTTCCTCCTCCACTCTTTCCTCCATGCAAAAGCATGTATGAGCTGCCATTCCACCACTCATTATCTTGCCCATACGCCCTTGCCAATTCGTGAGCCTCATGACAGATTTGGGATCAGCTTTTTACACCTATAGGGGATTTGCCTATTTTGGGTAAGCCTGCTTTATGCTAGTTTTGGATGCCTCCTTATGCATTCGACCTATTGATGTATTCTATATATTCAGCAACCTATGTGATTACAGGGTTGGCTATTGTACACTGAGTTAATATAATTTTGTGTTACAGCTCCATATTCAGTCTCCATTGTTGACAATTTTGCATGATCAATTGTAATTTGTTGTGAGTGAAATCAATCTATTGCAGGCCTGAATTTCTACACTCTTAAGCATGAGGAAGAGCGTGGAGGATCAATCGTGTTTCATTTTATGTGTGAAATTGGTGGTAATGAGATTTGGACCCCAGTTTCAATGGCTTCCTATTGGCTGAAGGTGGTCTCTCGACCACCAAGACTGCTAGAAGACAGTGCTTGGCTTGTTCCTCACAGGTGTTTCTACTCAATCGAAAGGGGTCGTTGCCCCGGTTTTGCTTGGAAATTCCTCTTAGCGGCCAGCTACTTTGGGGTTCTTGTGGTACTCCTCATAATGTGTTTCTGGGAGAATCCCAAGTACTTCCCACACTTGAAGCAGTCAGGGACTTATGTCCTCAAAGACTGCAAAGTTGTTTGTACTTAGTGTAAATTAATAAATTTTAAGGCTCACTCAGCGTCATGAACTGAGTCAAGTTAATTAGTTGGTATGGTATATTTTTTTGCTTGTTTTTCTGGTATTTGGTTGCTGCAATATGGTTTGTGAATTCATCATGGTAGAATTCATGTCATTGTGGTTGTGTATGCAAGCATAAATAAACATTTGTGAACAAGTACAATGATTAACCCTAAATGTTTGATGGCCTAACTAGATTTCTATCTCACACTGATATTCATCTTCAACTAAGAGAAGGTGTTGGGCTCTCAACACAATGGGACTAAGCCCATCCGTAGATCCTCAGGTCACCTCGCGGATGCTAGGTTGGTCAACAGGGAGGACGCTTAGCGCTGTGAGAAGCCCTCCTTCTCTACCCCCTCTACCTTCTAGGTCACCTGGTTTTAATGGTTTGGAACAATATCATGGAGTGCCTAGATCTATACGAGCTTGCCCTTTGTTGTATCCCAGAATACCCCGGAGGGTGATGACTGGGTAGAGGTGGAAGGGGAATCAAGATGGTTGATTTTAGGTTGATTTTAGTTAGGCTAGGTTTATTTTATTAAGCCATTAGCATTTACTTGACATTTACACATTGTTCATGAAATAAATTGTTGAAAATAAAAACAGAAATTGAAATTAACTTGCAGTGGTGGACAAAGGCGATTGAGCCGCACTGACAGTCCTAAAAAACTGAAATTTATCTATTATTAAACTAAAATTAAAGTTTTGTTTGATAGGTCACACATTTCTAACCAAATCTAGCGAGGGGGCTGCGATATTTTTTCAGAAATGAGCAAGGGGGTCGCACAGAATGCAGAAACATCTGCGGACTGAGTTTTTGGCCTGAAGTCATACTTATCGGGGGATTAAGTGCACCCTGGGCGCACCTGTTTGCCCATTAACTGCACCCCAGTCTCACCTTTTGCCCCGATAAGAGCACCCTACTCCAAATTGGGTTTTTTTTGTGAGACAGAGTCAGATCTGGCCGACAGTAACTTGTATTGTGGTCAATATGACTCGGTTTTACCTAGCAGAGGCTTCGGTAGTACTTAAAACAACAAATAAACAAAATCTAAGATGGATTTAAAATGAAATTTCTGAAAAACTAGGGTAAAATTGAAAAAACTTGAAAAAATAAAATTTTGGCTTAGGGATCCTATGGGATTGACTTGGTATGGTCGCCAGTTCTGTAGCAAGGATTTCTCCCTACTACAGCGACAGGAATGGCTCCCTTCTGTCTATAGGAAAGAAGGGTAGGTTCCTACATGGATTGGTAAATGCAGAAAAATGAAACGGAAATGTAAAGAATATAACACTAAAGTAAAACTAAGCTAATCTAAGCAAGAAGAAGAAGCAAATGGAGCACTATTGAACCCCTCTACACACAATGGGTTAGGGTTCTACCTCCAAAACCTGCAAATAGACCTAACCTACTATAAAACCTGTAAAACAATGTTAGATCTAAAACTTGCAAATGGAAACAATGGTTAGAAATCAAATAAAACAAGTAAAACAAGACAAGAAATACTAATTATACCTTCTCTGGTGGGAATGGGCCACCATGCCCAATCTTCTGGAAGCACCTCTCTCTTGTTTGGGGAGAAATGGCTCAATGGGGATGGAGATGGAGGAGAGGGAGTGTGGGTGGTTTGAGAGGCAAAGGTCCCAAAGCATCCATGGGAAACATAACAATAGGCAATGGGAGAAGTGTTTTGAGAGTGACCCCCCACCCTCCTTTTATAGCTTTTCCAAGGGTTTTTAGGGTTTTAAGCCCTTGGTCAGGGCTTTAGCCCCTTTTTTGGGCCTTTATCCCCTTTCGTCCTAACTTTAGCTCCTTTTAGGGTTTTACCCCATTTTTTAGGGCTTTAGCTCCTAGGAGGCTATTTCAGGCTCTTTTTTGGGGTTTTAGCCCCTTTTCTTCATCCTTATGCTATTTTGAGGGTGTGGGGGTTTAATGGAGGGTCTAATGGAGTGATATCAGAGTTGTGAGATGGTGTTCTTAGGTGGTGTAGGCCATAGAGAGCTATGTGGGGGATTTTTGGGTTAACAAGGCTGATTGCCTAAGCAAAAAAGAAAATTTGTTAAAAGGGCCAAGTGTTGAAGAGAAAGAGCCATGCCAATGTGCCGACATCAAAAACAATGAGAGAGTGGTGAGAAGGTGGCTTTTTCGTGGAAACACCACAATGTCAATTGAACAAATCGAAAATGAAGTTGGCATAAACAAGTCATGAATTTATTGGATTCAATGTTGTCAACTTATGAGGTGTGGTGTACAGATGTAGGGGGTGGAAACAATTGGGATTGACATCGAAGAGGTAATCTAGAGGGGTGAAGTTTATGGTCCATAATTTAGACTCTTAATTTCAAAATCCTTAGGGTCAAGAGTTCAAGGGTGTTTGGGTGAAAGCATCTTTACTACACCGAATTTTTTTTTCTTCGATTTGGGAATATAGAGATAGGGAAGTCAGAAGACATTTGGTTGGAATCTATTTAATGGTTTCGAACTCCAAAATCTTGATGATGAAAGAATCCACTAGTGAAAAGTGAGAGATTAGTGACCAAAAAAATGACCAAAATCTGCATATCAATGACTACTTTTGGTTTGGTGATTGCTGGTGGCTAATTTACAGTCTTTTATTATGCGACAAAAATTGGTCATTTTTATTTTGGTCATTTATAGCTTGTTATTTGGTCATTAATTTGGTCATATATTTGAATCAATGACCAAATATATGACCAAATTAATGACCACATGACAAATTAGAATATAACCAAATTTGGTCGCATAATAAAAGACCGTAAATTAGCCACAAAACTGCTTTTGATCATTGATATCCGAATTATGGTCGTGTTTTTGGTCATTTATATCTCATTGTTTGGTCAGGTATCTCCCAATTTTTGGTCATTTTATATGCGAATTTTGGTCATTAATCTCATTTATTGGTCACTAATTTAGTCATTTTTAGTTGTTTTATGTGTGGTTATTATATTTGAGTAGTTTTAATGGTGTCCATTATTAATCAAGATAAGTTTTTGATATGATATTATATTTAAATTAAAAAAAGAATCATACAGTATTTATCATCATCTAATACACATGTGAATTATACAATGTCACATTAATTAGTTAATTACTTATAAATAATATAAAGTACAACCATATAAGTTTTAAACTGCACAAATTATATCAAGTATTACAATAAATATAAGTTTTCTCAAAAACTATCTGCATATAACTTTACATCAAAATCATCTAGCACATGGATGAGTTTTCAAAACATTACAATGGCTAAACCATCCCACATGTACTTGCTTCTAAGCCATACATAGATATTACGGCAACCTCAAAACCATACTTAGCAGCTTGAAACCCTCAGCAGTAGGCTCTTCATACTCAATAGAAAATTCTCAGCAACATGCTCTTCATACTCAATGGTCCACTTTATGAGCTTTCTATCTACTCACATGCTTCTGTATCCGCACTGCACATGCTTTTGAGATTTCTAAGCTTTCTATCTACGCATGTGCTTCTATATCTGCACTATAGCAGCCTCCCTCCTCATGTTGTGATAAATATTGCAAGTAAGGTTACCTACAAACAACACATGTTAAGCAATAAGTTTTGTTGCTTGATAAAAGGAGAACAAATAACTGAAAAATGTACATAATAATTTCACAAGATTTAACATGGCAAAAAGAAACAATTCCAACAAACAACATGTCTACTCAAAATGCATAAACATTTACAACCAGGAGACCTACAAATACATGAACATGAAATACCTCTCCATAAGGTCTGAAGATCAATGGTAGCATTGTGCAAAGCAAGAAATTATTTTCGAGCAATATATGAATGAATTTTGCACTGAATAATTTTTGCCAAATTTACTAATACCTCAGTTCTTCTAACATCTAATTCATCCATTTGACCCACTCTAAGGAAAACCTTGGTTTTCCTTATCTGAATAGTAAAGACAATTTTGTTGTCCTTGATCCCTCCATCTTTGAGTCATATATGAGGAGAAAAATGATTTGTGAGTAAACTTCTAGTGAGTTGTAATTTCATAAGGCTTCCACCAAATATTCTTTAAAAAGGATGATAAGACCAAAGAAACTTAATTGGAGGACAAATCAATCTATAGATCAAGGAAGCTTTATTGAGTTGCATGCATTTTGTAGATGATGGATGAATGCATCTGCATTGCCAATTTTTTGAATTCTGAAATAGGGGAAATAGTCTTATTATAGAGTATGAGCGGTGTTTAGGGTTTAGGTATGTTTTAATGGAGCAAATGGATAATACCATTGTTGTAAAACATACATGAAACAATAATGCCTAGTTTTTGGGAGCATTCATAATAATGCAAACACCCATAGAATCCTACTTCAAAAGTTTCATTTGCCAAAAAGTTGTTTTACTTGTAAATGGCAAATGGGAATTCATGTAGGTGTACCTGCAAAGGATTTGGATTAATTACTGATTTTTCTTCATGTATTCTTGGAGAAGTTACATAGAATAGGTAGAAATAAACCTTGGTACTACAGCGAAGCTAAGAAGACAGAAGCTTGTAGGCATGAAGACTCCATGACCTAAAAGACCCACAAAGGGTGACCTGAAGATAGGAAACTATACAAAACTTGAGTTTATATGGAAATATATTTAAATTTTTCGATACAGGAGAGTGTTTGATATAATGCAAGGTTCCTTCTAATCTGAGTTAGTGATGTGATAGTTTTGTACATATGTGATAATGTAATAACTTTTCCCTAAATAAGCACTAGGGGGTGATGTTGGAATCACTTGTACATAAATATTTTTCTACTTGCAAATGAGAAATGGAAAATTAGGCAATTGAGTACAAATGAGATCGAAAATAGGTTTTTACTACTAAGAGAATCATTTTTATTGTCACGTGTTCAGTACAAGATGACACTAAAGATAGCATAATGTTAAAAAACTTCTAAAAATAGTATAGGTTCACGGATTTGTGATTATTAACCTGTTGAATCTTCACTCATCATCAAAAGTTAGAAGTACTCAACCAAACTTCCAAACTAATTACATATATAAAGCAGGGAAAATTTTAAGAACCCCCCCTAACTTTATATATATAATAAATGAGTGAATCCCCGTGATACATGAGAAAATGTGAAGGCTATTTTATCAATAATATAATATGTAGATATATTTTTTGGTGAATCTTTCGTAGAATTATAAAATCTTGTAAAATAAGGGCGAATCTTTTACAAAATTATAAAATCTTGTGAAATAATCACGAATCTTTCACAAAATTATAAAACCTTGCATAATATTTAGTGAAAACCTTTCTCCCTCTTATATCTTTGAGCATTATTTGCTACAAAGCTTTCTTCATAGCCTTTAGAATACTCCGCATAGAGCATCATGCATATCCACTTTACAATCTCAAAAAATTTACTTGATTTTTAATTTACATCTCTTCTTGGGTCTTGGTAAACAAAGCATCCCTCTTATTGTTTTGTTGTTATACTTTTGAGCCCCGTGCACTTAGTGATCCCCTCTCAATCTTTACATGTGCAATTGTATATTATTCATCATTGAAATGAGGATTAAGAATCTCCAAAACAACTTTGCTTACATAAAAAAATTAATTTTTTGTCATGTTAGTGAATTCTACATTTCACTCTAAACTTGTATGTTGTGAATTCTTATGTTGATTGTCACCACACTTCAATTTTCTAAATACACAAATCTCAACATTCATTCTACTTACTATAAATATCAAGTTTTTTTTATTTCCTTTGTTGTCCTTTGAGCCTATGCTTGGATGATCTTATCAAATGGAATTAAAACTCAAACATAATTCAACAATTTTTACCACAGAGATGCAATTCGAATATCATGGTTCCTTCATATATTCCTCTGGTATTGACAAGCAAATGTAGAGAAGTAAATTAGCCATCTATCCTAGGTATTCCCAAATTTCTTATTAATATGTTAACCTATTAGATGCACCTGGTTTATGAAGAGATATGAAAAATTATTCACCTAACCCTAGCCCAACTCTTTTGTAAGAACAACATCCCCTGCCACCAAAGACTTTTAAGTTTTAATAACATTCATTTGTTGCAAATTAAAGTGATTTTTCGCAACCAAATCACTAATCAATAATGAGCCTGATCTAAATGCCATGAGCAAATTAGAAGGACAAATAAAGATTAGAGATAATCGAAGGTTATCATGGAAGCTTATTGATGCTAGAAACGAATCCGCACTCACTGAAATAAGCAAACATATAATAGAGTTGCACAATTGGATCATGGGGGAGCATGCCTGGAAACAAGAGATTTAATTTATAGTTAAAATGTACATAGAATCTCTAAGAAGATATGTGAAAAGAAAATAAACGGTATCTACAACAAAATCTAAAATGTCAAAATAAATATTCTCTACTTTTGGAAGAGAATCTAGTTCATGTTTATAAGATAAGATTATTTTATTAATGTCCAACAAATGGAAAAAAAGATAGGTTAATGGGACTAAGAAGCACAATCAATCATATGTTGTTCTATAGGAGTGACCTAGGCTATTCTGGAAGCCTAATCCTAGAAGAATTTGGACGTACAAAGAAGTGGACATGAATCTACTCATGGACATAATTATGAAAAGAACCCAATGGTCAAGAAAGATCTTCTAGAAGAATTCTTACTAGCTTGGTGTTAAACTTGGACAAAATTATGGGGCATTGGATTGTGAGAGGAAAATTGTGTTTGATGATTGTCAACATGTGCTGATCATGTGTTTTGCATGGTCTTGCTTGTGCAAGTCTCAAGTTGTTGACTCTAGTATTGCTTGGACACTCCTTCGCCTTGGCAGTGGGCATGATGTCTTCGAAATTCATTGATACACAATACATTGTTGTTGTTGTTTTCCATTGCAATGGAATATTTATACATTGGTGCAAACTATTTAGACACAAGCACAAAATATTTAGTTGTTGGCACAAGGTCTTTAGAGTGAGCAAAACTAGAATACTTGGCACATGGTATATAAACTAACATTGAAGATTTTGTGCCAACTAGTGCTCAATCATTTGACCCCCTTAGTTATCCATGATCCCCATTGTGGATGTTAAGCATCATCTTGCACATGAAAAAACTTTGATTAAATTTGCTCCAACTTGAACCATTTGGATTGCGTGGGGCATTTTCCTACTTTGACAACACTAAACAATATAATTGAATTATTGATTATATTCTTAGTACATAGTGGTGAACCAAAGAATTGTAACAATAAATGTTGTTAAATGCCATAGGAACACATTTAAATGATCAACCAGAGGAATTGTAAACTCATGAGGTGTTGTGCAAAGTTTACGCAACCTTCAAGGGTAAAAGAGCTGTAGAATTGATTATATATTACTTTCTTTTAAGAAATGAAAAATACAAGTGTTTAATATGCATATTTTCCTATGAAAAGGGTTCTATGTTCTGCAACATAAGTCATCCAGGTATAAAATTCTTTTGGCTCATTGGTTGGTGCTACAAAACCCTATAACTCTTAGAAATTAAAACTATTGTGCTAAAAGTAAAATAAATCAATCAGAATTCAATGCTACCGAAAAGAAACTAATTACTAAGGAGTAAATTTAATGCTTTGGAAATAAACTAATTACTAGAGAGTAAATTCAATGTTTTGTAAATAAACCTAATGTATAGCATGCTGAACAAAACAACAATTTATCTTTCCAACCATAGGTTCATTGTATACTAGCAAAAGATAATCACAATAACATAGACATTCACTATATGTACAAAATTGAAGACAATAACAATGAATATAAATACAAATGCAAAGACACATACTAAGGTACATTCACCAACAACCTCTTCAAGTGGGTCATGTTTGAAGAGGACTAGATAAACCCTTCTTAAAGAGTTTGATTATCTTTGAAAAATAGCAGTGTTTTAATACATCAACAAACTTCAAAATTACAAACTCAAATCTGCAGCTCTCTAACTCTGGATATATGAAACTTCAAAATCTACCACTATCTACCCTAGATCAGGTTGTAGATGACCATATTTATACTAAAGATGCCTTGGATTCCTAATAATTATTGAGGAACTCTGGGATTTGTACTAATAGTATTATCCCTAGAATCACTAACTTCCCCTCTCTTCCTCTTGGTTGACTACATTGATGGTTTGTTGTGGAGTGCATGGCCATTCCCCATCTTCTCAAGCTAGAGAGATGTGGAATGTGAACTCTTGTAGCCCCTCTTGTTTCCCTATTCGGCACAAGGAAAGTCAACCATGTGTGCCCTAATTTTTTGTTAGTACTTAGTTGTAATGTTATCTCCCTTCTTAGTGTCAGGAACTAAATGCTGAGGAAAACAATCAAAACAACCTTTCTGTACTAGTAGTGATCAAGACCATGTAAATAAAACTCATCAGAAAAGACATCATTACAACCTTTCTCATCTTATTATAACCTACAAAAGCTTCATAATTATACTCATGTGTGGTCAAATCTCTTCATTGATAAAATTTTAATCGAGTTGCATGCTCTTTAATATTTGTATTCCAAAACTCTTTAAATTTTAAAAATACAAGAGGTTGAACACAATAACTAAATGTATGAGGATGTTTTGTTTAAGATCTTCATGTTTTGTACTTGTACTACTGAATTGTATTTCATCTTATTCTCTTGAAATCTCTCATTTTCTTACATTTCTTCCTATCTTAAGATATGAAGTATGTTATTCAAATGCTTCTCTTTCATTTTGTTGGTGATAATCTTTTTGCAACTACCGTATGCATTGGTATTAACACTCTTTCTGCAAAAGATAACTTGACAACTGGTCAAAAGTAATGATGTTGGATTCAAATGGTTGTCTCCCTCATTTTCTTTGTTGAACATTTCTATAAATGTTGTATACATTTTTACTAAAACTCTTTCTATGAAAGATATCATGACAACTGGTAAAAGTAATCATGATGGGTTTTGTTAGCACTAAAATTGCCTCGATCAAAATTTTGAATCTTTTGTCAAGTTTGTGTCCATTTTGCTAAACTTTTTCCAAGCCTCAAATTTTTGCATCAGAGTTCGTCAAATCCTGTCAGTGCCAAAGCTTAGTCTAGTAAATATCATTATATCTTTTTCTTTTAGAAAACAAAGTTTTGATTTTTTTCCCTCTCCCCAATTGAAATGTCAAAATTTTCCGTAGTCAGTCTTACCTAATCTCATTAAAATTAAAAAAAAGATGATTTTATTTTAAATATAAATATTTTTGAAAGATTGTTATTAGGATTTTATATTTAATATAAAAACAAGTGAGTAGGACTCTTTTACCTAACCTAAACTCCAAAGTCTAACTTGAAAGTTTAATTCATGTCACGAGTTTTTGTTGGTAGAACAAAATAAAAATAAAAAGGATATTATTATAATTTTTATTTGCTTTTTCCATCATTTATTATAGTTTTGAATGTTTGGTAAAAGGTAAGTTGGGTCACATTTCGTATCAGAGACAAATAACAAGTCAAGTAATATCGAGATCATCCATGAGAGCACCTTGGGAGCCCACGTCCCAAAGCATTGCACAACATGTAACTTATTCTTAGAAACAACTGTAAATCTGAACTATTAGAGACCGCATCTGTCCATTGCATGTGGGAATTATTCATACAATGAAAAATAAAGTCCTGTGGATACGTCATTTGTGAGGTTCAATAACAGACTAAGTATTTTCATTATTAGTCATTAATAAAGAGTCCATATTGCCAAGCAAGTGTCCCACTGTCAATATTATGTGTTAAGCATCCAAGTGTCATAGTCGAAGATCACAAAGTAAGCAACTACATTAATGCCCTACAGCTTGAGCATATCAACACCACCGAAACCAATATCTACTATGAGCTGATCATTTGCAAAATTTGTAGGGAAATTGATTTCTTTTCTGACAAGGTGGATCTTGATACTGATCATTGCAAACTACTTGCTAATATTGAATAGTAGAACCGTGACATTGTCCAGGGTGTTCTTGGTCATTTTATCAAGAGGCTTAGAGTAATGGGTTCTGGTGGAAATCCTGCCTGGATCGGTCCTTCTTCACAACCCATTGATACTGGGTTTGATTTAGTTGTAAAGACATATCAAATATCAAAAGAAGACCGCCCAAAGTTGAACATGCAATCATGTCCATAACAAGGCCAATGTGGATTCTGAAGTAGAGTTTTGAAAAATATTTTTGGGGTCAATTTGGTAGAATTTCGAAGCTTGAATTATGCTTTGTGGTGGCTAGAAGGATGAGAGTTCCATGCTGGGAAACATTGTGCAAAGGCTATGTTAAAAACTTGTATTTATTCCATATTCTTACGATTGAGAGATTTTTAGTGATCACTATCCTCAAGGTTAAACAAGTACCAAATAACATAGATAGCAAATGAAAGCCCGAGCCCATATTCAAGTTTTAAACATCAAGATCCATATCAGTGCTAAAACAAATGTCAAGGTGATTAATGTCAAAGCATTCAAGTTTCCGAGATAGAGCACATAAGTTCTAAAAGTGTTTACATTTTGCATGTCTCAAGCTGAAGGAAAGTGTCAAATGAACCTGGATTAAAATAAAAGGCTTGCACAGAGTTTGTTCTATAATTGGAAAGACTAGTAATAAACTTCGAGAGGTACAAATCCATAATCATCCAAAGCATCAATGAGAGGGGGTTTTTTATATTTATATAAGTTTTATGCATGCTACCGAGTTGGAATTGGATTTTATTCTTTTTCATAAGTGCTCAATATTTTTTTTACATGACTATAAATTTAATGGAAACCTCATACTGAGGCCCATGCTGGTGATTTCAAAGAAGCAGTTTCAAGGGTTTAAGTATTGAAAGTAGAATCTTGAACATAAGGATATTCTTGCTGCTATGTTTACACATGTATCCTAAAGAAGACAAATTAAATACTGGTCAGAGCACAAACCTTATTCTACAGGAAAGTTCAAAAGAGGTTGACAGAGTATCTTGCATCCAAGAATTTAGACCAATCAAAAGTCTCAAAAAACAGAAATAAAGATGGAAAATTAATTATGACTTGAGTCATAAAGTCAAACTATTTTTGGTAGCCCTAGATTTCTAGGTATATAATCAGCAATGAGAGGATTAAATCCAACATTTTAGGAATCATTCAAATATTCGATGGACAAGTAACAAAGCACATCTGGAAGCAAGGGATCAATAACCAAACCAACTCCAGATTCAAAGACCATTATTCGAGTATTCAAACAATTCCTAGTTTTCTGCAGCAAACCAGTCTACCCAAATTTCCTACAAATGTGTCAAGACCTCGTCTGTAAGAAAGTATATTCTATGTTTGAGAAATGTCAGGGTGATTATTGTCAAATCATTCAAGTGTCCAAGATAGAGCACATAAGTGCTAAAAGTGCTTACATTTTGAAAGACTCAAGCTCAAGGAAAATGTCGAATGAACCTGGATTAAAAGAAAATGCTTTCACAAAGTTTGGGCTATAATTGGAAAGACCAGTAATAAACTTCGACAGGTACAAATTCATAATCATCCAAAGCATCACTAAGAAGTATTTTTTATATTTATATAAGTTTTATGCAGGCTACCGAGTTGGAATTGGATTTTATTCTTTTTCATAAGTGCTCAATATGTTTTTTACATGACTATCAATTAAGTGGAATACTCATACTGAGGCCCATGCTGGTGATTTCAAAGAAGCAGTGACAAGGGTTTAAGTGTTGAAAGGAGAATCTTGAACATAAGGATATTCTTGCTGCTATGTTTACACGTGTCTCCTAAAGAAAACAAATTGAATACTGGTCAGAGCGCAAACCTTATTCTATAAGAAAATTCAAAAGAGATTGATCCATTTTCCAGGTGACAGAGTATATGACATCAAAGAATTTAGAGTGATCAAAAGTCTCAAAAATTAGAAATAAATATGGAAAATTAATTATGACTCAACTCATCAACTCAAACTATTTTTGGTAGCCACATATTTCTAGGCATATAATCAGCAACGAGAGGATTAAATGCAACATTTTAGGCAACATTCAATTTATTCGATGGACAAGTAACAAAGCACATCTAGAAGCAAGGGATCAACAACCAAACCAACTTCAGATTCAAAGACCATTATTTGAGTATACAAACAATTCATAGTTTTCTGCAACAAACCAGTCTACCCAAATTTCCTACAAATGTGTCAAGACCTCGTCTATTTTGAGTTCATGATTAGATATCTATTCCACACTATTTGTAGGAGTTTGTTAAGATAGTTTCACATATAAATTCTCTTTTGTAAAGAAGAGAGAGGTGGGATCTGCCTTCTGGAAGTAGAGAGGAGGTCAATTTTCAGGTCAATTTTCTGTTTTTATTAGTCATTAAAACAACATAGAAATCTTGATGTAACAACATCAAATTGAGTTGGAATCCATGTAGAAGATGACAGAATTTGGTATGTGTTACTTGCTTCCATTGACCACTAGTAAGGGTGAAATGATTCCCTTAGATTTCAGTTCTACATATTTAGATTTTAAGAGCAATATTGTAAATGAAACTTGCAAGTTGCAACTTCCAATGTGAAGTGGCTTATGAGAAAAAGAAGTTGACAAAATGAGTGATAGAAATAAATTGTTGGATCCCACAGTATAGATAATGTTGATATATAGTGCTTCCACCAAAAAAAGATGAAAACCTACAAAGAGTATATTGACATATGTTGAAAAGGGAAGTATATATTCTATCCAAAATAAGCTGTAGATGAAGTGACCACATAAAATGTGAAGTTAGTGCATTTTTCAATGTTTCAAACTCACCCATGATAATGGTTAGGCACTAAGACCTGTGAGTAAAGATGGTGCAACCTGTGGATTGGATGAATTATGCTTAATTTTGATTGAGAATCTTAAGTCAATCCATGTTTTTCAAGGGAAGGAAACGTTGTCAGAGATCATATAGGAAATATCTTGCTTGTGTTTGTCAGTTTCTTGGAATGAAAAATTAATAACCATGTAGATATTAGAGCCCTAACATTGGAAGTAGAAACGTCCTCCAGCTGGTATTTAATAAATTTGAAAGGGGCCTTTGAGTTAGTTAATATTATATGAATGAGAATATTCAAAACACTTATTTGGACATGGTTAGCAGTAGCAAAAGCAATTGGATAGATCAGGTTGTGTTGACTAAGAGTTTTGTTTTGAACATGAAAGAAGGTCTAGGCTCCACTATCTAGGTGGCAAACTGATTATCCAATCAATTTATCTCTAGCAACCTTGACCTTTCAAACTTTCAATGTCTCTAGACTCCCCCTCCATGAATGATGAGGGAGGAAGAGGAGTGGAAGGTTAAACTCTGTAAGGAATTAGATAGGGATGAACCTTCCCCTTCCCCTTCCCACTCCATAAATACTCATTAATGAGGATAGGTTAATCCTTATCCATCAGTTTTAGCAGCTCTTATCACAACTCATTGTTTTAGGTGAGAGAAGAGTTCTCTGTATTGGTAACATTTGAAAGAGTGGTAGGGAGACTTTTCTACCCTGAGGCATTTTCAGTATGTTTGAACTAAAACCACCATAGATCTATCTTAAACTTGGATCTAGTAAGCCCTAAGAGGGATCTAACTTATTGATGTATGATTTTTTGTTCATCTCAAAATTTTACACATAAAAAAAAAAAAAAAATTACACTTCAAGAAATTGGATCCCTCATGGTGCTTAAGAGATCCAGGTTTAAGATGGATCCATGCTGGTAATATGCTACATTTACATTGCATACCAATGAAACAAAATAAATATTGTCTTTGACAAGCAATGCAATAACCAACATACAATTTTTCTACAAAGAGGAAATCATATTGCAGAGTCAGAATAATAACTGCAATAGTATATAAGCAACTCTATACTACTAAAAACTCAATAACATAGAGCAACTTCATATATAAAAGGATATCCAAGGAAAATTTTCATTCTTACAAATTCAGCTCCCCACAATATTCATGTAACACCCTGTTTTTGATCCCGTTTGCATTAAAGGTACATGATGTATATATTGTAATTAATCATGGTGAGGAGCTAAAGGCAAAAGCCCCACCATCGATTTGGTTGTGTTATGTTTCTGCAATTAGGATTGTTGCCTATGGTATATCGTGATATCTAGCACATAATAGTTTTGCATCATGCAAATATGCACATTCATTAAAACAAACCTACAGCCAGCTATGACGGTGCAACGTTAAAAGAAAAGGGCATGATTTCCTAAGGTTAAGTGGGGGGATTGTCTAACCTGTGGGAGCCATTGGGGAAAAGCCATGTGTCACCACCCTGTTTGATTTGCTCACCTTCCCTTGTCTCATCCATACCACCTCTCTAGTGTTCTGTTGATTGGTTGGGGCAGTTATTGCTGGAAGGGGTGGGTGGCAGGACTGTCAATCTTTTCCACACGCTCACTCCACCAGCCATTTCTCCACCTTCATGTGGGTAAGAGAACCATGAATACACCACTCTCTTGTCCATCAGGGTTCACTCTCATGCAGGGATGCATAGGGGGGGTTTAGATGGTCTTCCTCACGTAGAGCTGAGTTAAGAAGGGGTGCGTTTTCTTGTTTTGGGGGTTCGTTCTCCCTTCTCTAAGGATTGCTTTCCTATGATTATGTTCCTTAGGCATGTGCAGAGAATCGATTTCCCTTTTTCCATTGTCAGATTGTGGAAGGTTTTGGTGGTTTTCACTGTGAGCTCAGACTGTGTATTGTACAGACACTTCATTGTTGAACTGGGGGCTGTGGTTTCTTCGTGGATCATTGGATGTGGCCTCATCCACATTTTTTTTTACTGTGTTTTCCCCTTTACAGAGTGGTATCTGCTGTAAGTTGTTGGGGAGTCGTTTTGGCCACGATAGGGCTAAGAACGACTCATGGATTGTCTTCCCCTGTCCAAGCTATGAAGTGCTTTTTTGGTTGCAGGAAAGCAACGGTTGGTCTTTGGATTGTGTAGAGTGGGATTGAAGGCTGGGTATGCTTGAGAAACTTAGGTTTGGGAGCCACACAGAGAGAGTTAGATGACATGATTTCTTCTCCACAACCCCGGAAGAGCACTGGGGAGGGAAGTTAGGGTCTGAGGGACTGTGAAGTTGAGAAGGGACTGATTCTTGGTGTCAGGTGTGTGTGGGTGTCTTAGAGGTCAGGCTAGCTTTGGTGTGGGCATCCTTAGCTCTTCCATGAGCTCACTAGCTTAGAATTTAGCTTTTCCTATCTCCTTGATAGCCTAATAAACCCTACCATGTGGGCTTGGCTGATTTGTGTACCTTGGCTATCTATAAGCCTGCTTAGTCCCTTATTCCTTGGGGAATCATGCCCAGCTCATGGGTGGAAGTGTTGCTGAGAGATTGATGAGCACGCTAGCCTATGGTTGGGTGGAATGTTGTAGCAACGTAGCTGGTTACGGGACAAGTTCTTTATAAGATAAGTGTCCTTGCCTAAATTGTGTCTGCAATCATATTTATTACTGATGAATGATGATGTACATGTTGAATGCCTGAATGTACGTTTGCTTCCATTGTGTATGTGAATGACTATGCATATTAACATGTTTTATGTTTTAAGAACTTCATATTCATCATTTTATGTATGTCCATTTTCATGGGGCTAGATTCCTTGAGGTTTTTCTTGTTTTTTAGCGTCCTCTTTGGTGGTCGGAGGGTCGGGGACGTTACAGTATGGTATCATAGCTCTGGTTGCAGCATGGGCCTGAATGGGCCGTGAAGATGTAGTGACTGAGCTTATGTTGCAGCATTTGGGCTATAGAGGGCCATGAAAGATCAGTTAACAGAGGCAAGTTTCCTACTACCCAGGAGAAACTAGGAGGAAATGGGTGAATGACGGGAAAATTCAGAAGAATCTCTAAAGTGCCAGAATTGTCTGCTCATCACAAAACTTAGTGTGAAGTTCTTCCGATGCAGGGGAAAAGATAGTCTAAAGGACACCCGACATATGGCAATCAGAAGAAGATTATTGAAGGAATTGTGTTCGTCGTCGATCAGCCCATCGGAGGACTAAGTTTGAAGGTCCTTCAACACGGCGGAAGTGTTAGTCTGAAGCTCACCCACAGCGGAGAGAAATTTCAAAAATTTTCAAAGTAGTGGAATCATCAACTATTGACGATGATTAGTTGATCACATCGCCGATGCCTAGATGATCATGTTGCCAACGTCATGAAAATTAGTTGAAGGATCATCCGATATAGACTCGGCATCGGCAAAAAATAGCTGATGAGGTAGCCACAGTGTCAATGGAGATCAGCCGAAGACCGTCGAAACACCGACAAAGTTTAGTTGAGGGGGCGCCGATACTTTTAGTGGAAAATAGATCAGGAAGGCGCCAATGGAATAGCGAGAGTTAGTGGATGGGAGCGCCAACGTGGAGGAAATCACCGGAAGGAAGCCAAAATGGTGGAGGAAGTTAGTTGATCAAGGAGTCGACACAGTGGAAGACAAAGAAGGAAAATTTGCAAAAATTTGCCTAAGTCAAGAAAACATCAGAAAATGATAGGATATTGGATCGCCAATGAACATCATTGGAAGGATTTAGTTATTTACGCATCTACCTTTGCGGCTGTCATGTGATCAATCCTCCTGATGGTTAGAGGTTTTAACCGTCGATGGGGTGCGTGGCCGCAGAACCCACAATTGATTGGATTGCTATCATTGTGGATGTCTATGAGACTAACCATCTAATGCAGTAGTTGCTAGTCACTCCGACAGTCGACATAGTGGAAAAATTTCCAAATTTTTTTTCTAAGGAATGAGATCATCAGCGATCGAAAACGTTTAGTTGTTGGGACCGTTGATGACTAGAGGATGAGATCGCCGACGGATAGAAGATGAAGCTACTAAGGTCTAGTGAAGTAGATCGGTGAAACTTAGTTGAAGGAAGAATCGATGCAAAGAAGAAAAGGTTCAACAATTTTTCTAAGTGTTGAACCTATCGACGATCAGTGAATGATAGATGATTAGAGCGTCGATCAGTGGAAGATAGTTGATCGAGCGTCTACCGTTGTGGTTGTTTAGTAGACTACCCTTCCAATGGATAGTTGTTCCAACCACCGATCGGAAATTTTTAGTTGATCAGATGATCGATCGAGAAAAGTTAGCAGATGGAGAACCGCCATTGCGGCTGCCATGTGGACTAGCATTTCGATGGTTAGAACCTTCAACTTCTGATCGTCGATACATTGGAGCCAAGTTGTTCTCTGGTCACCGCAATGACAGGAATATTAGTGATTTGGATCACCAATGCCATAGAGAGAACTAGTGGATCCAACCGTCGATAGATTGCGAACCACAGAAACCCTAGAAGGTTCATTGGCCTCCGTTGCAGAAGCCAAGATGACTAGCCACTCGATGCACAAAGGACCCGATCGCTGATGCAGCGCATAAGTTGGTTTCATCACCGATTTAGTTTGGAAGGTTAGATGATTAGAGTGGAAGGAAATAGAAGAGAAACCCGTCGATGAAATTTGGAAGCTTAGACCACTACAGGTCCAATACCCTGGAGAAAGATAGATGAACAGACTGCCGATGAGTAGCCGGGAAAATTAGTGGTTTTGGCCACCAAAACTTCGAAACATTATTGGGATGAGACCCAATCCTGTACAAGGAAATTTGGGTTTTTTGAAGTGGATTTTTCAAGCATCTTTCAACTATTTTTTAGTGGATTTTTCAGTAGTTCCAGGGCTGAAAAGGAAGAAGAATTCTAGGTGGCTGAAGTTGGCAATTCAGACCAAAATACAGTTGTGTGTTTTGCCTAAATTTGATGAAAATCATCATGTTAGAAGTGGTGTGGTTTTCACACCCGAGGTCAGAATGAAGCATGTGGATAGGTGTTGGAAAGCTTATCCAGCAGGGAACAAGGGGGAATCCCCAGAGTTTGAATGCGGTGCTGTAAAGTACTAGTGGCTATCATTATGGAAAAACTAGTTGTTGTGTCGAAGAGGAGTTCCATGCAAAGATGAGGGATTTGAAAAGGGAAAATTCCTTAAACATTGTCTTTCTAATTATACTTACATTTATAAGTTTCATACATGAAATGTGTGAAGATATGCCTTGCATGCATAGGATAGTACATGTTGGTAAGATTAGTGAGAATTATACATGTATAATGAACCACTAATGGTAATTATTGCATTGATGTTGGCATTAGTGGAAAAACCAACGAGAACATGGACATGGCTGAATATGTTGTTGATGCTGATGAATGTGACTAGAAACCCTATGGAGAAAGGGATAAGGCAACAAGTCCAAAATCAAAAGTTGGTGAGAAAATTCTACAAACTCCTGCAAAGGACCAACCAAACTGGTAGTGTCAAGGGTGTAAGTAGAACCCATGAAGGAGGTAATGGTGTAATTATGAAAATTGCATGGAGTGGTAAAAGAAAAAGATCTCATACCATGTGGGTATTTGAATTTTATACTGCATTCATATAGAAATGTTTCATGCTTGTATTATGTTGTGATGAGATTAGTAGCCCAAGGAAAGTAAGCACTGGTGATCTTGATTATAGTAATGCATCCTATATGAAGTAGTCATGGTTAGGCCATGCATGGTATGTTTGAATGCATAGTATTCCTGAATCAATGCAAGGTAGCATTGAGTGGATATGCATTAAAATGTTTTATAAATCTTGTAGTTATGCATTGAATGGATGCATATGAAGGGTGTAAGTAACTAATTACATAAGTATGGTTGCAAATGTTGTGATGCATTGCATGAATGCATTGATATAGTGCATGTGATATTATGAATAACTAATGGCTAAAATGATGAATTGATGACAATTCTGGAACCATTTCAAGAGTTGTTATGGATGTAGGATAGTAAGTGCATGAAGAACGTAGTCATGATCGATTAGCTGCCAGAAATTCTCTACGGAAGGGCAAGGTGGTACAAATGATATGCTTGTGAAGTAAGGAGTATCTAAAAATTTCATTTTGGCATAAATGATGTGACCTTGCAATTTTAGTATGACAATGATTACGTGGTAGTATTGATATGTTAGCAGCTGGAAGTATTTGAATTTTATAATTCTAAAAATGATTTGGTGATTGTTGCAGCAATGGAAAAAGCTATATGCATCAAGACTTACCAATTGTTTGTCTAATTGAAGTTCAGGTTTCAGGTAGATTGTTTGGAGCATGGAAATGTGAGTAAGACCATGACAAAGGCTGGAATCTACCATGTGAAAGAGACAAACCTTATGAGAAGAGTCTCATGGCTATGAAAATAGTTTGTATGCTGAATGAATTGTCAATTTAAAATTGTAAATTTCAAATTGACGAAATTGCTGACAACTACTAATCACTATTGGCTTGTATAGAATTGTGTCATGAGGATGCATTGTAAGTCGGTGTTCTTGTTATGCTAGTAAGCATAAAATCATAACGGTCATTATGGTGCTGCTTACAAGAGACCCACAAATCAGGATCACCTCATTTCCAAGCAAATCAATTTCTATAGTAGACAGAGTTGCAAATTGCTAGTGAATTATGATTACTAATGTCGTTGCTTGGTTATGAAACAATCAATTTGGAATGTATTATCAGATAATGATTGACTGTTTGGCTACTTGATGGATGTGCCAGGGGTACACATTGTAGGAAGATCATGTGTGATGGCCTGTAGGGGCCAAACTTTATGGGGAGGTTTTCCCCTATCTTAGAAATGGGTTTCGGGTGAAACTCCGTTGGACATTTTGGAAATGTCTCATTTGCACTACATGTTTGGTAAGCAACATGAGTGAGATGACATGGATTATGTCAGTAAGACATGTGTGAATGTGAAATTCAAAAAGGAGTTGGGATGGAAAATCGAGGGACTATCAACTCAGAGAAGGGAGCCCCCATTCCTCCTTAACGAAGGAACACTACCTCGGCAAATGGTAAGTGTTCTGTGACCCTAGCTAAGAATATGCATGTCAATTGTCAAATTCAATATGTAGAACATGTTTTGATTTTATTTCCATTATGGTAGATTGCTTGAGTATGAATAGGGTCTACATGGAACACATCTATAAGGGGTGCACACTTTCCCGATGTCGGATAATGAAAGGGTTTTCAATATTGATTACACCCTAGGGAGTGGACGCACTCCTAGTGTCTCAATACTTGATAGTGAATGATATGAAATGTGAATACAATTTTAGAGCAGTAACACTGATGAGTTGCTTATATTGTGTGTGTTGTCAGGCTAAATAGATGCAGTCTGGTGTTGCACACTAAATGGACAATGGGTTGGGCTCATCCTACCTCCTACTGAAGAGCACAAAGAAGGAGACATTCCTGAGGGAATGAAGAGTAGAGAAGGGGGTGGTTTCTTGTGTTGTATGGGGTAGTGGAATCAGAGCTCACTATTGGAAATGAAACCTAGAAATGGTAATGATAAAGTTTCCTTCCCAGTCGGCATGAATATGTACTGGAAGGAGATGTTGGGATATTCTATGCTTGGGGATCCATAGTAGATCCCGGACTTAGATGTGGTCGTTTATTGTTGATATAAGTGCATGTGTTATTGTTGATGGCTTGATAAACCCAACCGTGTTGGCTTGGCTAATGATTGGTTGTTGATATAAGTGCATTGTTGATATAAGTGTATTGTTGATATAAGTGCATGTGATTTGTTGACCGTATGATAAACCCAACTAAAGGTTGGCTTGACTGTGTAATTATTTGATGTTGGGGAAATTGTGGAAATGTTACAGTGTTGGCTTGATTTCCTAGAGTCTGATAAACCCAACTAATAGTTAGCTTGGTTGAGTAGCTTGATAAACCTAGTAATGTATTGGCTTGATTTCCTGCGGCCTGATAAACCCAATTGTGTATTGGCTTGGCTGGATGGTCTGATAAACCCAACTATAGGTTGGCTTGACTATGCCTGATATATATATATAAAAGGATGTTGTGAAGCAGCCTATGTGCTGACCTAACATCGAAGTCCAAAGGCGATCCCAAGGGTTGCAAAGCGAAGAAGGATCCTGTGGACCAATGAGGAAATGCACAATACAGATAAGTATTGGATTATTTTGCAATTCTTGCTTATGAATATGCATGTGTATATGATTTGGTTATGATGTTTTAAGATCTTGTTTAAGAGATAAAAACTGATGAGAATAAACTAAACATGTGAATTTATTCAATGTTTGAATATAGGTATTGCTGGAAGCGGGGACTATGATAGCATCCTAGGGGTGCATGTGGACATGTGACTGTCTTGAAGAGCTCAAAATGAGCAGTAATAAAAAAGGTGCTAGTGAGACTGTGAAGTTCCTAGCAACCGAGACAAACCATGTGGGGAGGCCCAATGGTTGAGAGGTATGAAATAGAACAGAGACACTAAGTGTCATGACCAAGAGGGATTGGTCCAATATTCATGGTTAAGTGAAAGAGTCTAAGAGCATGACAAGCCACAGTGGTGGTGTGGGTTCTAGGGTGGAACAAGACAAAGAGGGGAAAAACTCTTGCTGTTCTCTCTTTCCTTTTAATTATATACATATACATATGCATTATGATAACATGAGATTGTTGAATGCATGTATGGATGAAAATAGAATGTGTATATTTGCTTAAAATAATTATGAATGTTGGAATAGTTAAATCCCTGCCCAAGAATGGACATGAATGAGCTCATGTGCATGTTGGGAAGGCATGAAAAATATGAAAGTCTCCTTGATGAGACTTGGATTGTCATGCCAATTGGGCAATAAATTGACTGGTTTTAATGCCTATATTATGCTTGGTCTAACAGAATTTCAATGGTGCATTTCATAGGTGAGAAAAGTGAAATCCAGCAGTGCACATTGATCATGGCAGTAAACCAAAGGATGTTAGACTTGGCTGGAAGTCTTCTTCAAACAATTTCCATGACCTAATAAAATCTTGGAGAGATGCTCAAGATATAGAAAAGTTCCTAGACTTGGGGCTTTTCCGAAAGACGAGAACTAGCAAGAGAAGCTTGTGGAAGCCGAGGGGCTTGGTTCTGAAAGTTCAGGTAAATAATTAAATGTGGGATAGATCTGCAAAATTTTAAAATTTTGGATATGTATTCCTATGTATTGGAACACCAAGGACGGTGTTATTCCAAGGGGGAGGGGATTGTAACACCCTGGTTTTGACCCCATTTGCATTAAAGGTACATGATGTATATATTTTAATTAATCATGGTGAGGAGCTAAAGGAAAAATCCCCACCATCGATTTATTTGTGTTATGTTTCGGCAATTGGGATCGTTGTTGATGGTATATAGTGCTATCTAGCACATAATAGTTTTGCATCATGTAAATATGCACATTCGTTAAAATAAACCTACAGCCAGCTACGGAGGTGCAACGTTAAATGAAAAGGGCATGATTTCCTAAGGTTAAGGGGGGGCATTGTCTAACCCATGGGAGCCATTGGGGAAAATCCATGTGTCACCACCCTGTTTGATTTGCTTGCCTTCCCTTGTCTCATCCAACCACCTCTTTAGTGTTCTGTTAATTGGTTGGGGCAGTTATTGTTGGAAGTGGTGGGTGGCAGGACTGTCAATCTTTGCCACACGCTCACTCCACCAGCTATTTCTCCACCTTCACGTGGGTAATATAACCATGGCTATGCCACTCTCTTGGTCATCGGGGTTCACTCTCACGTAGGGATGCACAGGGGGGGTTCGGATAGTCTTCCTCACGGAGAGCTGAGTTAAGAAGGGGTGTGTTTTCTTGTTTGGGGGTTCGTTCTCCCTTCTCTAAGGATTGCTGGCTTGTGATTATGTTCTTCCTCTGGCATGTGCAGAGAATTGATTTCCCTTTTTCCATTGTCGGACTATGGAATGTTTGGGTGGTTTTCACTATGAGCTTGGACTGTGTATTGCACTGACACTTCATTGTTGAACCAATTGCTGTGGTTTCTTCATGGATCATTGGCTCAAGCTGTGGCCTCATCCACGTTTTGTTGACTGTGTTTTCTATTTTAGAGAGTGGTATCTATTGTAGGTTGATGGGGAGTCATATTGGCCATGATAGGGCCAAGAACAACTTAGGGATTGTCTTCCGCTGTCCAAGCTGTGAAGTGCTTGTTTGGCTGCAGGAAATCAGCAGTTGGTATTTGGACTGTGTAGAGTGGGATTGAAGGCTGGGTATGCTTGAGAAACCTGGTTTTGGAAGCCACATAGAGAGATTTAGATGACTGGCTTTCTTCTCCACAACCCCAGAAGAGAACTGGCAAGGGGAGTCAGGGCCTGAGGGACTGTGAAGCAGATAAGGGACTAATTCCTAGTGTTGGGTGTGTGTGGGTGTCTTAGAGGTTAGGCTAGCTCTGTTGTGGGCTTCCTTAGCTCTTCCATGAGCTCACTAGGTTAGCATTTAGCTTCTCCCAGCTCCTTGATAGCCTGATAAACCCTACCATGTGGGCTTGGCTGATTTGTGTACCTTGGCTATGTGTAATCCTGCTTAGTCCCTTATTCCTTGGGGAATCATGCCCAGCTCGGGGGTGGCAGTGTTCCTGAGAGATTGATGAGCACACTGGCCTATGGTTGGGTGGAACGTTGCAGTGATGTAGCTGGTTGCAGGACAAGTTCTTTATAAGGTAAGTATCCTTGCCTAACTTGTGTCTGCAATCATATTTATTATTGATGAATGATGATGTACATGTTGAATGTCTAAATGTATGTTTGATTCCACTGTGTATGTGAATGACTATGCATATTAGCATGTTTTATGTTTTAAGAATTTCATATTTATCATTATATGTACGTCCATGTTCATGGGGCTAGATTCTCGGAGTTTTTTCTTGTTTGGTAGCGCCCTCTTCGTTGGTTGGAGGGTCAGGGACATTACACTTCAATAAGCAATGAAACCATGCGGAAAGATATAGTTACAACCATGGTCATGATTATCCCAAAGACTAGGATTTGTTTGATTGAACCCCTGAATCTAAAAATATGCCAGCAAATCCAATCAATCTGAAAGTGTACAATCATTCTTCTTCAACATGTGACAAAAAACCTTTAAAACAATAATGGTATTGCCTTGTAAATCAACACATTAATATTATTTTCCCATGGTAATAGTGTTTTTTCTAATTTCATGTATTAACTTTAATGCATAAACAAGATCCCTGTTTGAGAGAAGGATAAATTGCTAGAAACATTTTCAGCAACTTTTTGCATCCCTCCATTACAATAGCAACTCAAGTTGCATTCATTGCCAGAATGGGCAATGTATTTGAATTGATTGAAGATGATAAATACTAACTACACATAAATAAATTAATAAAGAAACAAATTAATATCTCAATAGAACAAAGTGGCCTATTAGAGCTTGATTATACATATTTTATGATTTTATTAGCCGGTTCCAAAAGAAAAATGGAGAAACTATCTATTTCAACCTCTTGACAAAATGATGAAAGTAGAGATTGAAAAAGCCAAAAATAGCTGACATACAAATGACATTAATTATGTCTTAAGAATCCACACTCAAAACATGAAAATGGGAGAGCTTCAAGATAGTAACCATATGAAAAAGAACACAAGAAATATGAGTTGAAAAATTCGATTGAATCATGTGCTTGAAATAAATATTTTAGGAAGTATATTCCAATTTTTTTTTTTTTTTTATTTATTTTTTTTTCTGAAAATTTGCTCCTCTATTTTGCAAGTGATGGATTTCATATGTTAAATGTCTTCAAGTACTTGAAATTTGTAGCTTAATGAATTCAATGATGTTCCAATTGGATTCCAAATTTGGAAAATTATTACTACAGATCTAGGTTGTTTGTTGTGTTCCTTCTATAGGGATAAAGGCACAAAATTTGAATTATTTCAGACAGGTTTTGTGACTGTTACTAGGTTTCCTTTGGCTCACATTCCAAGGAATGTATTTATAGATTTAAGATTTGTTTTTATTGCATCCTTGGAGGGGTAAATTGATGCAGACTTAAAGTATGAGTTTGAAAGCAATTTTTAGGGGCTATAACTATGAAGTGAGCTAGTTGAGCAGACCTTGATTAAGATTCAGAGACCTACTAAGAATCCTCATTGACAACAAGTACAAATAGGTCCAAAACATAGGTTGATTCTATGTGAAATAGTAGACCTTGTAGATTGAAGAATATTGTACTTGAGAAGGATTGATCAGACCTTGACAAAGACCTGAATGTGATGAAATATTGAAAGAGTATTGAAAAAGAGAGTGTTTGAACAGGACAAGGCCTCATTGATTAAGCAGATTTGTTGATTATCAAAAATAAAATATGAGAAGGTGAAGTTTACCATGTACGAGAATATATAAAAATAGGATCTTGTAGCTAGATCTTGGAGCAGATTGAAGTTGAGAAGTTTATTGTGATCTAAGGGAATATGAAGGACTAATTGGAAATTTTGAAGTACATTACAGAGCGGGAGAAGCATTGAGAGCATCATTGAATCTTATTAGAGAAGAGACCTGTATGTTAGAATAAGTAGAGTATTTTGGTAGAGTTGTATGTAGGTGAAGAGATGATTTAAGGAATGATCTTGATGCATACATGGTTACCGAATAACGAATAACTACTTATGTTTGATGAAATGTTAAATAAGTAAAAAGTGTTAAAAGATGCATGATACTGATTCAGACTTCTCTCAGTATCATTGCATTTTCCAACAATTAGGGCTAAATTCATGCCCCTTTGACTATAAAAAAGGACTGTCTATGCCTAGACTTGTCAAAAACATACCTAGATATGTTCTTGTTGTTGTTTTACTTGAGCACAATCAGCTTAGAAAACTTTGGTTTA
Source organism: Pseudotsuga menziesii (assembly GCA_001517045.1). Lineage (NCBI taxonomy): Eukaryota > Viridiplantae > Streptophyta > Pinopsida > Pinales > Pinaceae > Pseudotsuga > Pseudotsuga menziesii. The sequence continues at coordinate 277,268 of LPNX011094446.1, forward strand.
GCCCAAAATAGACTGATGTTAGAGTATACCTCCTCCATAAATGTTGTATAGGGTTGTAGATTACAGTTTAGAGGTCCCAAGTAGGAGTTCCTAGGAACCTCCTAGATCGAAGAATTGGAGGTGTTTGATACTGTTTGATGTGGAAAAGGGCCTACCTACAAAACCCCCCAAGAGTTTGAATAGCCCACCTATTAAAACCTTCAAGAGTTTGAATACCACAAGCCCTGGATCTCTAAGCCTTCAAAAACCCTAAAACAAGGTACCTCTAAGCCTAATAGAAACTCATGTATCAAACAGATAAGGCATAATATGATAAAAAGATTACGAAGATATACTAAACCATCTATTGTGCATCATACAAATATTAACCTGTTTATTTTGCTGAGGGGCATGGTCAAATGAATATGCTTGATTTGAGGTTTCCAGGTTTTCCAAATTCATATAATTGGAAAGAGAATAACATATATCCTATAGATTTTCATCCAAGAAGCCAAATTGAGTGTCTTAAATATCAACTGATTCTAGGACAATCACTTGGATTGTGAGAAATATCTAAGAGAGACAAATTAAGAGCCTTCCTACTATGCAAGTGGATACTTTTCAGAAGCAATGCATATGCTCACAAATTTACATGTGGAAGATTAGGGAAACTTTTGGTCTTTATATTAACAACATATAGGACGTTCAAATTAGTTTAATCCTCAAAACTGTAGATCACATTGTTTTTTGGATGTTATCATCATGTATGGATAATAACAAAATAAAATATTAAGAGAAACCATTGATCACCATATTTTGAATCTGTATAACTCCTTGGAAAACAAACTATCATATTGTTGTCCAACACAATCAATCCAAAATAAATTATAGCCTTAGTTATTAAAGATTCAAGATTAACAAACATTGGAGGAGTTGCACATTGAGAAGAGTTTGTTGTACTTGTGAAAGAAAATTAATTAAATTATTATGATTCCCATTTCGCAAAAGTTTAAAGGCATAAAGCAACTGAATAAATACCAGCACAATGCATACATTCATATTCTGTGCCTAGAACCCACACAATAAGTTCCAACCAGAGAAAAAATAACTTAAAAGGAGAAACTAACCTCTATATAGGTTGTAGGACTCAAGAAATGTTGAACAAGTTAATATTAATGATGAAACTCATTTTCCAATCAACCATTATCAAATTGCAACCGAAATCGAGCTTCCTACAAAGCCTTATAAGCCTGAGGATCTAGGATTAGACAAATTCTAGGTGTTAGCTTGGTTGGCACATAACCTAGTTATTTTTTAGCGCATATGGGTCTTTCAACTATGTATAATGTGATTTCCCATCACCTGAAAGCCAAAAAATTACCAAAGCAGATTGAAAAATAGGAGGAGTCCAACCCAGGCTGGAAGCAAAAGATGAAAATGATTTACTGGGTGAAATGCACTCTCGAGGAATTATATAAGATGAAATCATTCTCCTCATTCCCCTTAGTAACAAATTACAACTGAAACTATTGAATTCCTCAAATATGGAGGTTGAAATCACTACCAGCCTAGATCCAAATCCTAGGCTCTATCAAGCGCCGAGAGGGATCAAATATCCTGAGGTGAAAACCTCTCCTCGAAAAGCTCCTTGAGTGGAATACCTAAGAATAGGTTTTCACCTCGGGAGATTCGATCCCTCTCGACTCTTGATAGAGCCTAGGATTTGGATCTAGGCTGGTTCCAATCGTGCACAGTGACACAAAATTGGAGTTTGATCAACATTGTAAGGAACAAGTTAACTTGAAAACACAGATAGAATTATGAGGATTATCATAATTTACATAATAAATATTAAGGATTGAGTAAATTGTTAAAATGGAAAATAAAGACAATAATTTGGTAAGGATTAAATAAATGAGAATATGGTTGACATCATGATCATTCTCAATCTATATTCTTCATCTTTTCTTATCTTCACTCCTGGTAGTTTTGACATCTTCTCATATCGATCATATGAGAATGAAGGTTGAAATCATAGACCTGCCAAATATTTAACTCGAGATATTGTTGTAAATGTCATACCTTGCCTCTCTTGCTTTCCAATATTAATAGTAGCTCTCTCCAATGTCAATCCTTGTGACTTATGGATTGTTAAACCCCAAGCGAGTTTCAATGGAAGTGGTTTTTTATTACCTCTTTTGATAGATGTAATATGAACAACTTGAGGAAACAATTCATCCCATGATACCCCCACATAATTATCAAATTTAATTAAAACATAAGTGGGTGGTTCTGGAGGTGAACTTCCTAGGTTATATACAATTTGTTTTATAACTCCAAGAGCACCATTAATGAGGCCTGCATCAGTCCATAGGTTTATGTGAGCATTACCCTTGCCCCTATGGCTATAAGTAATTCAAGTTCCAACCATTCTTCATCTCCTCATTCCCCTTATTAACAAATTACAGCTGAAACTGTTGAATTCCTCAAATATGGAGGTTGAAATCACTATTAAAATCTCCATTAATGAAATCATGCCCAATTCGACCAAGAAAACCTCTATTAATTAAAATTGTGGGAGATTATATAAATAAAACCCTCAATTAATGAAAATCAAGGAGAGAAATTACTGTTGGGAATCATTCATTATTGAAATCCTAGGGCGATTGAAGAATTCAATACAATTTTTACTGGAAACCTGAGGTGATTGAAAGATTCAACACGATTTTTACTTAAAATCTAGAGGCGAACTCACCATTTAAGGTATATTCAAGTGGGATAAATAATTTGTTTCCTTTCTAGCACGAGTGGTGATTTGCCCTAAACTTATTCCTTCTTTAATAAATATTGGACTAATATTTAAATTTTAAAAATGATTTTCTATATTAAAAATTCGCACATCATATTTTTTGAACCCCTTTAATTTTTCCCTTGGGCTAAATTTCGACCCTATAATTTTCCCTGATATAAAACCAATTTAGTTGGCACTATATTCAGTGCCACAAATTTTCAAAAGAAACAAACGCTACATTCCAAAGCTGTAAATATACAAAACTTATTGTAACAATTTTGAAGTTCCTGAAAACAGGTATTCTATTTACAAGGATGTTGCTTCTCAATAGCTACATCACAAGCCATGCTAGAATGAATTAAAATAACATTTATGCTCTTGGCTGAGAAAATGGGTTGTAAATTTTCTAATTCCTTGCTTCTCCATTTAGTGACTTCTTCTGGCACATGAAAGTGATTACCAAAGCTACTCCCATGACTTTGAGAAGAAACTGGAAGCTAAAGAATATGATACTGAAGAATTCAATTTCTATTGCGAAACACGTAAACTTGTTTCTCTATTTCGTAGATTTTACTGGAGACCTTGCTAGTGAGATTTTTTCTGTATTCGAGTAGGTAGCCATTGTTAAACTCCCATCCAAATAATATACAATAGGTGAATATGGTACGTTCACTTTATATAAATTAGAAGTAGCTAGACCAGATTCACTAGCCCAATCAATATCACCTCCCCTTCCATTTGCTGTGTTGAAATGATCAGGTTCTGATTCCCATGAAACACTTTGGCTACAAGGACTCCAAGGAGCATACAGTTCAAATATTTGGTCCCTTTCAGTTCTCTTCCATTGAAAATTTGACAATTTGTCAGATCTTCCTCAACATGCCGAATCTCTAGTCTCAACCAGTTCCTTTTAGAAAAGCAGATCTCACCCTAGAGTGAAAGATCTAACTTTTCCTAACTATACATTTTCTTCATTGTATGGAAATTCCATGGAGTCTACTGGACAAGCAGGGGCCTTTAACTACCTACTAAGAACAAGTATGGTTTCTTGGAACTCTGCAAGCTTCCCTGCAGCCATAGCTATGTCCTTTTCCTAAAAATACAAATAGCATACTAGTCTCTCAACTTACTTCAATATAATTGAACTTTGACAAACACTATTGCAAGGAAAATTTTTTGCAGAACAAACTGACATAAACAAACATTGTTTATGTTCATGACTGAAAACAGTGTCGTAACTATTATACTTTAGTACGACCATAAACTTTTCTTCTAAATAAAATCAGCACAATACATGAGATTGAAGTTTTATCATGAAAAAGGTAGACACATGCACTGTGTTCGATGAAAGGAATCCTCATTTTCAGATTAAAGCCTATGATCTGCACTTAACAGAATATGGTCACCTCTTTACTAACCTATAATTGAATGAACCTGTTTACCCTGTATAAGATAAATGAAAATTTTCATTATCATCACCAATTTCCATTTTCCAATGTGTTGAATTTAGAATAATGATCCATTTAGAGATGGATCTACCTCTCCGGGTTGACAGGGTTAGACATGCATCTAACTCTCCAGGTTGTTAGGGATGTTTATATGAGAATCAATATCAGATTACTGTCTAATTTTTTGTTAATTTAGATAGTTTCCAATGATGAGGTATTGGTGGTGCATTTAAAGTCCAAAGTTACTCTAAGTTGTATTTTGAAACCTTTTCAGATCTACTTTTCGTTTTTCAACTGAGCTACACAAACAAAACATCCATTCAAACATACATTCATGCAATATATTCTCCTTGAAATCTCATAGTTCTGATGAAATTCTAAGTATCATTGTAACGCTGAATAAGCAATGCAGTCAAAATATTTCAATGTAACTCTATACACATATCCATTTCTTATAGTTCAATAAATAGCTGAACAAAAGGGTGAATGTGTACTAAAAAATTGAGACGAATATCTTGAGAAAAAAATGAGAAATGAAATTTCTTAAAGTGAATAAGAAGTTCTTCAGCACTTCTAGGTGGTTAATAGTAAATACATGTATCTTCTTTATATCCTCATCCAGAACTGAGTGTTTGGAACACTCAAAATCATGTTCCTTTCTGTGTGATCATGGAGACATACTACTAGGATTAGATTATATACTTTGGATGAAAACCCACCTAAGTACATACTAAATGTATGGAAAGGATCCTTATATCACTTCACATATCTTTTCAAATAAACATAATCCTATCATGAAAATGAGATTACAACAATGTTACTAACCTTTGTAACTTCTCCTGTAAAGCATTGTACTTGGTCATGGTATCTTGGTAGTGAATTCGTTCTTCTTGAAGCTATGACTCTAAAGAATCCACTTTTTCACACAAATGTTTCTTCTCATTTTCAGTATACTGAAGTTGAGATTCAATATATGGTTTATGTAAATACATATCTCCTAATTCATTCTCAGATAAATGCTTTGACTCTTGTGCATAAGCAAGCTGCTCTTCCATGTTTTCCACCTTTTGTTCAGACTCAGTAAGTTGGTCTTGCATAAGTTCAATTTTTTCTTTGGTTGCATACAATGCACTTCCTAGATTAGTATTATTGGTATCCATTTTCATAAGCTCTTCCTCTATATATGATTTATGTGAATCCATAACAGCTAATTCATACTCTAATGACTGCTTTGATTCTTGTGCAGAAACAAGTTGCACTTGCAGTTTTGCCACCATTTGTTCAGAATCGGTGATTTCCATGTCGTCAAATTCACATACCTGAGATAACTCACATTCAATCTACTACTTCCTGATGCCTATATTTGTTGTGGCCAATTGGCCACCTAATCTGTTAATTTTTCTTTTGATTGCTAGTCAAAGAAGGATAATCCTTCCAAACCATCCAAAACATTGAATTTTCACCCAATTTCTGATAATCCTTACTACTATTTTTCTGTTATTTTAAAGGTGAAAAAGGTAAGATAGGTGAGTATGAAAATATTTTAGTGTGTTTCTGAAAATATCCTAGTGTGTTTCTGGGATTTTTGACAAACTAAATAAGTTATCCATAGGGATGGGAAAATAATTTCTTTGACCTAAGGTATGAAGGATGAAGCCCTTCTATATCTATTTAATCTTTGTCTTTATGAAGAAACACTTCCGCTTCATACTTCATCACAAAGATAAGTACAATGGAAATTGTCACTGAACAACTGCTCTTTTCTTCTAAATCAGAAATCATGCATCCCTATACTTATTTCCATGTTATAATAAGCCTTCCAACCTCTGAAAACTCTTTTCTCTGATCATCAGTTTTAATTTTGGTGGAAAAGCATCTATTTCAAAGCCTTTTTTCTGATTTGATCTTTCATTGATTCCTCATTTTGGGGAATTATGCATAAGATTCCTTCTTGCTTTGAACCACCTTATTTTAGTTTTATCATGTCTGCCGACAGTTTAGAATGTTGGGAAAAAGTTCTAAGATAAATTATAAAATGGTATTTTTCCCAAAGTGAAAACATTCATTAGAGGAAATTTCAACTCAAAATGGGCCTCCTAAGGAAAATTAATAAAATAATAGTTAAAATAATAAAATAATATTTTTTAATTTTGGAGGAAGAAAAGAAAAAACTACTTTTTTGTTCGTATTTTGGATATATCTCCCTATGTTTTTACTCAAATTTTGATTAGGAGGGATCGTTGGATGTGGAATTAAATTCCGCATCTGACGAGTTTCCACTTGGCATACTTTTGACAAGCCCTGCTACCCCAAAAACAAGAAATACCTGAAAAAATGTGATCATGATCATAATCATGTTTTTTCATGTATTTCTTGTTTTTGGAGTAGTAGGGCCTGTCAAAAGTATGACAAGTGGGTACTCGTTGGATGCGTAATTTAATTCCGCAACCAACAAGCTCTCCCAATTGAAATTTGAGTAAAAACAAATGTAGACATGTTGACAATATGAACAAAAAAAGTAGTCTTTTTTATGATACCTACCCCTAAATTTATATTAAAAAATTGTTTAAGAGGTGCTCCCTTTTTTAATTTTAAAGAATTTTGATTGGCTAATACATGATGACATGGAATTTGTATTATTTTTGGAAGGCCCATTTTGAATTGAAATTTCCTCTAATGCTTGCTATCATTATTTTGTTTTTTTAAAAGGAATGTGAGGTCAAAAATAAGTTATAGGTAAGAACAAGCCCTTCATTTTTTGATATTCGTACAACAAATTGAAGTTCATTGGGCATAGAGTACAATTTGACTTCTTGATATTCAATGTTGTGCATAAACTACTATTTGGCTTCCTAATATTTAATGTTTTAAGCATAACCAAATAAAATATGTAACCAAGCAATATACATGTATATGAAAGGTGAGGGGAATTCAGGTACTCTTATAATTAAATAGTTAGAGGTTTTAGTTCTAATAGTTGTGATATTTTTGAAACATAGCTGGTTGCGTTGTAATAGTAAACATAGGAGACTAGAAGAAACTTGTCGAAAGGGAAGTTGGAAAAGACTGATAGTTGTATTTCTTAGCTGAGAAAACTATGCTATAAGAATAAGGACATTGTATATGAAAAAAATGTCAATATGAATTAAATTTGTCAACAAGTGATAAGTTAGTACGTTTCTTAACTGATTATTTGTACATAACTGCATCTTGATAAGTTCAAGTTGTGAATTCTACTAAACAACCTTACATCTCTTCTTCCTTCTTGTGAGTTAAAATCGTTATTCGCATACATCAACTCATTACAATTCTTGTTTAAAGAGAAGAATAGTTCCCCAACTATGTTTTCATTGGAGCTGATTTTTACTCCATATGTTCCAAATTTGGACATTGATAAACATGGTTATAATTCTAAAGAAAACAGGTCTCTTAACAATCTACGTTTAGCTTTGGCTGACTGTCTTTCTCAATGGTAGGTTCTGTTGCTTGTATTTCCTAAATGGCCTTGTTGATCTTCTTTCTTTCAGTTTCCAGGGCTTTCAGTCTATTTTCAAAATATTCAAGAACATTCCCCATGGATCTATAACTATGTTCTTGATAATTGATGAGATCCACAATCTTTGTTTCCTCCCTTCTTGGCTCCTGGCATATTTCTGCATAGGAATTGGTTTCTTTGAACACATTTGTGAATCTATAGCATTCATGTTTGGGGGAGATATTGTCTTCATTGTTAATAGACATATTATCTGATATTTGTTTCTTAATACTTCAAGATTTATATATCTTCTGAGACCTAATTCCTTCTATAGCCATTTAATTTGGTTTTTGGCATCTCAATTCCAGCTGTAGGTACTCTCTATTTTCTTGTAAGTATTTAAGGAAACATAAGTCTAGGTTTTTATGTGTTGTACCCACTTGCTCAGTTGGAATTACACATTCTGAAAATTTAGTATAGGGCTCTGCACTTTGATGCAACTTTAACTCAGATGCACTTACATGGTCCTTTTATATGCGGGATAGATAGAAGTGGTTTTTTCATTCTTTGGGGAGAGGATATTTTGCATCTGTAGCCTATAAAAAATGTAGTACCTGTTACAACTCAAAGAACAACCTTATTCATTCTAGAGAAGAGTTGCACTTAAACAAGTGGGTAATATCTATAAAAGGATCAAAACTTCAAAAGCGCTCCCAAAACATATCCATTAAACAATTCACCTTGGGAATTTGATTTGATTTCTGGTCATAATTTGATAATGGTGTTTTTTCTCCGCTTTCCTCCCACTGTGAAGAAACTTGAGTTGAATTTGTATTTTTAGTGTCACTTTGTGACTCCTTGATTGGATCAAACTGTTTTATAAAGAAATGGAAATTTTTCTTCATCCATTCAAGTTCTGCTTTTGATGATTCATAGTTCAACTTCTCCATCTGAATAAGATCCATTACTCTCCTTATTACTGAACTAAAATTAGAAGAAGCCTTAATGGTCTCACAAACGACGTCAAGATTGGTTTTTATCTTTCAAGGTCTAAAATGATGGGGCATAGGGCTCATATATTAGAAACAATATGTAGTGGAGAAACTTAGTGGAAAAATATATTTAAAAAAAATTAAATGAAAACAACACTTTAAGCTTGGAAGGTTATTAGACAACCTCAGTTGAAGCCTGAAAATGCTTGTCTACAACTGGAATTGAATGAGAAGACAGTCCATAGCTGGCCTTGAGTTCCATTTCAATTCTATGTAGAGTCTACAAATTTTTTTCTAAGAGATATCCTGCTTGAATTTACATTTCTCATACTTCCTGGATTGATTATTGTAAAAGAAATGAGATTTTTCCTGTCTTAAGTTATCCAGACGAATTCAGCTTTGAGAGACAGAAAGAAGTAATATCTATCCACCTACACATGTAAAAAAGTTTGTAACAATAATCGCTAACTCAAGTGTTCTCAACTGTTAAGAATATTTAGGAACCCGCCAAACACTAATGTGAATCACAGCCAGTAGAGCTCGGAGATATGGAATAGATCCTATGGCTTCTTCTTTCAAGTGAAGTGAAATATTCTATATACATTATAGGATAAGAGGATATTCCTTCGTCAATGCGAATGTGTAATCTATCTGCAGCCTAAGCAGCAGAATAAAGAGGAAATTTAAAAAATGATGGATATTTTCACCTGGGTCAACACTTTATAGTGAAAATTGGAGCAATTAGAATAGAAAAACAATGAAAAATAAATATACATAACAAAATCCCATTGCCTGAAATATTTCTTACAAATGAACAAAAAGAATCCCAACACCATGATGAAAAATTGAACCTAAGCTTGGTATGAATGTGAATGTGTACGTAGTCTAAACAACAAAGTACATAACAAATTAAAAAAATGATACACGGTGGCTATCACTTTACAATAATAATGATCCAAATAATAAAACAATGAAAAACATATATAGAACACACACCATAAGCCCAATTCATAAAAAACTTATTACAAATGAAGAAGGAGAAACCCAATCTAATGATAAAAAAATTAAAACCAACATTTTTATCAATTCAAACATGTAATCTATCTGTAGTTTTGAACAACAACATTAAGAACAAACTGAAATAAATACATATATTTAAAGAGGAAAAAATAAAACACCTATGAAACATAAACCATAACTGGCATTCAATCAATATAAACAAATTTGTAAGCATATTATTCCATATTTTTCAGTTATCTATATGTATGCATTATCTACTTCTTCACACCAAAATGAAATGTAACCACCATGAAACAAAAATGCCTATCTTTTTCAAAGTAAATCAAATTGAAACAAATAAACCATTAAAGGAATGGAGAAGAATAAAAAAATCCAAAATTGGAGTAAAAAACATTCCATATATTTCCATGATTTTATAAATGCCTACAAAATACACAAGAATACAACCATGACATCTTAGTTATCTCCATATTTTCCTATCTCTGAATTGTTGTGTTTATTCTTCAATGAATTCCAAACAAATAAATAACATTATTCACTATTATCATAAACAATTAGTAGAAATATCTCCAAGCAATTCCAACAATCATTACTGAAATTGATACGAATGAAGCACTTTAAGTTCAACCATGCTACTTACATTATAGAGCGAATCTTTAAGGTCTTCAGCGTGCATTTCATTAATAATGACTACTGTTGTCAAGGTGTTTCCCTGTACGACCCACACTCTCAAATTTGGATGCTTCCGAAAAAATAGAGTACCTCCCCCATTCAGAGCTTCATTCTACACACAATATGAAAATAAGTTAATAATGTTGCTATGACTGCATGCTATGCTATGGGGATTCCTCAATATCTATATGGAAATAACTACTATACTCTCCCATCATGTTATGAAAACTTGTGAGGTGCTCTCCTATTCCCATGTGCAAGTTCTAATTTACATATTTAAGTTCTAAATTACTTTAAAATAAATGATTTCCTTGATTGTTTAATAGATTTATGTTTGAGCATAATAAATGACTTTCTTTATTGTTTAACATATTTATGTTTGAGAAAAGAGTTATGTTTGAGCCTGGACTAAAAATGGAGCATTTATCCATAACTTATGTCATAATGTGAAATTACACTCAAATAAAAGATTTACTTGACTGTTTAACATATTTATGTTTGAGAATACAATTATGTTTGAGCCTGGACTGAAAAAAGAGCATCCATCTAGAACTTATTAATAATGTGAAATTTCTCTCAAAGAAAATACTGCCTTGATTGTTTAACATATTTATGTTTGAGCATAGAGTTATGTTTGATCCTGGATTGAGAATGTAACAAAATCCAAATTTAATTATTAAGTTAGGTCAATTAATTTAATAAACTAAGAGGTGACTTGAAAAGTCACCTCTCTTCCCCATTCATGGTATAAATTACCGGGGCCCTATTATGTAATACATCTTCTACATTATATAAATATACAATTCTACATTACGTTTCTTCCTTGCAACTTCTTTCTTCTTCCATTGGTATAAGAGCCTCTCGGCTTTCGGCACCCACCACCGCTTGCATCCTCCACCAATCCACCTCCGTTGCATCTACCTCCACCTTATTGTCTACACAATTTCTCCACCCTCCATTATTCATCCTCCACACTCCATCCACCTGCTCCCTCCACCCACCTTCTCCATCCTTCCCCACGCTGCTTGCTTCCTCCATCGACCTTCTCCATCCTTCCCCATGTTGCCTGCTCCACCCCACGCCGCCCACTCCACCCCCAACTCTGCTCCATCCTTCCCTCCACGCTGCTCTCCCTCCCACTGCCTCCATCACCCTCCTGGCATCTTGCTCCACCCAACCTTCACTCCATCCTTCCCCACGCTGCCCGCTCCACCCCCACCTCCGCTCCATCCTTCCCTCCACTCCATCCTTTCATGTTAATTTAAAAAAAAAAAAATTAATATTAATAATATCTATTAATATTATTATTTAATTAAAAAAAAACATTATAATAATAATAATTATTATAATTATAAAAAAATAGAGAGAGAATCATGGCGAGTTGGCATCGTACATTGAATAAAAATAAATCGACGTAGCGCCGAGAAAATTCCAGCAATCACTAGACCAATGGATGCTCGATTTGATCAAATCAATGAGAAAATTAACAAGAACCACGAGGAACTCCATGAAAAGATCAAACAAACCCATGACAATTTGACATCAAAGTGGACACAATTTACGTCACAAATTGAGAATAGCTTCCTCACTCTATAGGAAGACCAAAAGAAAAATCAAGTAGTTTTAACCACCATCTTTGACAAATTACAAATCTCAAATGACCTGCAACCAAACTCCCCCAAAACTCTGGAGCAGTCAGATCCTCTATTCAACATGTCCTCCTCTAACACTTATACTCAAGGATGCCAAATACAGGTGAAAGTCGAGTTACCCAAATACGATGGGGACGAACGACAATGCATAGCGTGGATTAACAAAGCTGAGGAAGACCTAGACATCCTTATGACAACAAGAAAAATAAATACGCCTCCATGCATCTAGAAGGAAACACTTACAACTGGTACTTATGGTGGAAGAATACTACAAGAATATGTTCTTACAACTGGGTTAGCTTCAGGAATGACCTCATCAAAAGATTACAAGGCATTGAAGAAAAAGACTTCTTTGCCAAGATCACAAGGTGGCAACAAAAAATAGTGTTGATGAGTACACCTATGACTGGGAAGCGCTACCAACACATGTCCTAGAGTTAACTGGTGACCAACGGCTACATACCTACATACATGGTCTAAAACAACACATCTGTGATGAACTAGAGTTACACAACATCTCTACCATGGAGGAAGCATGACGTAAAGCCAGGATTATTGAAAGAAAATCCGTTCATACAATTTTTGACCAAGAATACCCCAAAAAGAACCCCCTCCAATCAGGATACACAGGAAATCCAAGGTATACACCGCCTCAACTCAAGGAAGGAACAAAGCCCAGTTTAGAGGCCCAGAGAATAAAAGAAGGAAAATGTAAGTTCTATGGGGACAAATGGGATCCTAAGCATAGATGCTTACATAAGAAATTATATGCTTGTGAAGCAGAGCTAGAAATCAATGAACCAATGGAGAATAATATGAATAGCTAACAAAACTACCACCTAGGAATCGAGGACAACTCCCCACAAATATCATTAGTCGTTATTACCGGAATTGCCCAACCAAAAACATTGAAGATTAAAGGACATATAAAAAATAATAATGTCGCAGTTCTCATTGACTCTGGAAGCACCCATAACTTCATTAATGTCAACCTTGATAAAGTATTTAACCTATTTATTCATCCAATACCTAACATGAAGGTTATGGTACCAAATGGCAAGAAGATTGACAACATGGGGAAATGTCACAAGGTTAAGTTACAAATGCAAGAATATAACTTAGAGTCAGATTTCCTTGTGGTGCCACTAGTAGAAATCGATGTAGTATTAGGAATACAATGATTACAAACCTTGGGTACATACTCTGCAAATCAACAAGAACATTTTACTGAATTCCATGAGTTCAGGAAAACACACAAATTATATGGGTACCAACCATCTCCAACACAACTGGTTACATCACATCAGATGGAAAAGCTATGTTGGAAAAATACACCAACGTACATACCTCAATGTCAAGAAATGGAGATTCTAACAAGTGAAGGAGATATGGAAAAACAACTAGAGACACAAGAGCTAATTCGAAAACATCACAAGGTGTTTCAAGAATTACCTATGCCACTCCCAACAATAGAAAATGTGAACCCATAATCAAAATAGAACGAAGGACAAAAACCTGCCAGTAACAACCCATATAGATATCCACATTAGAGATGTTGTGACAGTGCATGTAGTCATTGTCGTCAAATAAGCTTTGAGTACAAAGCTTCCTTAATGGGAAGGCAATGTAACAAAATCCAAATTTAATTATTAAGTTAGGTCAATTAATGTAATAAACTAAGAGGTGAATTGAAAAGTCACCTCTATTCCCCATTCACGATATAAATTACTGGGGCCCTATTATGTAATACATCTACATTATATAAATATACAATTCTACATTACGTTTCTTCCTTGCAACTTCTTTCTTCTTCTAGAGAAAAGAGAATTCATCCAGAACTTATGTAATAATGTGAAATTACTTAGAGTTATGTTCGAGCCTGGAATGACAAAAGAGCATTCATCAAGAATTATCTAATAATGTGAAATTACTCTCAAATAAAAGACTTCCTTAATTGTTTAACAAATTTATGTTTGAGGATAGAGTTGTGTTTGAGCCTGGATTGAAAAAAGAGATTCATCCACAACTTATGTAATAATGTGAAATTACTCTCAAAATAAAAGACTGCCTTGATTATTTAGAAATCCCTGGCCCTCAAAAGGCATACAATATGAACATTATTGTTGTTGTTTTTTCAATATATAGAACCACTAACTTGTCTTATTTTATATCTTATCATACAAAAACTCAGATACGAGTCTAAAGAATGAACACAATATTCCACACAAGAATACAACAGGTATTAACCTCAACTTGTTGGTGAATCACAGCTCTTCAGGATTTCGTGTCTGTAATACACATAAAAGGATCATATAATATTATATAGCATATAGATACCACCTTTGAGGCCAACTAAAGAATATCCAATCCCATATGTGTTGCTTTCTATTGTACATGGAATATCAATTCCCAAATTGTGAACTGTCTATTGAACATCAGTTTGACCCTAGATGCAAAATGTGCAGTGTTTTCCTAGGGAAATACTAAGGCTAATTAAAAAATAACAATTATTTTTGAAAGATGGTGTTGCAGCTGCAATAATTTCCCAAATTTCTAAAAATTTTGGACCCTCTTTTTAATTGTTGCTTTGCTTAGATTTGTTGAGATTTCTTAACTTTAATGCGAGCTCGGTTTTTGAGTTTGATTGTTGAATGAATATTGTTGTTTGCTGATGCTGCCATTTTGAACTTAAGTTTTGACTTACAGTGATTTCTTATTTTTGCTGTCGGAAATTGTTTGAACTATGAGTCAAGGCCTTATTTATCTATGCAGCCGCCGTTGTGGAGACTTATTCGCGAGTGATTCGATCCTAAAATTTGTCTTCCACTGATGCACTTTGGTTTTATTTTTATTTTTGACGTTTTTTTTTGTCATCATCGGAGCACTAGTACTTTGTGTTGCCACCGTTGCGGATGGTGAATGAAAAGCACTACAATAGAAGTTCTTACCTTTGTTGACCCCACTCTTCTTTTAAAATGATTGTGTTTGGTTGCTATTGAAACTGTATTGGATTTTTGAATGGATTTTTGAATTGGGGGATTAGTCT
Organism: Pseudotsuga menziesii; assembly: GCA_001517045.1. NCBI lineage: Eukaryota > Viridiplantae > Streptophyta > Pinopsida > Pinales > Pinaceae > Pseudotsuga > Pseudotsuga menziesii. The sequence goes on from LPNX011094446.1 coordinate 292,343, forward strand.
TTATTTGTCCGATCACCGTCAATCTCGTGTTTCGCAGATTCCTCAGTCTATTTGTTTTCCTTCGTTGCGGCTCTGGAGCGGACTAACCATCCACCATATTTTTTTTTCCTTGCGTTGATGTTTTTGTTCTAACTCTCGCCGATGGTGTATTTGATTTTTCGTCGATATTTCACTTGACGGTTGGTTCTAGTTTTTCTGATTTTTTACTGGTCTGCGGAACTTTTAGTCTTTGTAGTTTCCACCATTGCGGCATTTTAGCATGCTAAGGGTCTGATGCTATAGTCTTTTTGAGCTCCGATGGTGAGTTTTCTAGTGTGTATTTCGTCGAAAAGTTTCATTGTGCTGCAAAACTCTTAGTATCTTCATCGCTCATAGTTGCGGCGTCTCACTGAATTAATCGCCAATGCCATAATTATCCTTCTACTTGATATAAATGTTTTTCCTGCCGACTGTTGATCACCAAGGTCTATATATTTAGGACAGGTCAATTTTCTATTATTATCCTTGTGTACTCGTGCCTGTGGTGTCCTTGTCATTTTGAACAATACATTTGTGCCTAGCTATCAGGATCTAGTCATCAGTGGCATCTCCATGGAGCTTTTGATTTTTCCTTGTCGACTGCACAGCGCATTGCTAGGTAGGCCTACCATGATTCTACCATTTCTTTTGAGTTTTAGAAGTAGGGTCTCGTCTTAGGTTAGGTTTTCCCACTTTGGTAGATGGCCGTATATCTCTGGGTTTGTAACCTTTCAGCGAAGTGTGGTCTAGTTTGACATTTCACAGATGGTGGGGGGGGTTCATTTTTTCTTGAGTGGTTGTTGCGAAGCTGTTATGGGTTTTCGAACCCTATCCGATTGTTTAGGAGATTGGTGTAGACGACCGTTATGCTGCCTGCATCGATTTTTCTAGGTTTGTGTATGGCCATCTGGGGGGGAAAATTCCTAATCTTTTGCAGTTGTGGGCATTCACCTGGTTTCGTTGAAGACGTTGAGGATTTTAGTTGTTGATCAGACTGGTTTCTCTTCACCTTGTGTCGTGTTTAGTCCGACCGGTAGAGGTTTTACATGTTAACGAGGAATTATGATGCGTGTTGTTGATCATGAGAGAAACTTTTGGGAGGAAAGACTTATTATTGTCCAAGCCTAAAGAGGAGCAGTCACATGATTTTGAAGGAATGTTAAAGATGATGCAGAAGATTTCCAATAGAATAATAGATTAGGAAAAGGAAAAAGAGGCTCAGAAAACTTATAAGCCTTACTACAAGAGAAGAGAGGATAACAATCAGTCTCATTAGAGGAAATTTCAACTCAAATTGGGCCTTTTAACTTTAACTCAAATTCCATGTCATCATGTGTTAGCCAATGAAATTTATTTAAATTTGAAATACCGTATAGGTCTTAAACACTTTTTAATATAAATTTGGGGATAGGTATCATAAAAAAAACTACTTTTTTTTATTTGTATTTTCGACATATCTCCTCATGTCTTTACTCAAATTTTGATCAGGAGAGCTCATTGGATGTGGAATTAAATTCTACATCCAACGAGTATCCACTCATCATACTTTTGATGGAACCCGCTACCCCAAAAAAAGAAATACCTGAAAAAACGTGATGATGACATCATCATCATGTTTTTTCAGGTATTTCTTGTTTTTGGGGTAGTGGGGTCCATCAAAAGTATGCCTAGTGGATAATCATTGGATGTGGAATTTAATTTCACATCCAACGAGCTCTCCCGATCGAAATTTGAGTAAAAAAACGGGGAGATATGTCGAAAATACAAACAAAAAAGTAGTTTTTTTCTTTTCTTCCTCCAAAATTAATAAATATTATTTTATTATTTTAACTATTATTTTATTAATTTTTTTAGGAGGCCCATTTTGAGTTGAAATTTTCTCTAATGAAACCTCCTTCACATAGTCCTACATCAATGAACTTAACGGAGGTAGGCATGGACAACTTTTGCACTTTTCACCAACAGCCCCATTCTGAAAAAAGAAGTCCTCAATGGATAAACTCAATGACATTGGTGATGAATCAGTTGTTGGATTACAAATTAATAGAGGCTAATGATGAAGAAGAAAAGGGTGGTAAAGCCACAGAAAAACAAGAAAATGATGCCATTGTTTTGTGGGACTGTGTCTCGATTTTTTATACCAAAAAAGAAAGTGATTTGGGACATGAGGACATATCAAAAGCAAATGTGACAACAAGAAGTAAAGATTCTCTCAATAAAGACATTTCACTAATTCCAAAAATTAAGAAATTCTAAGACAACATGAAAAAGATCCAACCAAACAACGCAAATGAAGAAATACCTAAAATTACCATTAACAGTCAAGATCCAAAACAGGTCAACATGCCTGCTGAACCTGTTGAAGAAAAAGTGGGTAAGGTCAAGGAAAATATCAAAACACCTGAAGCACCATAGGAAGAGTTACCCAAAGAAAACCAACCTATAGAAGAAGTTGTTGAAGCAAGTGTGGGAGGAAAGACTAGGTTTAAAACCCAACCTTTCCTTTTGACTTTGGAAATTTTGAATCATAAGGTGCACAATTGTTTGGTAGATTCTAGATCATTAGTAAATGTTATTCCACTTGCAGTTTGCAGAAAGATTAATGGGCAGCCTAAACTTACCACCTGGGAGGTTACTCAATTAGACAGGACTAATGTAAAAGTAGTCGGGGAGATGGAGGATGTTCTGATTCGTCTACCTGCAAATGAAAAGATATGCAAGTATATTGATATTGTGGTAGCAGACATACCTGATGGTTAGGTACTTATTTTGAATCGAGATTGGTAATTAAGACTAAAGGGGTATTTTGCTTCAGATTAGTCACATTTCTGGTTGCCTCATAAAGGAAGCCCAAACCAGATCAAAATATTAAGAGAGCCCTACATGAAACAAACTGTCACAAAATTGGAAGAAAGTAATGAATCAGTAAATTCTGTATTGGGAAATTATCTAATTGAACTGGAACTCAAACACTTTGCATTAGAAGAAGGCAACAACCTATCAGACACCCAGCCCGATCTCCTTCAATGTTCACGCGCTGATAAGATTGATTGTAAATTAGTAGATGTATTTTTTGTTTCAAGAACAGTAAAATTAGATAATGGTTAGGTCTTTCTCATTTTGCAGTCAATCCTAGCCCCTTAACTTACAAGCTGCCAGATCTATAGGGGTGGATAGAGAACCGGCTAGTTAGTGGATTAGTTCTTAAATTTTTATGGTCTTGGTTTTTATTTCTTGATGACCTTGTACATAAATAAATTTGGTTATGTATTCTGATTTATTTCATTGCTACTTGTTTTTAGTTAAATTTTGTTTTTTATTTCAATAAAAGAGGCAAACTTTTGGTTGCATGGAAAGCATCAGAGTTCTGGATTAATTGAGATCTTTGGGTATAAGACTGTATACTATTGTCTGATCTGATAGAATTTCTTCTAGCAAGTAGTTTTCCTAAATGGCTATGAACACATTGAAGTCCTGATTAATCCTTGAAAAAATAAGGATCAAAAGGTCTGGAATAATTTTTTGAGGCTCCAACCATTTCACATCTAAAATGTCCTAGGGGGTGACAAAAAAAGACCCACAGAAAGGAAGCAAGGTAAACAGTATATCATATATAAATGATCCCATTCCAAGAATTGAAAGCCTAAAGGCTAATAAGAGTCAAAACTCCTAAAAAAGCAATATCTATCAAAGCAAAGTACTGAATCATATAATTATAAAATTGCCAAAAGTTCTTCTCCATCTGTGAGCTGAAAATTAAAACATCTCTCACACAAAAGGACACTATGGATAGAGGAGCCTGAATAAAAATTCAGAAAGAAAGGCATGAGGAGGACTCAAAAGAACAAAAAAGTTCACAAGCACACAAAAGTGCAAAATGGCATGGGAATGGGGAACAAATGAATATCTCTATTTACCATATGTTACAATCCTGTGGTGTCCAAGCTGGAAGCTACCCAAATACAGAGGTAAGATGACACTCATCTACTTGGCCTCAAAAGATTTATCTTGACTTTGGGATTTTGGGTTCCATTTTCCTAAAATTGGACTATCATCAATGATTAAAAGTACATATATTTTCCATTGGGGAATTCTAGACATCTAGAAGAATTCAACGTGTTGGTTTTATTGCTAAACAATATGTTACTTAAGGAAGAGTTGATTCAGAGATCTAGGTTCACTAGGTAGTCACCAATTGTTGCAGCTGCAATAATTTCCCAAATTTCTAAAAAATTTGGACCCTTCTTTTAATTGTTGCTTTGCTTAGATTTGTTGAGATTGCTTAACTTTGCTGCGAGCTCAGTTTTTGAGTTTGATTGTTGAATGAATATCGTTGTTTTCTGATGCTGCCATTTTGAACTTAAGTTTTAATTTACAGTGATTTCTTACTTCTACTGTTGGAAATTGTTTAAAGCATGAGTCAGGGCCTCAGTTATCTATGTAGCCGTCGTTGTGGAGAATTATTCGCGAGTGATCCAATCCTAAACTTTCTCTTCCACCGATGTGCTTTGGTTTTATTTTTATTTTCAGCATTATTGTTTGTCACCATTGGAGCACTAGTACTTTGTGTTGCCACCATTTCGGATGGCGAATGGGAAGCACTACAACAGAAGTTCTTACCTTTGCCGACCCCACTGTTCTTTTAAAATGATTTTATTTGGTCGGTATCGGAACTGTGTTGGATTTTTTATTGGATTTTTGAATTGGGGGATTAGTCTTCGTTTATCCGATCACCGTCAATCGTGTGTTTCACACAAGCCTCATTCTATTTGTGTTCCACTGTTGTGGCTCCGAAGTAGACTAACCATCCGCCATATATATTTTTCCTTGCAATGATGTTTTTGTTCTGACTCTCGCCGATGGTGTATTTGATTTTTCGCCGATAGTTCTCTTGACGGTTGGTTCTAGTTTTTTCAATTTTTTATTGGTTTGCAGAACTTTTGGTCTTCATAGTTTCCACCATTGCGGCATTTTAGCATGATAAGGGTACAATGCTATAGTCTTTTTGAGCTCCGATGCTGAGTTTTCTAGTGTGTATTTCACCGACGAGTTTCATTGTGTTGCGAAACTCTTAGTGTCTTCATCGCCCGTAGTTGTGGCATCTCACTAAATTAATCAATGATGCCTTAATTATCCCGCTGTCTAATATAAACTTTTTTCCCATCGATTGTTGATCACCGAGGTCTATATATTTAGGACGGGCCAATTTTCTATTATTATCCCTGTGAACTCATGCTTCTGTTGTCGTTGTCGTTTCGAACTATGGGTTTGTGCCTAGCTGTCAGGATCTAGTCGTGGGTGGCGTCTCCGTGGAGCATTTGATTTTTCCTTGTCGACTGCATAGCTCATTGCTAGGTAGGCCAACTGTGATTCTACCATTTCTTTTGAGTTTTAGAACTAGGGTCTCATCTTTGGTTAGGTTTTCCCACTTTGGTAAATGGGCATATATCTCTGGGTTTGTATCCTTTTAGCGAAGTATGGTCTAGTTTGACATTTCACAGACGGGGGGGGGGGGGGGGTTTGTTTTTTCTTGAATGGTTGTTGCAAAGTTGTTATGGGTTTTTTTGGGTTTTCGTTCTGGGTTTTCAAAGTCGTTATCGGTTTTTCTGGGTTTTTCTGGGTTTGTGTTACACTGTCTGCACTGGTTTTTCTGGGTTTGCTTATGGCCATCCAGGGGGGGTGAATTCCTAATCTTATGTAGTTGTGGGCATTCGCCTAGTTTCGTTGAAGACGTCGAGGGTTTTATTTGTTAATCATACTGGTTTTTCTTCACCTTGTGCCGTGTTTAGTCTCACCGGTAGAGTTTTTACATGCTAACGAGGAATTATGATGTGTGTTGTTGATCATGATTATTTCTAGTCGCATGCACGATTTAGGATTTTTTGTAGACTTATCATTTTGCAGAAGTACTTGATAGTTAGTCCCATTTTTTTCATTTGCATAGGTTTAACTATTGCAAATATGGAAGAGGTAAATTTTCATATAGTTTTCTTCGTTCTTTGAATACTGGTTAGAAGCCCAAATAGCCTAAATGCATTTTGGTTTATGATAGGTCAACTTTGTTAAAGATGAGATGTCAAAGAGGCACAAAAAGAAGGCTCAATGAAGATAGCTACCAGACCTGAGCTTTTCCCATGCTCCAAAGTGATTGGATGGATTATGCCTAGGGTGAACGTGACTACTATGATTCTGGACAATACTGCCAAGCAGGGCTATGCTGCTTACAACCTTGGTTATGTATCATTAGCTTATCACTTACCTCCAACCCAGATTTACCTAACTGAAGCTTGGTTGAAAGAAAATAACCTAGACCTGGCTGAAACATTAAAAAGAATGATGATACCTGGTAAGAATTTTCAAACCAAGCCATCAAGGGAATATGACCCAGCTACTCTAAGAACCCCTTATAGGTTTATAGCATTAATGCTGAATAGAATTTTTGGGAGAGCCCATGGTAAGAGTTTCAAGTTGGGTTGGGTTCCCATTATCTTCTGCGTAGCCACCTAGGTGACTGTATTCAACTAGGCAAACATTGTGTCCAACAGTCTCTCAACTTGCATTGCTTCATCCCTAGGAGGGGTGTCTCAGAAAAAGTCTAAGTTCTACATGAGCTCCATATTAATAAAATCTATACTATGCACCCAACCATTCCCATCCCTAAGGTGCATGTGGGACAGGGACAGAACCCCTGTGTACACAGCCTACAAGCTGTTATGGGCACACAAATACTACAATCGTTACAAAGAAATTTGTGAACATTTTATTATATCTTTATATAAGTTGATTTTCTTAACAGAATTTGATTGTATGTCAAAGGATGTAGTTAAATTCATTGATGAGTATGCTAATTATTATTTGACTAATGAGGGGATGTATATTAGGATGTATGGTTTCTCTAGGGAACCTGCTTTGCTCCCCAAGTATGCCACTGATTTTGTGGTGTATAAAGAAGCAGTCTGGTAGGTTTTCCTGGATGGTATAGGGAGTTTTCTGTTCGAACACAGAAGGAAACTTATCCCCCCATACCTTTCAGACTAGGAAGCTATAATTTTTCAAAAGTTAAAAAATCTGTTGAGTTTGTACAGGAGTTGGAACACTTTCACCTTGGGGAGATGAACTTCCACAGAAATGATTCCTAAAATAAAGTTGTAGAACATTGCAAGGAATCCAATGTTCACTTTGAATATACAAACCATTGGGACAAAGATGAAGAAACTTTCAGGAATGAAAGGAACATGACTGCATTAAAGAGCATATTCAAGCACAAGATCACCACTAAGGGTGGTAAGGGAGAAACTGAACAGAAGAAAGCTGATGAAGAGGAGGCCAAGAAAAGAGAAGAGGATGCTAGGAGGATAGCACAGGAAGTTGAGAGTTGGCTTAAGAAGGAAGAAGAAAGGAAGAAAACTAAATAAGAAGTAGTAAAAAATGTAGAGGAAGCTGCAAAGAAAGAAGAAGAAGAAAGAAAGAAGAAAGAAGATGAAGAGCTAAAGAAGAAAGAAGCTGAAATCCTGAAGCTGACAAGATCCACAACAGACCAACAAACTTCTGACCTAGCAGACATTCAAGAAGTATCGGATCAATATTGTCCTCAATCTCAAGATCCTACTGCAACTTATGATAGTAATATAGGGCAGGTTGTTGTTTCTGAATTGAGGTTGATACCTTTTGAGTAGAAGAAAGGAGAAGAAGTCCCAAACTTTAGCACCATTTTTTATGACAGAGAAAAGAAGAGGATTGTAAAGAGGACTGAGAAGAAGGCTGAAACAGGTGGGCAATTAGGGATGATGATCAATGACAAAAGCTTGGTGCATGGGACAGAGAAGGACCCAACACTGACAGTCAGAGCTGGAGCAGCATTGATCCACGCCACTGAAGATAATGTGGATCAACTAATGATAGACCTTGATCAATCAAGGAAAAATACAACTCAATTAAAGGAAACCATGAGAAAGGAGAGGGATGAAGGCAAAAAATTGAAGAGAAAGTTTGAAGAAATGAAAAATGAAGTGAATTCTTCAAAAGCATAGCTTCAGTCTCTCCAAGTAGATAAGATGTCTTTGGAAGTATCCTTTGAGAAGATAGGAAGAGATGCTAAGAATAACCTAGCGGAAGTGCAAAGGTTATAGCAGGAATATCAGAAGCTAAAGACAGAAAGGGATGGACTAAAAAAAACATATGAAAACCTTAATGCAGAAAGAGACCAACTACAAGGCAAAGTTGGAGAGTTAGAAGCACAAAGAGATACCATGGAGGAGAAAGTAAAGCAATTCCAAGTGAAGACAGCCGATTTTGAAGGACAAATTGTTTCGTTGACAGCATCATTGAAAGAGGCCGATGAAAAACAAACTGATATTGAGCCTCTCAAAGAACATGTCCTAGCCCAAAGAAGAAGAATGCATCAGCTACAGGTGTCTATTGAGGAGGAAAGAAGTAGAATCTTGCAAGTTAATAACAGATTGGAGGAGATTTTGGAGACTACCTCCTATTTTGTAGATAGGTCTTAGGACATTTTGGAAGTCCTAACTGGAAGGATAGGAAGGATGGAAGCCAATGAAGAAATTCTTGCAGATTTACCAGCCAGAGATCAACAGAGCTTAAAGTAGGATTATGAATTGTTGGAATTTGCAATCAATACAACAGAAGAGTTCAAGAAGGCTGTGAAGAAAACAAGAAGATCTTACACCGAATATTGCAGAAGGGTGTTGATCACCTACAACCGATTCCAAGTGACTGCTAAACAAAGATTAGATGCATTTTGAGAGCATGATATATTCACAAGAATGCTACAAAGTAGATATCATGGGGATGTGCATAGGATTCAACAAGTTAAAGTCCTAGATGATCAGCTCCTAAAAAATGAAGTAGCTCATTCAGCAGTCAGTGTCTAGTTGCTTGAGGATCAGTTATGCTTAAGCTCAACAAGAATTGAAGTGATTAAAAATCAGGCTCCAAAGTTTGAAATCAACATTCATTTTCTTGAGCCTTCAGAATTTAAGAGTATAGCATTAAAAGCCCAAGCATGGAAAAAGTTCCTAAGCAACCAAGTGGGGCCCTCTACTTAAAAGTGTTCTATTAGTTTGTTTTAATTGTAATATATTCTAAAGTGTGTGGACACTCACTATAGGACAATTTTTGGGAGTTGAAGCGTTGAGGAAGCTCAAGAATCATTTTGGGCAGCCCAAAAGTTTTGCCTTTTGTATAAGTATAGGAGAGTTAGAGAGGGAGAAGGAATTTTTCCTAGTTAGACTTGTGAGAACACATTGTAAGAGGAACTATTTCGTTTTGCAATAAATAATTACAATTTTGCCTGTTGGAGAATGCTTTGGTGGAATGTTCAAATGTTGTGCAATGGATTTTGTTGAAGAGGAACTATTTTGTTTTTATCTTTTATTCATTAACTGTGAGACCGTTCTAACTTGTTGAACGTAATTTCTTGTATGAATGTTCTCTGGTTTAATTTATGATAATTTCCAGTATGAGTAATGAATTCTTTCATAAACAATGAGCTATCTTGTTGTTCATCTATCTATTCATGTTTATGTGTTTTGAAATAAGAACAGCTACCTGTGATTTCTCTTAATGCATCAACAGTAATACATTACTCATTAAATAATAATCTCGCTCCCTAGGGACAGTTTAGGTAGTTAGTTTTGATTTCTTGTTGTGTGTGATTTAGATGCGAGAGTGTCTAAGACGAGAGGTAAGAACCTGCGCATCACATTGTGACCCTTCCTCGTATTCTCTATCAATCTACATTTTAGATAGGCACTTGCACATCATAATTAAAATGAAAAATATACATGGTGGACCGGGCCGCAACCGGTAAAACCTTTTATTTTTGTTACTTGACCTTTACGTTAGCCGGACCGTAGACCGGATGGATTCCCCATACCAAACAGTCATGCGCTATTTGGTAACGTTGATTGGGGAGAATCCCTGCCTGTTGTCGCCTGTGATTTTCTAGGCCTCATTAGATGGTACGCAAAAAATTATAGTAGGGGGGAATAAAACAGTTTCCAAGCATAAGCTCTTCCCTAATAGTTAACAAACCCTATCAAGAAAAACATGTATGAAATTTTTCATTTTTTCAAGCATTGAAATACCTGAGGCTAAGACAAGAGAGTGCAATAGTATAGAAATTAAACTAATTAAGAGTAGCCAAAAAATTTCTATATATACAGAGACAAGTGCTAGATCCACCTGAAACAAGTCCACAATGTAATCAATATGGTTAAAATACACCCAACCTAATCGAAACGAACTTAAACCCTGTTGCCAAAACTTTGAATGCCTTCACACTGATATACAAGTAAGAATCTTGAAATACATGAATTCTTTGCATACTGAAATAAGGTGAAATGCATTGAGATGCATCAATCTATTTTGGAATTTCATAGTGTTTCAGGCATTGCAAGGAATCCCTAAGATGCATGGCTATGTTTGATAAACAAACACCAGTGTTCTACAAATAAATCATGAGCTTATGGTTTTCAAATTAACTATCATAGATCTGATCAGATAGAAAAATTAACCTATACAAAGAAACAAAATAGACTATAACTTCTACAATAAAAATAGAAATAATCAAGTCTGGGATAGAATATATAGGTTTTACAAACAACATCTATAAGAAATTCTAGATATTCACAATATTCATGCATCCTAGAGGTTCCTTTCAAAGAGATAAGTGTCAAAGGAAAACAATAAAAATACAATAAGGGTCCTTTCATATTCCTATCTCAGAAACTTAATGGGACTGGCCATAAGAAAAATACCCTCTAAGCAAACTGGGAGCCACTATACCCAATTTTGTCTTGATTAAGTGTCCTCTGCTTCCGCATAGCACATGAGTTGATTCTCTAATCACTCTATCCTCTCCAAGATGAAGAGACCTACTATGATCATCCTCTCTTGCTGTTTGTGAGCCACCATCAACAACAACAATTAGAGAGCCTTTTTTTGTCTGAAGCTCATAGATACTTTTGGATGTTATTCCTTTGTACCTTTTCACCTTTAACTTTATGAGGTTAGGGAAGCCACCAGTCATTGTCACAAGACCATCATCAGATATTGGGAAATTTTTTATGCATATATTCTTCAGTGCTGTGAACTTAGTTGAAATACAAGACATATCCAAGTCCCCAACACCATCATCATTGCACAGTGCCATTCTTTCCAACACAGGAAAATTGGAAGCCAAGGCATTCAAACTTACAAATGAAGTAGAAATGCCCATCAAAACAAGTTCCTACACCTAAGGAAATTTGGTCGCAATGGAGAGTAACCCTTCCTCACTAATTCTTCTATACTTTCCACTCTCAAGGTGGACTTTTATCAGTTTCCTACATCCATTTTCAACTACATAAATACCTTGATTAGTACAATTAGACACCCTGATCATATAAAATACTTCAATCTTTGAGCACTTTGAAACAACCATCAAACATCTATCACCTAAATGCATGCTTTCAATTTGCAATTCTGTTAGTTGTTGCAAATTTCTAGTGCTGCTTTCCAAAATCTAATCCCAATACCCATAATTCTGTGAAAAAATGAGCGTCCTTAGACATGTGGATCTTTATAATAGTGGGGCAAACAACTTCCCATTATAAATACCTTTAAGACACAATCTTTGTAGCTTACCTTGCCCTAGACCTATTCTTTCTATTTGACCATCTAATCTTCTAAGCCTTTTTGTTGTAAGATCTTCTAGTTCATTGCAATTCTTAACTATTGAGTTTGAACCCTTTCCTCCGAATCCACATGAACCATAAGAAAATTTCTTAATATGACCACATATGAGTGAGAAGGAATCTATACCCTCATCAGTAATATCAATGCATCCCTTTAGTTTGATCTTCTTGAGATGAGGGAAACTCTTTCCGATAACAGTGATATCCTTGTTGTTAATACTAAGAGATTTTCTGGATCATTTTAGTGCCAGAATAGTCACATGTTCAAATCTCATGATCAGTTCTGGGAGAAGGAGGGAAATATCAACTTGATTTTGGAGAACAAGGCATTTCCTTCTTTACGATTCAATATGATGCCATCTACTGCAGACTAGGGAACACATATTCTGATCTTCGTTTGCGAGATTCTGGAAAATTGAGGCCAAGCATTCATCTGGTAAACATAGAGTGAGATCCTATTGTGGATAAAAACAAACTGTTCAACCTCGCTATTCTCCAAAAAAAAACCCAGTGATGGAGTAGATAAAGAAGAGTTGGACTAGCCCATCAGACCTAAGAGCTCAATAAGGTAACCTTCAATTAGCTTATGAATAACTTCTAGGGTAAAAAACAACAAGCAGGCGAACAAAATTGATCTGAAATTTGGGTTAACAAGTTCTTGACATCCCAACAAAGTAGAACTATATTTTTTCATAAAAATACTTAGGGAAGTGTTATTGGTGGCCCAACAAAAGACTTGGTGAGTTTTTATTCTTACACTTCCTCTTCTTCTTCACGGAGATTATGCCCAGAAGCCCTGTGCACAATGCGCTCAATGCGCTTATATAAGAGAAACCAGGAAGTCTCCTGTGCAACTTGGACTTGTTGTAGGAATTCTTGAGAAGATTCCACTTGTATTTGCATTGGAATATGCTCTAATTAGCACTAGAGGAAGCATTAACAACATCGGTGATTTGGTCCTAGTCAGTTTACCGCAATCGACCCTAGCTGACATTGAAGCATATGTCTTCGAAATTGAGGAGAAAAACATCAATGATGGTGTTGGGCCATAGCACCTCCTTCTGGCCTCTAGAGGAGGGATCTGTCATGTCTTCGTGCAGTCGATGTCAAGGGTCCCTGTCCATCTTGCTCATTTTTATTAATCTAGGCACAGTCCAGGCCCAGGGTTCAAATGGCCCAAATGGTCTATTCCCATGTTTAAATGGCCAAAAGTATTTCATTATGTTTTGTTTTATTTCTTATAGTAATTGTTTTATTTGTTTTATGTTTTTTTTTT
>LPNX011094446.1:305431-336128 GCA_001517045.1 Pseudotsuga menziesii
TTATAATTTTTAAAAGTCTAGCTTACAATTATCATTTTTTGGAATTTTTGGTTCCCCAGGGGTTTATGAGGGTGTTAAATCCATTGAAGACAATATTGGAAAATTAATCAGGAGGCACAAAATAAGCATATTTCAACTAATGAGATGCAAAAGACTCTTACTTACCAAAAATTTAGCTCAATGTCGAAAGGGTCAAACGATGATGATTTTGGCCAAATGAAATATGATCATAATAAGTTCGATAAGTTGAACACAATGATATAAAATTCAAGACATGATGATGTTTTTAACGAGAAATGACCAATATCCTAGACACAACACTAACTCGACTATCATGACGATGTAAAAGAAACAACTTGACAAAATTGTCGAAGGGGATATACAAAAGTGTAAATGGAGAAATGAGATACAAATGTGATAAGCATATCTCCCTAAACATGATTCTGTAGATGGATTGATTTTACAAAAAAGTTCACTAGGTTGTCCTCTGATGTCATTTTTCAAAACTTTAGAAACATGTCGATATAGCTGAGACCCAACCTATATTATTTAAGGGTGTTATAATAATCAACCCATAGTTACCTACATTAGACAATAATTTAATTGTTTTTGTCTTATTACCTAGTTTCCTAGATTCCATTCTATGCTAGTTGCATTCTACATGTCCTTGAAGTCAACACATGCTAAAAATGAGTCATGGATCACTTAGGAAACATCTTGGAAACCCAATTTAGCATGTCTACTTTAATCCAAATTCTCTAAACTGCACATCTACGTTTTTTGAAAAGCTACCTTGTTTTATTTCGGATTTAAGGCAAAAGGAAAAGCTAGACTAGGTGTAGTTGACTTGTTTTTTCCCACATCATCCTCCCTCCTTTTCTCCAAATAAAATAATTTATGATTTGTCCTTCCATCCCTCTTTAGGTTTCTCACTTGACTTATCAAATTCGTGAGCACCTACCTAGATGTGGAAACTGCTTTATGCACATATGCGGGAGTTGACTAGATTTGGTAAGCCTGCTTTTTGAATATTTCGAATGGAATCTTTAGGCATTCTAATATCTCATGTAATTATATATTACAACAGCCTATTAATTCACAAAGTTGGCTATTGTACACTTACTCAATACCAATTGTTGTTATGCTCCAATTTCTAGTCTCCTTTGGTGTTAATTTTGCATGTTTGATTAGCAATTTTGTGAGTGTAATTATTCTATATCTTGGGTTCAATTTCCACATGGTATCAGAGCCTTTGTAGATCAATTTCTCTCCTTTATTATTGCTATTGCAGGTTCAACATCTTGACTGGGAGCGCATTCTCCTGATTGAAGGGCATAGTTTCTAAGCTATGGACCAATCTCAAAACAACATCTTGAATCCATTCAATTTCTTTGAGTGGAAAGCTGATATAGAGATATTTTTGAGAGAAAAAGGTCTCTATAGGGTGACTATGGAAACTGAGGCAGAGCCCAATTCAGCCGCAGAGAAAATTAAATGGCGCAAAAGGAGGGATGAGGCCTATGGTATTTTGTGTCTTAGCATTTCAAGAGACCTCCTCTTCCATCTTGATGGATTGACATCACCTAATGAAGTGTCGGAGAAGCTATAAGATATTTTTAGAAAGACAGATGAGATGAGAGGACATCAAATTGAGAATGGGCTGATCTCCTTGAGTCCCAGTAGCTTTGAATCATTGCAACTCTACTTTTCCAAGTTTAAGGCCCTTGTTTTGCAGTTGAAACAATGTGGGATTGAAAAGAAGGAAGAGAAACTAGTCTTGGTCATACTCTCTAAGCTTGGTCCTGACTATTCAGTGTTTTTTTCAACCTTCCATGCCACCAAGTTGACAGCTCGAGGCTAGAAGATGCATAAGCTTGCAGAGTTCATGGAATCCATCACACAGGAGCAAGACAAGTTGGTGATGATGGGAACCATCAAACCTTCCAAAGACCAAGCTTTGGTTGCTAGATATTCAAGGGTGAATTCAAAAAGCAAGAAAAAAGCTAAAAATCCACCTGAGAAAAAGAGTGACAAGTCTGAGTCTCAAGAGGAGCCCCAAGGTCCCAAAAAGAACTCACAGAAGAAGAAGAACAAAGGAGAAATGACCAAGTGCACATACTATAGTAAGGGCTATCATCCTGAGAGCTCCTGTATGAAGAAGAAAATTGACATGTTAACCAAAATCCCGGAGAAGAATAACATCCACCTTCCTGATTGCTCAAAGAAGAAGGAAGGAGGATCAAATTCAAAAGACAAAGAGAGACTACATGCCTTGTTTGTTGGCACATCAAGCTCACCTAGCTTCATCATAAATTCTGGAGCTTCTAAATACATGGTTTTGACAAAAGAGATATTCTCCTCTCTTGACATGTCTAAAGGACCACCAATAGTTTTGGGAGATGACTCTCTCACTGACAGTTTGGGGAATGGTAGGATTGATCTTAACCATGGTAGCTTCAATAATGTGTTGTATGTTCCAGGTCTTGCCTCTAATCTCTTTTCACTGTATCAGATGACTCATACTGGGTCTCCAAAGAAGTTCATATTCTCCCCTGATAATGTTTACACTAAGATTTCGAATTGTAAAGTCATAGAAAAAGGTGTTCTTGATCACACTTTGAAGGTATACAAGTTTTTCCATTTTCTACCCTACTCAAACCCCTCTTCTCTTCTGATTCATGCTAATGAAGCAAGCAAGATTTGGCATGAAAGTTTTGTCCATCTTAACTACAAGTATCTTTCTGATTTTAGAGAAAAATATATGGTCATAGGGTTACCAAAGATCAAGTTTTCTAAGGGTGCTTATCAAGGTTGTATCCTAGGAAAACACCTAGAGCACAAGTATGAGAAAGCTAGTCATGAGAGAACCTTTGCACCTCTTGAGATGATCCACAGTGACATTTCTGGTCCATTCCCTCATATGTCCATGAGTCAATCCAAATATGCACTAACCTTCATAGATGACTTTTCCAAGTATTGTTGGGTTCATTTCTTAAAGCATAAGTTTGAAGTTTTTGACCTCTTCAAAGTCTTTAGAGCCTTGTTTGAAAACCAGTCTGGGAGGAAACTCAAGATCCTCAGATATGAAAATGGTGGTCAGTATGTCTAGTCTAAGTTCATTCAGTATTATAAATATGCAGGTGTTCAGATGCATCATTCGATCCCTTACACACCACAACAAAACAATGTTGTTGAGAGAAAGAACAGATCACTGAAGGAGATGGAAACCTACATGATGGAGGCTAAGAATTTGCCACCAAAGTTTTGGGCTGAAGATATAAATTATGCATCCTAGATCTAGAATAGGGTGCCTCATAACAATATTGATGGTATGACCCCTTTCAAAGCTTGGAGTGGGCACAATCCAAATGTGACCCATTTCAGGATTTTTGGCTCAAAGGCTTGGGCTACAATTCCAAACGAAAAGAGGAAGGATTTTCAACCCCAAAGCCAAGAGTGCCTATTTGTTGGGTAATATAAAGATTGAAAAGGGTAAAAGATGATCAAATTGAGCACTAACAAATATTTCATTGAAAGAAGTGTTCATTTCCAAGAAGAGCCTTTAGTAGCAGTTGAAGTTGGAGAGTCTTCTTCACCACCAAAACCATTGATTGCAAGTGGAGAGACTAATGAGTTTGCTGATTGTGATATTTATGACAATGATGATTTGATTTCAGGTCCTAATATTCCTACAAGACCAAAGTTTGCAACAAATACCGTTCATGCAACTGGGGAACTACCTGGAAATCCTAATGACACTAGGAGGACTAGAATTCAATTTGAGAGTGCCCTTTGTGTGAAAGATCCTCTATTTGCTGAAAAGTGCTATATGATGGTAGAATTAGATACAAAAACATATGAATATGCAGCACATGATCCAATATGGGAAACATCCATGAAAGAATAATTCTGCTCGCTCCAGAAGAACAACACTTGGGAACTGGTTGATCTTCCCCCAGTGAGGAAGCTAGTTCAATGTAAGTGGTTTTTCAAGAATAAGTTTGCTACTGATGGTTAACCTTTGAAATATAAGGAGATATTGGTAGCTAAGGGCTACTCACAAGTACATGGTATTGAATACAATGAAACCTTTTCACTAGTGGCAAATATGGACTCTATAAGGCTAGCTCTAGTCATTGCAGCTTCGAAGCAGTGGGAGGTACATCAAATGGATGTGAAGTGTGCTTTCCTAAATGGAGATGTCAATGAGGATATTTAAATTCAGAAACCTGAAGGGTTTTTTTCTAATCCATATTTAGTGTGCAGGTTAAAGAAATCATTGTATAGGTTCAAGCAAGCCCCCAAGGCTTGGTATGCCAAGATTGATGGATTTTTTCTATCACTGAGTTTTGTTCGATGAAATTCCGATCCTAATTTCTATTTGAATCTGATTCATGGTTCTTTGATTATTATTTTCTTGTATGTGGATGAACCACTGATTACCAAAAGTTCAAAGAAAGAGATTTCCTCCTTGAAGGATGCAATGAACCATGCATTTTCTATGACATATTTGGGATTGTTGAGACAATTCTTGGGTCTTGAAATTGCTCAATCCCGACATGGAATAAAAGTACATCAATGTAAGTATTATTCATATTTTCTCATCAATTTCAACATGAAATATTGAAATCCAAGCAAGACTCCCTTCCTTTCAGGAGTTAAGCTTGAAGAAGTAGGTTCTTCTCTTATGGTAAATAATACACTGTATAGGAAGTTGATTGGGTGTTTGATTTATCTTACACACACTCGACCTGATATATCTTATGCAGTTAGTGTGGCTTCAAGATACATGGATCAGCCTCATGAGATCCACTAGAGAGCAGCCAAAAGGATCCTAAACTTTGTTCAAGGAACAAGAACTCATGCGATCTTCTACAAAGCAAAATTTGATCTTGATTTGATTGGGTTTATTGATAGTGATTGGGCAGGTGAAAACATAGATCAAAATTCAACATCAGGATATGTGTTAATTCTTGTAGAAGGACCAATCAACTGGTTAAGTAAGAGGTATGGTTCCATAGCGCTCTCATCTACAGAAGCAGAGTATAGAGGAGTTGTAAATGCAGCAACTCAATGTTTGTGGTTGCAGGGGATACTTGGAGAATGTGGCTTCGAATAAAAGTTTTCAACCATTATCTACTATGATAATCAGAGCACCATTCGAATATGCAATGATCCAGTTCAAAAACAGTGAACCAAGCACATTGATATCCATATGCACTACATCAAACAGCTTGTGCATGATGGTACCATTGTTCTACTCTTTTGTGCATCTTCAGAACATGTAGCAAACGTCTTCACCAAATTTTTTTTTGAGAAGACATTCAGCAATCTCAAGTCACTTCTCGGGATTGTTGATCATGCTATGAAGCATGATTGATGAAAATATTTCCAATTTTTTTTTTCCTACCCATGTTTAAGGGAGGATTTTCCCACTGGGTTTTTGCCTCTTTCCTTGGTTGTATGGACAAGCAGTATATAAAGGGTGACTAAGCCTTGTCCTAGAGTCTTGTTTCTAGGACCTATAGTTTTCTGACATTTACTCATAAAGTTGGGCTTAAGGGGGGGTGTTAGAATAATCACCGCATAGTTACCTACATTAGACATTAATTTAATTATTTTTGTCTTATTACCTAGTTTCCTAGATTCCTTTCTATTCTAGTTGCCTTCTACAAGTCCTAGAAGTCAACACTTGTTAAAAATGAGTCATGGAGTGCTTGGGAAACACCCTGGAAACCCAATTTAGCATGTATTCTTTAGTCCATATTCTCTAAAGCACATATCTGCTTTTTTTGAAAAGCTGCCTTGTTTTATTTCTAATTTAAGGAAAAAGGAGAATCTAGAATAGGTGTAGTTGACTAGTTTTTTGCCCACATCATCCTCCCTCCTTTTCTCTAAATAAAAGCATGTATGAGTTGTCTTTCCATCCCTCTTTATATTTCCCACTTGACTTAGCAAATTCGTGAGCATCTACCTAGATTTGGAAACTGCTTTATGGACCTATGGGGGATTTGACTAGATTTGGTAAGCCTGCTTTTTGACTATTTCGAATGGCATATTTATGCATTTGAGCCTCTCACGTAATAATATATTACAAAATCATATTACTTCACCAGGTTGGATATTGTACACTTACTCAATACAAATTAGTGTTATGCCCCAATTTTCAGTCTCCTTTGGTGTTAATTTTGCATGTTTGATTAGCAATTTTGTGAGTGTAATTGTTCTATCTCTTGGGTTCAATTTCCACAAATGGGTCTCAAAGGTGTCTATATTGATGATAAGAACAAAGGATATACTTAAAATATAGATGGGTTGCATATAGGAACGTGTAAATATATATTATATATATGTTAGAATTTACTAAATTGTATCATTGCATATCGATTCAGAGACCCCCTTAAAAATGGGGTCTTTGAATCCATCTGCAATGTTAGAATTTAGAAAAATGTACAAATTCGTTGTCAAATTTGTAATTTCTTTCATTGCCAGAGTCACAACTAAAAGTGACCAATTGTTATGTGGTCATTTTTTAGTCTAGATATCCCATGAACAAACTTGGTCATTTATCTTGGTCGTTTTTAGTTGGTTTTTATCCCGTGACCAAAAGTGGTCATTTATCTTGGTATTTTTTAGTTAGATCACTTAAATTTATCAATTTTGGTCATTTATCCCTTGAAAAAACTATGCTGACCAAATGTTTTGGCCTCCTGGTCACTAATCTCTCATTTTCCACTAGTGATCAGAGTCGAAATGTCAGAATGGTTTCGGTTGGAAGACATGGTGTGGTGGTGACGTTTCGACTATACGAAATGTGGAATGCTAGTGTTGGAATGGAAATGTAACAAAACCAAGTATTAGTGTCTACTTTTTATCTTGACTATATGAATGATCCGATTTGGAAGCAAAAATTTAGGATCGATATGTTGAGATCGAGTAGACAAGAAACATGTCAGGAATACTTCTAATGGTAATTACGGGGGATAATTATTTATAATTAAGGTGTTAATTAGCCAATTAATGGGTATAATGTTGGGATGAGTAGATTTGAATGTGGAAGAGGATTATGAATGTTGTGATTTATTAAAGAGTTAATTAAGGTTTTGATAATCTGAGAATAGGATCTACCTATGCATTGTATATGGATTACGACGTTGAAATTGATTGGAATTGGTGAAAGTTGTGAGCCTAATCCCAAGAAATGTTTCTCGAATAATTGATTTGGTCCTGGAAGGAATAATTAAATGGTATCATGTAAACAAATATTTAATTTGGGTCATAATGATAATCTCTTGTTTCCTACAAATGTCAAATGGGTTGTTGGGGATGGTACATTTCAAAATCTTATTAGGGTTCCTGTTAAGTCAGGAACTTGTTTCTTACTTTTTTAAGTTTGATTGTCATTTTTATTCTAGTTTGCTTATTTGCTTGAGTTTATCCTTTCACTTACTGTAGAAATTTTTGGTATTTAGTGAAATTTTCAAGTTTTTTTTTGCCTTTAGGTTTATTATTGTTTTTCCTCCTTTAGTTTTTGAAGGGTTTAAGTGTCATTATGTTGATTAAGGATGTCAACAATATATTCTAAGAGCATAGTCTAGCACCTAAACTGCATTCAAAGTGGAAAAAACAGTTAAAATAGCGCCAAAAGTGATTTCAAATTATTCTTGTAGCGCAAGTGTAAAAAAATAACACAGTGGCGCTACAAGAATATTGCGCATGTCAAATTATCCGATTTTTAAGCCGAATTTTTGCACGATTTCAATTCCTAGGTGACTAATCGCATGATTTAAGGATTTTGCTACGTGTTATTCCTGTAATCATCATGAAAGAAGTTTTGATTCGTGTTGGGGAAGAGATCGTGGTCATCATTAGCCAGAACACAGCACGTCATGACACATAGAGGCATAGACTGACTTTGATGTGAGGGAGGTTATTCTATGCATGCAATACGAGGCTGAAGACCTTAGTGGAGTGATGACATCTGCCAAAAAACCAGAATTTTTGTTACAGAGCATAGTCCGGGTTTTCACGGTTACACAGGAAATTAGGGCTTCTTGGTCTCGCCACCTGGAGTCAAATTGGACGTTTGGAGACACATGCATAGCTGAACTGAACAATTAGACAACACAAGGAAAGGTTTAAAGCTTCTGCAGCTTGACAGAAAGCAGGTATTCCAGGATAACCTATTAATAGCTGCTGAATTGGGGCTTTCTCGGTAAATCATGTTCTATTGAAATTAGTTAAGGGAAATGATAAGTTATGCATTTAAATGGGATTCCTGCCAAAGAGATAGTTGTTTAAGACATTCTTAGATGCTGTGGTGACTCAAAGGTTGAAAAATAACATTATATTGAACCTTTCCCTTTCCAAAACCTATCAGGATAACAGGGTGAAGAACTGTGCATTTTTATGGTGTCTAAAACTTCACAAATGGGTCTGCTACCTGTACAGAATGCAACGAAGGAGATGAATGTCTGAGATTACATGAAGAACTAGTCTCATTTTGGTGCTAAAACTACTGGGAGCAGAAAGTGAATAGATATAAGATTGTTTTTGTTTTATATATCTTCTCATCCAATAAATAAACAATCTTCAGTTGGTCTAAAGAGCTGGCAGCTGAGATCATTTATGCAAAGCTTTTCTGTACAGAGATTGCTTATAGGTGATACTAGAAGGAATTAAGGGCTAATTTTGGTACCGAGTCTCAATATACCGATGTTACTATACATTCTGGAGATGGTCAGTTATCTGAATGAACAGACTAAATGATAACTAAGTTTCATCAACAGTTTTAGTGAGGGGTTTGGAGTACTCTGAATGACCTAAATCACTTGAGCCTATGATAAAACCTAAACCTGCAGTAGAAAACAAAAGGAAACAGTCAAGGAAGATTCATGAGAGCTGGTTATTGAAACCTAAGAGGTTTGAAGGAGGAAAAAGCAGCTGCTAGGTCATTAACAGAATCCTAGAAGTACACAGAGTTTCAGTCATTAACAGCAGCCCAGGTGAGTTCAGATGGGTAAAAGTGGAAAAATAAATAGGGATGAGCCTACTGATGTAAGCTAGATTGAGAAATTCCTAGGCTATGTAGAAATTTTCCAGAAGGCTGGGTGGCTAGATTTTTTCAAAAGAATAGATGGTTATAACACTGAGGTTTCCTGTAAATTTGCACAATGCTACAATCAAGACATGGTGATTTTTGACACTCTAAAGTTTAGGTTGACAGTGGATTTAGTAGCAGAAGCTATATGAATTAGAAATGAAGGTGAGATGTGGTTTAAAAAGTTTCCCTTCACTTTTGATGCTTAGAGGTATCTGTTACCTAATGTTACCCTAGACTGCAGCAAAGGCATACTGATCCAAAATTTCAGAAGTGAGTGGGTGGAACCCATTAGAATCTTGCAAAGCTATATCACCTATGAAGGCAGATATGCATATGTCTTCAAATACCATTTTAGGTTTCTACAGCATATGGTTGGTGTATCTAAAATGATCCTTCCCTTCTTCTTGCTCAAAAGTCTCCAGAAGATGTCTAGTAGAGTAAAAGACCATCAAGATCATACTTCTCAATCTATTTTCCACCATGGACTGATTAAATTGATCATTAGTACTGTCCTGCAGAATGAAGGAAAAACTTGGGATTTCTTCCTCTTCTGGTCTGGTTTTCAGGTTAAACAAGAGGATCAACAAACTGAAAAGCAGGTAGACAAAGGGAAAGTACTAGTGAGGAAATTAGGTCAGAAGGTGAAATCTGAAGATAAGAAAGAGGTTAAGCTTGAGGAAGCACCAGAGCCCTTGAAAGTTGACAATGAACCCAAAATGTTTTCAGCGAACATTAAAGGTAAATATTCACTATTTAAAGAAAAGAAAGAGCAGCCTATGCAACACATGACACCCACAGAAGTTTTCAGTGAAGATAAAACTGCTGTCACAGAAAAAGTTGCTGTACAAGAAGAAGATATTCAAGCTCAGCAAAGGAGTCCCATTACTATCCTATCAGAGGATGATTATTATTTGTTAGAGGAGGATCAATCCATTGCAAAAACTGAAATTAGGATTGATTCAGGCAAGGAATTTTCCACTTTGGAAAACAAAACAGTCAGACCTAGAAAAAAGAAGCATAGATTTGAAGTCATGGAATTTTGTACAGTTAAGCACCAAGGAAGAACCCTGAAAATGCTGGGAGAATTGGCTCCAGCTTGGAGGCCTAAAACCAAGCCAAGGAATAAATTAAGATTGAATATGAAGAAACTGCTTAACCCTAGCTTGAATATCAAAGGGGTGACTGTTATTGATGATAATTCTGTAGATGAAGAATTGAAAATTGACAAAGTGAGTAGTAGGAGGAAAGAAGCAGTTGTGAAAAGTTTAGCTCTTCATCCTGAAAAAAGAAAAAATCCATTACAGTCAGTAGAAGATTCAAGCCAGCCTGAGCCTAAGCAGTCTGCCATATTTCTTGAATTAAGAAGTGAACTATTGAAACTGCAACATGAAAAAGAAATTGAACCTTCTTATGATGAAGACCTGCTGAAAATAGATGAAACTATACCCAAGGAAACAGACATTCAGGAAAACCCTAGTGTCCCTGATGTTTCTACAGACCTATTAGAAGAATATGCAGACATTTTTAGGAAACTTAATATACCATGGATGCCAAGTGATGCAAAAGAGACCACAACAGGGAAAGTTATTGATTCAGATAGAGAGAACATGCAAAGAGATATTAAACAATATAGATATCAGATGGATTACCTACAGGAGACTAATGATGGCATCATCCTATCCAATAAAAGGTTGAGGGAAGATTTACAGGAAGTCAATGAACATTATCAAGAGCTAATAGTTGTTTCTAAGGAGGCTCTGAAGAGAAAAAGAAGCACTGATGAGAAATATACAGAGCTGAAGCAGACTGTTAAAGACTTGCAGCAGCAGAATGAGGAGCTCACCAGAAGGGTAGCTAATATGGAAGATGAACAGAAAAGAGCCAGGAGGAAAGCCCATGCTTTGGATGGCATAGCATTGCTAGCTGAAGCTGCAAAGGACCTTTGAATTTGTTAGTCAAATAGTTATTTGTTATGTCTTTTTGAGAAACACTTTAGTTAGTTGTTTACTATTTTTGGAAAATGTCATATTTTGTAATTTGTAATTTAGATTTATCTCATCGAGTAGTTAGCTGAAGGAAGTTAGGGTTTTAACCCTAACAGATTTTTGTTGAGGAATACTATTTAGATATATGAGAAAGACAGAAGGAGGGTTTGATTTTTGGGAGAACTTCAGGAGGTCTTTCAGACTTATTTGTGAGCTAGGTATCATAACTCTTATATGTATTTGATGACAAATTATGAAATATATGACACTTTTTACCCTTCAGTATATGTTTTAGCTTCATTTTGAGTTTGTTTAACTACTTGACTGATATATTCATTGCTAGTTCATGGTTTCTTTACTTGTGATGCTTGTCAGTCCTGAATGAACTTTAAGACTATATTCTGATTGATACTTGTTGATTATATTATGCATCTTTGTCTTTACTTGCTTATGATTTAGTTCTTATTTAGCTCATGAGTGTATTTCCTGTTGGTCACAAAATTTACAACCAAGAAAACATTGTAGAAACCTTAAACCTAGTTTACTTTATTGAGTTCTATTTGATATTGTGTTGGCTTGTTTCTTTAGCCTTGGAAACAATTTCTGGCACAAACATCTTTGGCGCCGTTGCCGGGGACGAAGTTGAAGACATATTTTCCCTGGGATACTTATCCATTTTACTGGTTTTAAGAGGTGAACTTAAACCAGCACATCTTTAAGGCTATTTTTTTCACCAAGATTTGTCACAGTGGCTTCTAGAGGAGTGGGAACTCAGAATAGGCCTACTTCACCATTGCAGTTGGGTGTGACAGACCCTGAATAGATTTTGAGGACAACAAGAAAGATAAGAATATCTCAGTCATTACCCTCCTTATCTGATCCTGAGCAGTTAAACGATTCATTAGCCTCATCTGTGTCAAGAAAAGAAAAAGAAACTTCACCTTGGGTAAAACCAACAATCCCTGATAGTAGTTTCCAAATTTTTACCAATCCTCAATCCTTTATAAAATCCAAAGCTGCCTCTCTTCAAATTGAAAGTAGGAAAAATCCTTTTCAGCCAAGTTCTAGCCAAACTTCCTCATCACCTAAATCGGTCAGCTCTAAAATGGCAGCCCAAAACCAGCCCATAGACATGATGGACCGGATGGTTGCAACTAGATATGCACCATTAGTTTTGCCTCACCCTTTAAATGCACTCCCTGGGGGTGACTATCAGAAATATCTTCCTAGGTTTAATGGACAGGGGGAAACCACTGCTGAGGAACATTGGGAAGCTTTCCTTAGCTATGTTGATAATCAAAACATTGAGGCTAAGGATGTTTGGATGAGAATGTTTGTTCAGAGCCTTGATGGAGATGTGAGGAAGTGGTTTAGAGAGTTTCCTACTAACTCCATTACTATTATTGAAGAACTCCATGATCTCTTCATGGGACAATGGTGTGATACCAAAGACCATACCTACTACATAACAGAATTTGGAGCTCTTAGGAGGAAGAAAAATGAAACAATTGCATATTTTTCAAAGAGGTTCAACAATATGTACAGTAGAATTCCTGCTGAGATAAAGCCTACATAAACATCAGCTAAACTGACATATGCAAATGCTTTTGATCACAAATTCTCTTTGTTACTGAGGGATATGAGGCGTATCTCTTTGCTGAATATGCAGGATGCAGCATTGGAGGTAGAATCCAACATACTGGCTTCAAATAGACTAAAGAAGGAAACAACTCAGCAGCTATATGAAAGAAAAGGAAAGAAGGAAGCAGCTCCAGGTGGTTCATCTTCACTTTCTGCTAAAGGGAAAATAGATGAAATGGCTAAGTTGGTGAAGATTCTGACCGCAAAACTAAATAAATTAGAGCTTGAGAAAAATTCCGACAAGCCTGCTCCAGAAGGTGAATGAAATCCTAATAATCAGAATCAGTTCAGAAGGCAATTTTCTCCTTGTTTCATGCCCAGAGAAGGAAGGAATAATGATATCCAGCGAGAAAGGAGAGAAAATGAGGACCAAAGAGTGCCACCACCTCTTCAGAACAATGTGGCTGATGAAGAAGAAGTTGATGAAGAGCTACTCTTTGAAGAGACTGATCAAGATATGAATCATTTTGGAGAAGGATTGTTTGCAGGTTTTGTCACTAAGGAAGAATTTCTAAATGCAGAATATTATGATGCTAACATGTTTGAGACAAAGGATGATCTAGGTCTGGAAAAGACTGCTGTAACTGCTATTGTTTGTCAAAATCAGCTTAAGAAGACTATGAACCTGAGATCGGGTCCAAAACAAGTGGTACAGGCCCCGAAGAAGAAAGCAACTGTTCTTGCTACAACTGTTCCTACTAAACAAGCAGCTGATCCTGTGACAGAGAAAAAACAAGCTGCAGAAAAACCAAAGAAGACTACAGAGGTTGAAGAGGTAAATAAGACTGTCCATAATTTCAGTTTAGAGAATGAATTAGGCAAGTTAAAAATTCCTGTACCTTTAACTGAACTAGTAATAAATCCCTCATATAAGGAATCGGTCTTTAAAATGCTTAATACAACAAGCAATCAGCCTATCTCTGACACAGTTAATTTGCAAGAGGAGAGTCCTAATATTTTCATTGGATCAGCCTTGGCTGAAAAGACTGAAAATGAAGCAGGAGCCTCACCTCCATTATATATCACTTTGACAGTCCATGAATAGATGATACACAATTGTTTGTAAGATTCAGGAGCATCCCATAATTTGATGCCAAAGGCTGTTATGGAGGCGTTAGGGCTGAGTATTACCAAACCTTACCATGATCTGTATGCCTTTGATTCCCGAGCAGTGAAGTGTTTAGGAGTAATAAAATACATGGTAGTCAGCCTGGCTCAGTTACCTATAAAAAGTGTTATCATGGATGTTTTGGTAGCTGATATCACACCGAAGTTTGGTTTATTGCTTTCTAGGTCTTGGGAAAAGAAGGTTGGTGGGACCTTACAAATGGACCTATCATATGCTACCATTCATGTGTTTGGTGGAGAAAACAGAAGGCTGTACAGAGAGTTACAGTTTGCTTACATTGTAACAGATGATAAAAACCCAACCAATCACCCACTATATGCTGTTGATAAAGACCTGGGAACCTGCATGCTACATTTCAGTGACGAAGACAATATTGTTGCACTGTTACAGGTTGAAAAGAAACAGCCAGTAAAACATAGCAGAAAAGAAGAAGATGAATTGTGGAAATTATATTTTGATGGTTCCTCTTGCAAAGAGGGAGCAGGTGCAGGGGTTCTTCTCATATCCCCTGGAGGTGAAACAGTAAAGCTCATGTACAAGTTGGAGTTTATTACTACAAACAATACTGTTGAGTATGAGGCTTTGATGTTGGGATTAAAAGCTGCCAAAGATTTGGGCATTTAGCAGATTGCTGCATTTGGCGACTTTGAATTAGATGTTCAGCAGGTGAAGAGCAACTATCAAGTGAAGCAGGGTTTGTTGAAACTCTATCGGAATGAGGTATGGGACATGCTTGAAAACTATTTTGTAGCTTTTAATATTACCTATATTCCAAGAAATAATAATCAGACTACAGATTCATTGTCTTTGGCTGCCACACACTTCAGAATCCCTAAGACCACTCAGTTGACATATCTAATTGAGGTGAGCTACAGAGCTTCTGTACCTGATAATGTAAAGCAGTGGAAAGTGTTCGAAGATGACACTGAGATTAAAAGGTTCCTAGAGCTTACAGATGAGTTTTCAAATTCCCTGATTGATCAGGATGAGGATGAAGAAGAGGGACAAGTGGATGAGTTTGCTGAAGATGAGATAGCTGGACATAAAATTATTGAATTGAAGAGCAACTTCATCCCAAAAGGTTTGGTACCTCTACAAAGAATATTTACAAAAGATGATGCACCTTCAAAACCTGTTGTTCAGTCTTCAGATGAGAATGTGGTAGAGTGTAATATTGGTTCTGCAAAACATCCCAAGATGGTCAAAATTTCCAAATCACTTACAGTTGAACAAAGAAACAGGTATATCAAACTGTTAAAGGAGCATGTAGATGTTTTTGCATAGTCTTATGAGGAATTAAGAACTTATGATACATGAATCATACAGCATAAGGTTCCTTTAAAACCAAATGTCAAACCTTTTCATCAGAAACTAAGGAGGATTAATCCAGCTTTGTTTCCTGTTATTGAAAAAGAAGTGAAGAAGCTGTTGGATGCAAAAATCATAGTGCCTCTCAGGTATCCTTCATGGGTGGCTAACTTGGTTCCTGTCAGAAAAATGAATGAAGAAATCAGGTTATGTGTTGAATTCAGAAATTTAAACAGATCTTCATTAAAGGATAACTATTCTTTGCCTAAGATTGAACAAGTATTGCAGCAAGTAGTTGGGGCACAGAGGATTTCTATGGTGGATGGTTTCTTAGGGTACAATCAGATTGCTATGCACCCTGATGATAAGGAGAAAACAACTTTTACAACTCCTTAGGGAACCTTCATGTGCGATAAGATTCCCTTTGGTCTGATGAACGCTGGAGCTACCTTTCAGAGAGCAATGGATATTGCTTTTGTTGGAGAAAAGGAAAAATTTGTGGTAATCTATCTGGATGATATTACTTTTTTCTCACAGTCAGATGATGAACATTTGAAGCACTTGAAGCAAACTTTCCTGAAGTGTATAAAATTTGGCCTGTCATTGAATCCAAAGAAATCACACTTTGCTGTACAGGAAGGTAAATTTCTTGGTCATTTAGTGTCTGCTGATGGTATAAGAATTGATCTTGAGAGGGTAAAAGCAATTTTGAAGATAAGCTTACCGAGGAGTAAAAAGGATGTTCAATCATTCATTGGTAAGATCAACTTTTTACGTTGGTTTATACCCAACTTTGCTGAAACTATCAAACAAATCACAGCCATGTTAAAGAAGGATCAGGAAGTCAAGTGGACCACTGAGGCAAAGAGTGCATTTGAGAGAATCAAAGTGGCTCTTACTGAAGCTCATGTGTTAGTAAGCCCATATTTTGCCAAAGAATTTCTAACATTCTCGTTTTCATCAGAAGATACAATAGCAGTTGTCCTGTTGTAGAAGAATAAGGAAGGATTAGAGCAGCCTATTGCATTTTTCAGTAAAACTCTCAGGGATTCTGAACTCAAGTACAATATATTGGAAAAGAAGGCTTATGCTCTGGTAAAGGCTTTAAAATTTTTCAAGATTTATGTTCTGCAATCAAAATTTATTTCATTTGTACCTAATGCTGCTGTAAAAGATGTCTTAACATAGCTTGATAGTGAAGGGAAAAGAGGTAGGTGAATTGCAAAGATTATGGAGTATGACGTAGATATCCGACCTACCAAACTTGTCAAGGGACAAGGATTAGTCAAACTGCTGGCTGAATCAAATTGTCAGGCTCTGGGATTGCATGTCATGGCTGAAGAATTAGTTCCTGAAGAAGATCAAGCAATTCTGGAAAAAGAGAAGATCATGGACTATTATTCATCATCAGTATGGTATGCAGATATTGTTCATTTTCCGTTGTTTTTGCAATGTCCTGAGCATTTGGATAGGAAGGCTGCTAGATCTTTAAAGCTTAAAGCTACTAAGTATTGTCTAGTAGAAGAGCAGTTGTTCTGGAAGGACCCAGGGGGTATCCTACTCAGATGTTTGGACAAATCAGAGATTGAAGGAGTGATTTCTGAATCTCATGAGGGTGCTTGTGGAGGGCACAAATACTGGAAGACAACAGAATACAGAATCTTAAGAGCTGGATACTATTGGCCCTCCTTGTTTGCAGATGTTTATCAGTAGGTAAGAGCTTGTATCCCTTGTCAGAAGTTTGCTGGCAAACAGAAATTGCTGTCTTTGCCCTTAAAACCTGTTGCAGTCAATGCCCCTTTCCAGCAATGGGGTCTAGATTTTATTGGGGAAATAAATCCAGCTTCCTCGGGACAGCACCACTGGATTTTGGCAGCAACAGACTCCTTTACCAAATGGGTGGAAGCCATACCTACTAGGAATGCTACAGACAAAGTAATCATGGAGTTCATTGAGGAAAATATCCTAAGTAGGTTTGGCTGTCCTCAGAAATTAGTGACAGATAATGCTAAGGCCTTCAAGTCTAAGGCAATGGTAGCATTTTGTGAAAAGAATGGTATTTTGCTGAAGCACTCAACTCCTTATTACCCCTAGGGTAATGGTTTGGCTGAATCCTCTAATAAGAACATCATTCAAAGTGTTAAGAAGCTGCTCAAACATAACAAAATATAATGGGATTCAATGCTGAAGTATGCATTATGGGATGATAGGATCACAGTGAAACAAGCAATTGGAACTTCTCCCTTTCAGTTAGTTTATGGTACAGAGGCAGTTTTCCCTGTTCAATTGGGAATCCCAGTGATGAAGTTTCTCCAGAATTCTCAGGAGGAGCCAAATGATATGCAGAGAAGAATTTTTGAAATGATAGAGTTGCAGTAGAACAGGGGGGAAAAGGTGGATGAAAAGGCACAGTTGTACAGATCCAAGATCAAAAGCAGATTTGAAAGGAACATCAAAGAAAATACTTTCTTAGTTGGTGATATGGTTCTAAGGTGGGATGCAAGGAAAGAGCAAAAGGGTAAGCATGGTAAGTTTGAAAATCTCTAGTTTGGCCCTTTTCTAGTGTCTAAAGTTTTGGAGAATAATACTTTTATCCTACAGTCTCTGGAAGGTGAGGAGTTGTCCAGTCCTGTTAATGGGCGATTCCTCAAGCATTTTTACAGTCTATAAGGAGATTTTTCACTTTTCATTGTACATACCAGTGTGAGTTAAGCATAATAAATACTCCATAGCCCAATGGAAGTTTTGCAAACAGATAGGTAGGGTAGCAGATAGAAGGCACTGGTCTACAGGTTCTTGAAGCCTCACAGGGAGGACTTCATCCCACAACTGGAGCCAGATGTTAAGTCAGGAACTTGTTTCTTACTTTTTTAAGTTTGATTGTCATTTTTATTCTAGTTTGCTTATTTGCTTGAGTTTATCCTTTCACTTACTATAAAAAATTTTGGTATTTAGTGAAATTTTCAAGTTTTTTTTTGCCTTTAGGTTTATTGTTGTTTTTCGTCCTTTAGTTTTTGAAGGGTTTAAATGTCATTATGTTGATTAAGGATGTCAACAATATATTCTAAGAGCATAGTCTAGCACCTAAACTGCATTCAAAATGTAAAAAACAGTTAAAATAGCACCAAAAGTGATTTCAAATTATTCTTGTAGCGCAAGTGTAAAAAAATAACACAGTGGCACTGCAAGAATATCGCGCATGTAAAATTCTCCGATTTTTAAGCCGAATTTTTGCACGATTTCAATTCCTAGGTGACTAATCGCATTATTTAAGGATTTTGCTATGTGTTAGTCCAATTATCATCATGAAAGCAGGTCTGATTCGTGTTGGGGAAGAGATCGTGGTCATCATTAGCCAGAACACAGCACATCATGACACATAGAGGCATAGAATGACTTTGATGTGAGGGAGGGTATTTTATGCATGCAATACAAGGCTGAAGACCTTAGTGGAGCGACGACATCTGCCAAAAAACCGGAATTGCTGTTACAGAGCATAGTCGGGGTTTTCACAGTTACATAGGAAATTAGGGCTTCCTGGTCTCGCCACCTGGAGTCAAATTGGACGTTTGGAGACACATGCATAGCTGAACTGGACAATTAGACAGTACAAGGAAAGGTTTAAAGCTTCTACAACTCGATAGAAAGCAGGTATTCTGGGATAACCTACTAATAGCTGCAGAATTGGGGCTTTCTCGGTAAAGTCTGTTCTATTGAAATTAGTTAAGGGAAATGATAAGTTATGCATTTAAATGGGATTCCTGTCAAAGAGATATTTTTTTAATACATTCTGAGATGCTGTGGTGACTCGAAGGTTGGAAAATAGCATTATATTGAACCTTTCCATTTCCAAAACCTATAAGGATAACAGGGTGAAGAACTGTGCATTTTTATGGTGTCTAAAACTTCACAAATGGGTCTACTACCTGTACAGAATGCAACGAAGGAGCTGAATGTCTGAGATTACATGAAGACCTAGTCTCATTTTGGTGCTAAAACTACTGGGAGCAGAAAGTGAATAGATTTAAGACTGTTTTTGTTTTATATATCTTCTCATCCAATAAATAAACAGTCTTCAGTTGGTATAAAGAGCTGGCAGCTGAGATCATTTATGCAAAGCTTTTCTGTACATAGATTGCTTATAGGTGATACTAGAAGGAATTAAGGGATAATTTTGGTACTGAGTCTCAATATACCGATGTTACTATACATTCTGGAGATGGTCAATTATCTGAATGAACAGACTGAATGATAACTAAGTTTCATCAACAGTTTTAGTGAGGAGTTTGGAGTACTCTGAATGACCTAAATCACTTGAGCCTGTGATAAAACCTAAACCTGCAGTAGAAAACAAAAGGAAATAGTCAAGGAAGATTTAGGATAGCTGGTTATTGAAACCTAAGAGGTTTGAAGGAGGAAAAAGCAGCTGCTAGGTCATTGACAGAATCCTAGAAGTACACAGAGTTTCAATCATTAAAAGCAGCCAAGGTAAATTCAGATGGGTAAAAGTGGCAAAATAAATAGGGCTGAGCCTACTGATGTAAGCTGGATTAAGAAATTCCCAGGCTGTGTAGAACTTTTTCAAAAGGCTGGGTGGATAGATTTTTAAAAATAATAGATGGTTATAACATTGAGGTTTCCTGTAAATTTACACAATGCTACAATCAAGACATGGTGATTTTTGACACTCTAAAGTTTAGGTTGACAGTGGATTTAGTAGCAGAAGCTACAGGAATAAAAAATGAAGGTGAGATGTGGTTTAAAACGTTTCCCTTCACTTTTGATGCTTAGAGGTATCTGTTACCTAATGTTACCCCAGACTGGAGCAAAGGCATACTGATCCAAAATTTCAGAAGTGAGTGGGTGGAACCCATTAGAATCTTGCAAAGCTATATCATCTATGAAGGCAGATATGCATATGTCTTCAAATACCATTTTAGGTTTCTACAGCATATGGTTGGTGTATCTAAAATGAGCCTTCCCTTCTTCTTGCTCAAAAGTCTCCAGAAGATGTCTGGTAGAGTAAAAGACCATCAAGATCATACTTCTCAATCTATTTTCTGCCATGGACTGACTAAATTGATCATTAGTACTGTCCTGCAGAATGAAAGAAAAATTTGGGATTTCTTCCTCTTCTGGTCTGGTTTTCAAGTTAAACAAGAGGATCAGCAAACTAAAAAGCAGGCAAACAAAGGGAAAGTACTAGTGAGGAAATTAGGTCAGAAGGTGAAATCTGAAGACAAGAAAGAGGTTAAGCTTGAGGAAGCACCAGATCCCTTGAAAGATGACAATGAACCTAAAATGTTTTCAGCTGACATTAAAGGTAAATATTCACTGTTTACAGAAAATAAAGAGTAGCCTACGCAACACATGACACCCACAGAGGTTTTCAGTGAAAATAAAACTACTGTCACAGAAAAAGTTGCTGTACAAGAAGAAGATATTCAAGCTCAGCAAAGGAGTCCCATTACTATCCTATCAAAGGATGAGGGTTATTTGTTAGAGGAGGATCAATCCATTGCAAAAATTGAAATTAGGATTGATTCAGGCAAGGAATTTTCCACTCTGGAAAACAAGACAGTCAGACCTAGAAAAAAGAAAAATAGAGTTGAAGCCATGGAATTTTGTATAGTTAAGCACCAAGGAAGAACCTTGAAAATTCCAGGAGAATTGGCTCCATCTTGGAGGCCTAAAACCAGGCCAAGGAATAAATTAAGATTGAATATGAAGAAACTGCTTAACCCTAGCTTGAATATCAAAGGAGTGACTGTTATTGATGATAATTCTGCAGATGAAGAATCAAAAATTGACAAAGTGAGTAGCAGGAGGAAAGAAGTAGTTGTGAAAATTTCAGTTCTTCATCCTGAAAAAAGAAAAAAGCCATTACAGTCAGTAGAAGATTCAAGCCAGCCCAAGCCTAAGCTATCTGCCATATTTCTTGAATTAAGAAATGAACTATTGAAACAACAACAGAAAAAAGAAATTGAACCTTCTTATGATGAAGACCAGCTGAAAATAGATGAAACTATACCTAAGGAAACAGACATTCAGGAAAACCCTAGTGTCCCTGATGTTTCTACAGTCTTGTTAGAAGAAGATGTAGACATTTTCAGGAAACTTAATATACCATGGATGCCCAGTGATGCACAAGAGACCACAACATGGAAAGTTATTGATTCAGACAGAGAGAACATGCAAAGAGCTATTAATCAGTACAGATATCAGATGGATTGCCTACAGGAGACTAATGATGGCCTCATCCTAGCCAATAAAAGGTTGAGGGAAGATTTACAGGAAGTCAATGAACATTATCAAGAGCTAATAGCTGTTTCTAAGGAGGCTCTAAAGAGAAAAAGAAGCACTGATGAGCAATATACAGAGCTGAAGCAGACTGTTAAAGACTTGCAGCAGTAGAATGAGGAGCTCACCAGAAGGGTAGCTGATATGGAAGATGAACAGAAAAGAGCCAGGAGGAAATCCCAAGATTTGGATGGCATAGCATTGCTAGCTGAAGCTGCAAAGGACCTTTGAATTTGTTAGTCAAACAGTTATTTGTTATGTCTTTTTGAGAAACACTTTAGTTAGTTGTTTACTATTTTTGGAAAATGTCATATTTTGTAATTTGTAATTTAGCTTTATCTCATCGAGTAGTTAGTTGAAGGTAGTTAGGGTTTTAACCCTAATAGATTTTCGTTGAGGAATACTATTTAGATAGATGAGATAGACAGAAGGAGGGTTTGATTTTTGGGAGAACTTCAGGAGGTCTTTCAGACTTATTTGTGAGCTAAGTATCATAACTCTTATATGTATTTGATGACAAATTATGAAATATATGACACTTTTTACCCTTCAGTATATGTTTTAGCTTCATTTTGAGTTTGTTTAACTACTTGACTGATATATTCATTGATGGTTCATGGTTTCTTTACTTGGGATGCTTGTCAGTCCTGAATGAACTTTAAGACTATATTCTGATTGATACTTGTTGATTATATTATGCATCTTTGTCTTTACTTGCTTATGATTCAGTTCTTGTTTAGCTCATGAGTGTATTCCCTATTGGTCACCAAATTTACAACCAAGAAAACATTCCAGAAACCTTAAACCTAGTTTACTTTATTGAGTTCTTTTTGAGATTGTGTTGGCTTGTTTCTTTAGCCTTGGAAACAATTTCTGGCACAAACAGTTCCCATGAACATTTGGGGTTCATGCAAATATTTTAAGTAGATCAAAAATCATATACATGGGATCACATCTTAACATCATTTCCACAATACACAGTGTTCTAATGGGAAAATTTGTTGTAATACCACTTATGGAAATCTCTAGAAATGCAATCTTCAATTTAATTATACAAGGTAGACAATGGTATCACATGTAGGTTGTAACTCAAACATTCACTAGTCTTCTTATCATGTGGTTATTCATACCAGTATTATTTAAACCAAAATAGAAATCCATCTATATGCACAAACATGTGAGTTCCATTCCATGCTCTTGAAACATCTACACACTTCTACCTGCTTCAATATCAGCACCACACACACCAATCTAGAATTATACAAGCTTCAATAACAATGCATAGTCTATCAAAAAACTGACAACCTCGATACATTTTGAGGGGAATGCTAAGAAGAACTCCATAAATTTTGAGGGAAATGGCTTTCAAATAGTTTATTTTGTGTAACATACCTTCCTTATTCAACCACCTTTATTTCTATACACACGTTAAAGCTTTGAAAATTACAAACTCTCCTATTCCTTTAGAAATTCCTCACAGGATATTCAATAGATTGTATCATCTGCAAAATATTAAACATAAAAAATCAAATATTAAAGTCTTCTTTCAACGAAGTTCTCTTTCAAGTGCACTTTTCCTCTCAAATAATGTATACATCTTCCTAGTAAACTACTTAGCAATTTTCAGCATCCAATAGGATCCCACAATAAGAGAGACTTCATGTGAGACATATTCAACTCTAATAAAAAACATATAATGAAGACATAATTAGTCAATGAAGGAAACTCATTGATCATAGGATTTCTCGAAACATTATCCTCTCACCAATAGTGTACAATGATATGCAACTTAATTGAGGTTCTCCACATTGGTTTGCAACTCACCAATAGACTCTATAATAGTAGCAATATACTGGTCACAAGTGCAATACATATTCATATCTTCGATAATCTCAAGAGTATCTACTCACACTCTAGTGGATAGTGATGTATCCCAAGCACCAGAGAAGAGATGCTTCACCAGTTGCAGAATTCAGAACCTATTCAAGTTGCAACAACAAAGGAGGACACAAATTCTAATAGTCATTGGTTGTAGCACAAAAGAGGGGTTTCATCTCTTCACTGTGGAGGTCACCACTTTAGTTTCTTCACATAGCTTAGAAAAAAATAGGGTTATGTATCCAAACATACTTCAATTTTTCACCCAATATGTTACACAAATAGAGTTCTATATCAATGTCATTCCAAATTTCAATGAACAAGAGATTGTGACCATCCAATCTTCTCAAGATTTAATATATATGGATGGATTATTCCAAATCCATCGATGCATAATTTTACATCTCAATATGGTTTCACGACATTAGAACTCCACTAATCACATAGACTTCTTCCACTCATATTCACAAGGATATCGAGGATACCCAAATTTAAAATTGGTATAGATTACCCTTATGAAATCGTCGGTGCATAGTATAGAATAAATTTTTTACTTTCTTTTACCTTCACTTTTAGATTAAAAAAAAAAGATCCTTGAAAATTTAATCTCAATATTCACCTATTTTTGTAGATGGGTTATGCCTTAGACCAATCTCATTTTCATTTGAGAGATAACGAGTCACTGGAATTTCACCACTAAGATCTTCTAGAGACTATGAACATAATAGATTCGTACCACATATGGTATCCATCAAACTCACATCTGGATCATGACACATTATGAAAATTGATAAATGGAATCTTCAAGGTAGTGAAGAAGCCTCCAACAATATTCTCGGGAAATACGATGAATGTGGTAGATAACTTGAGTTACAACACAACACAACCTTTTTTCTTTTATATTTTTACTTTGCAGAAAGTATTGCGACAAAATTACTGCAGCAGACTTTTCATCCGAATCATTTTTACCTCAACTGAATTGCTTGGCTTCCACTGGATTTTGCTGCAACAAGATTTATGCTGCGACCAACTCCTGTGCAACTAACTTTCACTTCAACAAACTCAACTTTATATTTATTAGTCTAAATAATTAGGATATGAAAAACAATTTTCACTCCGGTAACTTGGGATAAACTGCGACACAACTATTGCAACTCACTCACAATATTATAGAACTCAATATTAAATAAGACTTGTGTTGAACACTCATGTGGATAAAAACTAGAACTTTTACGTGGTGAAATAAATATCGATTCTTTGTGTCTTTCACTTACAATAAATGTAAACAATATTCACTTAGCTAAATATGGAGAAGATGTGCAACTAAATAGTACTTGCATTAAACCATAAACTTATGGATTTATATAACTTGTGATGGCATAAAAAAAACTTATAGCCGTAAATACAGACTTAGAAATTTACAAGGGTGTTTCACCTTTTACAGAGCTTCGACTCTCAACACTTTCAGAAAACAAAGAAGCTTGAGCTTCAAACTCTTCATGGATTTTTTCTTCTTCTTCTCCGCACTTCTATTCTCTATATCTCTGTTTGTCTCTCTACATGTTTTTCCTTTTTGGTCCTTGTCTTAAGATTTACAATCTTCTTCTTCATATTGAAAACTTTTTAGCGACTAAAATTGCTTCTCTCTCAAGCTATAGACTTAACATTAAAGATTGTAATAACTATCTACCTAGCAACTTAGTTTCAGCAATTAAATTTGAGTGGCTTATATATGAGAGACATGAACCATTCAAACTATCAGAATGTTTGATAGAAACTAACCTACTATAGAATTTGATAGAGTCAATTGATATGATATTTGAATAAGAGAGTAATTAATATTTCCAACACTCACCTCAATTATGAGCATATCAAAATTTTAAAACAAAATATTGTTTCAGAGCTGAAAGTTGCTCTATTTATGATAAATTTCATTGTGTAGAGCTTTTCATTCCCAAATAACTTCATAGATATTGGAATGTATCCCTTCCCAATGGTTTTGTAAATATATCTACAAGTTGATCTTCAGACCTGCAAAATTCTAAGCAAATTTCTATGTTGTTCACCAACTCTGTTATAAAATGATACCTTTTGTCAACGTTCTTGGTTTTCTTGTGAAACACATGATTTTTTGATAATGCAATAGATAAATTGTTGTCATGTAAAATTATTGTTGATTCTTGCTGGTTCTACGACAGATCTTTTAACATTCTGCGCATCCAAACAGCTTGACATGTAGCACCTGCAGCTACGACATACTATGGTTCTACTGAATATATAGTTACTATGGGTTGTTTCTTCGAATCCCACAACACAACATCTGTACCATAATGAAATGTGTACCTAGATGTGCTTTTCCTATCATTTATGCTGCCTCCATTATCAGTGTCAGTGTATCCAATAAGTTTAAAATTTGTTGAGGTTGAATACATAATGCCAAGGTCTTTTGTTCCAGTTACATACCTCAGAATTCTTTTACCTACTTTTCAATGAGAGTCTTTTGGTGACTCCATGAATCTTGAGATCACACATACTCCATACATGATGTCTGATTTCGTTGATGTTAAATACATAAGGCTACCCACAATCCTTTTAAACATCGTAGGATCTACAGTTGATCCATCATCATCTTTGCTCAATTTTAAACCTGTTATTACCGGTGTTGGGACTGACTTGCAATTTGACACATTGAATATTTGTAAATATGTGCTTGCATACATGGACTATGATATAAAAATACCACTTTCATACTATTGGACTTCAATGCCCAGAAAAAAACTTCATGAGCCCCAAATCAATCATTTCAAATTCACTTTCCATGACTGTTGTAAATTCCTTTATGCCAAAATCACAAGTAAATTTTAAATCATCTACATACATGCAGACAACTAACATGTTACCTTGATTATTCACTTTGGTGTATAGTTTCGGTTCACTAATACATATGAGCAAATTTGGGACGGTTTTGCATTGTTATTTCCACATATTGTCGTCTCAATTGTGATGATAACGATATTGATGTTTCATGGCACTTATTTCGTTGATCTAACGATGCAATTTTTAAGCCATATATATAGAGACAAAATATGTCCGCCACATGTCTTCTATATGGTGGCCTTGAAATTGATTTTTTTTAATTCATTTTCTATGTTTAGTTTCTATATTGACAAAACGTTCGTCCCTCTAATGATGAAAATATGGCCAAAAAATGCTAGGGAAAAATTTGTTTCCATGTAAAATCGTGGAATAGGTTCGATGAACGATTGTCTCTCAATCGACGAATTCTAGAATTTGAACAGAACTTTCTTCCATGAAAAACCATGGAAAACCAATCTCTATCGACGAAATCTACAAGTTGAACGGTAATTGTTCCACAAAACGGCATCGCTATAGCGATGGTATTCGTGGAAAGCCACCCGGGGTTTCGATGGTTTGGAAATACCTGCAACGAACGTTCGTTGATATTGAGACGAAACCTAGAGGTTTCAAAAAAAATTTAAAAAACGTGGAAAGGCACCTTCCTTTCCACGGTTTTGGATCTTCAATAAGTGCTTGTGATTGATGTGCAGTCTTGTGGATTTTTTGTGTCTATGGACAAGTGAATCCATAGATACACTTCAAGAATCAACAGTCCATAAATCAATACCTTGGATAACTTATCCCATTCAATTATTTCTAGTGGCATGATTATATGCCTAGACTAAATTTTGTATGCACTTATTCAAAACATAGCATCTATTGTATATTGGTCTGATGTACACATTTCCATGTCGGTTTCTGATTACTAGCAATATTTCCATACTTATTCATCACAGCCAAATAGGGTCCTTACAGAATGGTCCTATTCACACCCTCTGTGCATATGAAAATTGTATGGTTTCATCTGGGTCCAATGTGCATCCTATGAACTTCCAAAGTTTTTATCAGGAAGGGAGAAAGGTGATAGAAAAGAACAACGACAAAAAATTTTCTTTCTGTTGATCCTCACAGGTTACAACTTCATTTCATAAAAAAAATTAAAATCCACAATAAGAACTGTAACATAAATCATCACCATCATCAAAATGCATAACCAAATCCATAAAGTAAATTCCTATTACAATTTCTATTATTTCTTATAAAAGACTTCACAATTTGAAATCGCCCTGGCCCAAAACGATGAAGCTTGTATGCTCAGTCACCGTCCATGACCCATTTTACCAAATCTAAACCACACAGTATTAATCACACAGGCCACGACTCACACCATTGCCATATAATTAAAATGCCTACAGTAGCTGAAAGGTCGTAAGACTCTAGCTACAGCACAACCTTGGCCACTAAACATTTTAATACAGATTCCAAGTTATTTAAAAACAACGAGTTCCATCGAGGGTCTACATACCCTAGCCTCCATGAAACCCACTAACATTTTAATACACAGTTCTCACATAAGACACGACCAAAGTCAAATAACGTTTTAAAACATAGTCCAATTATCATATAAGAACCAGATGCCGTAAACAATTAAACTACAAAGCTATCGTAGCACTGTGGGAAGGTTCATGCCATTTATGGCATAGCCTTTACCCTTGCTATCGAACTATTACATTTATCAAACTAGTCAACAATAGTTACACACAGAGCATCTGGTAAGGCATATGCCTCTGCCCATTAAAAACCCCAACTTATTTAATTACAGAGTTAAATAAAAACGCGGGAGAAAATCACATACACCATAAACCTTTACAAATGATAAAAACAACGCTTAAATCTATTTACACAGAGTTCCCAAATGTTTGTACAAATTCGCCATTAAAGGCCTAGAGCAAGGTTTTACATAGGCATGCCAATGGGCAATGGCACCATTGCTTGCAATGGTGCATCCCATGGCTATAAAATCCCAAAACCATAACATTAACGTTTTACATAACCAAAAATAAACATTACATAGAGCCGAATGGCCCAAGCATCAAGTCACGACATAACACCTCAACATTAAAAATAACCAAGTTTGTATTCAAATCTCGAACAAGAAATCGGTTTCGCTACAACATCAAACCCCAACCAAATAACAAGTTGAAACATAGCCCTACCACATGATTGAAGGGTGACAAGCATAAGCTTGATGAGCAGGCTTACCATGGCCACGAATGCAACACTGGGAACCAACTGTGTTGTAGCCACGCTGCCCTCCATCCCTTTCGGCACCTGCAAGCGACAACCAAATGGGGATGAGGAGTATGTCATTTATTTAAAACTATAAACCAAAATAATGTCCAGGCTTATAAGTTTATGTGGGCTTACCTTCACGATCTAGAGGTCACCTCCATGGCCGTACCTTTGCATAGAGCCAAACAAAGAAACTCCAAATGTCAAATGCAATACTCATCCATCATGAGCCAAGCCTAAGGAGAAGGTTGTCACGCTTTCCCGCACACATTAAATGCACCAATATGGAGTCCATTAGCATTTTTGTAAACCCACTCCCATAGTCGCGACTTGTTACAAATTATCGATTATCACCACCCTTCATACCATCGCTTAAACACCGGAACATATGGTTTATACCATATAGTATGTCACCCCAAATGTTAAACATCAACGTTATCACATTACAAAGCTTACACTATGATAGTATTACCATAATACTTAGTCATAGGTTGCGCTAGTTCAAAGGTTAAGACCCTGCTTAGGAACATAGATAAGGTTTAGTCCATAGGTTTAGAGGTTAGGGTTTAGTACCATAGTGTTAAGGTGTTTAGGCTTAAGCACCATGGCATACAAAGTATGCCATGTAAATATATTGGATTATCAAATCTAAAGCTCGCCACTCAAACCATGGATAACCTGCCAATAAAAGATCATAGGAAAAGTTAAAAAGAATATATAGTAAAAATATACATAGCACGAAAATATATTAATGACATCTAAAAATGACGAATTTAAGACCATAACGAAGAATAATCAATGTACAGGAAATTTATCCGTAATGGATAAATTGACGATAACGAAACTTACCAAGTTTGAAAAACCAATTCGATATGCAATGTAATAACTAGCAGCAGGTTATCGACGACCAAGGCTGTCAACACACTATACATCTAATCCCATCGCAAGTAATGAACTGGGTAAGCAGAAGAGAAAGGTGCCTTAATTCGATTGAACTAAGTAAGCCTGCATAACCAAGTAATACCTTACCTCTCAAATCATCATGGGAGAACTAGTCCCACCACTCCACCACTTTATTCCCATCAACAAAGTTAATTTAGTTTATACTTAATAAACAATGAACACATATGCAGAAGTAAATCAATGAACTATACAATTCACTAACTCACCGATAGTAATAACCACGATTTACAAATAATTTAAATAACATAATTAAGACATAAGAAGTAAATGAACTAATAATCATTGAATGGATAAGAGATTAACAAGACAGTATGAGCAGTTTTTGAAGAGATCGAAAGTTAAGTAGCGCATGTAATTCTGCATGAGTAATAATGATCCCCTCTGGGTAGTTATTTTTGTTGGTAATAACTCCCGATTCAATACTCATTTCCAATGCAAATGCCTATATTTATACAAAGCACATGGCGGTTGGGTTTCACCTTCCGCTCAGCCTGTTTGGCTTCCTATCTAATCATATTCCTATTTATTATTTATTTACAATAATCCCGAAGGATTATTCTAACAATCCCCCTCTTAATCTGAAGGGGTGTTCGTAAGTCCGAGCATGTTTCTGAATCTTTCAAACTTTTCTCGTCCAAGCGCTTTGGTGAAGATGTCTGCAACTTGATCATTTTTGGAACAATGTCGAAGATGGACTGTCTTGGCCTCTACATGATGTTGAATCAAATGATACTTTGTGTTGATGTGTTTGGTTCGATCATGGAATCTAGGATTCTTAGCCAGCTTGATTGCAGAAGTATTGTCGACCAACAATGGAGTGGAGTTCTCTTGTTTTTCTTGCAAATATTCAAGTATAATCCTGAGCCATACTATTTATTTCGTTGCTTCAGCTGCAGCCACATATTCTGCTTCTATTGTTGAATCTGCTGGAACAGACTGTTTGCGTGATATCCATGAAACAGCTGCTGATCCAAGACTCATAGTGTATCCAGAAGTTGATACTCCTGTCTCCTTATCACCATCAAAATCTGAGTCTGAGTACCCAATAAGTTTGAAGTCATCCACTTTAGATTACTTGAGTCCAACGTCTTGAGTCCCCTTCAAGTATCTTAGAACCCTCTTTGCAGCTGACCAGTGACATTCACAAGGTTTATGCATGAACCTTGAAAGTACGCCAACAACATAAGAAATATCTGGTCTAGTTGTTGTAAGGTAGATAAGACTTCCTACAAGTTGTCG
>LPNX011094446.1:338148-352777 GCA_001517045.1 Pseudotsuga menziesii
AGAGGAATTTCTTATTTCAACGATTCCATCAAACATGTGGATGGAATTGCCTTGCTGTCGAATCTCCACCAAGGACAGCAGGCTTCTCTGCAACTCTGGAAGATAGAGAACGTTCTTCAACAAGAAATCAGGGAATCTAGGCATCTTCAGTCGAATGGTGCCCATTCCCTTTGGTTTAATACTTGACTTATCTGCAAAGTACACTATGCCATCTATTGATTCATTCAGTTCTTCAAAACAGTCTTTTCTAAATGTCATGTGTGATGTTGCACTAGTATCAAGCAGCCAACAATCTTTATAAGATGAGAGAGAAGTCATTTCATTAAATCCAAGATTACAATGTGCAACAATACAAGAATCAGAATATTTACTAGAATTTTTGTCATCTTTCTTCTGGTTGTGCTTGTCTTTGATGGAGTCCCATGAAGCCCAACACTGATCTGATGTGTGCCCAGTCTTTCCGCAATGCTTGCACTGGAAGTCTGATCTTTTTCTTCTGCTCCCTCTGCCTCTAAAATTTCTTCTTCTTTGTCCTCTCTTGCTGCAATCTCCCTTGGAAGGGTCTTTGGATTGGTCTTTGCCAGCTAGGGCAGCACCAATACTAG
This sequence comes from Pseudotsuga menziesii, assembly GCA_001517045.1. Lineage (NCBI taxonomy): Eukaryota > Viridiplantae > Streptophyta > Pinopsida > Pinales > Pinaceae > Pseudotsuga > Pseudotsuga menziesii. The sequence goes on from LPNX011094446.1 coordinate 338,754, forward strand.
ATGCCAAAGAGTGCATCTTTAAAACTGTTAGTTTACAATAATAAAATTGATTGACAAAGAGAAAAACAATAACCTTGCAGGTCTACAGTCTCTGCCAAGGTGTACAATGCAAGTTTATAGCAAATATATCAGATAGATACAAAATATATCGCTGTCAGTGATACACAGCCTTCTTTATATCAATCACTAGCAGTCAGCATAATATACAGCATACAACATTTGCATATATCAGTCTGAGATCCGTCTGCAATTTATCAATCTCAGTCTTATATCGGTCTGCAATATATTACTGTCAGTCATACACAGCCTTATATTGGTCTGCAATATCAATCTCAGCCCCAATATAGACTTTACAAGAAGAATTAGGGTTTACTTCAACAAAAAATAGGGGTCACTTCAAAATTCATGCAGCATATATATGATCAACGCATATATATATAATCAATGCATATTATCTTTTAAGGCCTGCAGCACAGGTCGCGGCTCCACTTCCAGGAGGAATATTTACCATCAAGCAGCAAGCAAATACCAACGTATTATATACCAGTTTCCAGGAAGCATACAATTATTATATATCAGCAAATATCTTCAGTCCAGATTCGATCAACAGCATGTATTATATATACCATCAACAGCATGTATGATCACGCAGCAAGTTATATACCATTATATACCATCAACAGCATGTATTATCATGCAGCAAGTTATATACCATCGCAGGTCGCAACAATAAGTACAGAGTCTCTTCAACAGATCACAGCTTCAATCATAAAACGAAGGCATAAGTCTTGAACACCAACTTGGGAATGCAGCACCGAGTACACGCAGTCACATTATATATCACAGTCAGACTATATTCCAGTATGATATATCAGTCTTCAGATGATCATACTCATAGCTCCAACGCATCAAATTTCAGCAAATGGGTGTAATAGATCGCAGTCTTCAGGCTCCACGCAGTTTTTAATCTCCACGCAGATGAAATCGCAGCAAATGGGTGTAACAAATCGCAGATACCAAGCAGATCACAGTCTTCAGGTTTGGTATCATTCTTCAGGTCGCATTCCTCAGGTTAACAGGTCGCATTCTTCAGGTTCTCCACGCAGTCTATCAATGCAGTCTTCAATACAAGCTTCACGCCGGTCTCCTCCACGCAGTATCCTCCAGGTAGGTCGCAGCACAAAAAAGATGCAGGCTCCACGCTCAGCCTTCACATCTCCACGCAGCAATCTTCACATCTCCACGCAGTATGTAAAATGTAGTATATTATCATCGATTCACAGGCTCATCAACACAGTATATATATGCAATCACCAGTATATTATCGACAGTATGCAATCACTTGATGTCCAAGAAACTAAATATCATAAATGTTTATAACCAGAAACGTTGATCTAGGGTTGGTGGCATTCCAAAATAGACGCAGCTATCTACTGAATGGTAACTTCGTCATGCTGCTACGACTGGTTCGAGGAAAGGAACACTATTCCACAACGCCTTCAGACTTCAAGGCAATCTCCAGAATAGCACAGAATACTAGCAGCTGTCTCTCCTCGCAGACAATCACAGGTCGCAGAAACAAGCTGGAAATGTATCTGGCTTGACATGGCATGGAAATTAGGGTTTTTGGATTCCCTACGGGCAATATCTCACCTCGACGAGTTCAGCAAAGACTAGAAGAGAGTCGAGGCCAGGAACTCGCTGGAGAAATACTGTCACAACGGCCGAGGAGTGCAATTAGGAATTAGGGTTAGGTATAATAATGTTCTAGCAGAGAATAGACTCAGGCAGAAAATAAACGCATAGATTGCATGCGACTCCACTGGCAGACTGATGGAGCAGTTTGGCAATGGACTGGCAAGCAGAATTCCAGTAATGGGAAGAAATGCAGCAGGAGTTATGGCAGATAGCCCTGCTCTAATACCACTTGTTGGTAATAACTCCCGATTCAATATTCATTTCCAATGCAAATGCCTATATTTATACAAAGCACATGGCGGTTGGGTTTCACCTTCCGCTCATCCTGTTTGGCTTCCTATCTAATCATATTCCTATTTATTATTTATTTACAATAATCCCGAAGGATTATTCTAACAATTTTACTAGCCTATAATTTTTTTTTTCAATTTTTGTTGACATTACACAACTCTTCCATCGGATAATGGGGAAACCAAATAAGATCCTATTATTTCTATAACTAGAATGGGAGGTGTACGAAACTTACCATATCCATATAATCTAGCTGAGAAGAGAGTTGATATGAAATGGGGAATGTGGTAGCTAAGGGTTCCAACAGATGCATCCCCAAGATGTCTGGGACTCCCACTAATGAAATAAGATCATACAAACTCGACACATACATCCAATTTATGAAGGACCATGCCATAATTAACAAGTTTATGGGGATATGTTCCTCAAAGAATGATCTGATCAAGTGGATAGATCTGAAATGGAAGTCGAAAGGGAAAATCAAACTCAAACTAGGAGCGAAGGAATTCTTTACTAAATTTTTTTCCCAATCTAGAAAACAAAAATCAAGTATTTGAAGGATTCCCCTATTGCTAAAGTAGGATGGTCAACGATTCTAGTGCATTATAAGTGAATGGCTGAATCTAAATAAAATTTATAGTAAATGAAAGAAGAAAGGACTTTAAGATGCTGCATGGTGGCTTTATTTGTTTTTCATATCAATGTTATGTTACTATCCATTTGATTACTATTTTAATTCTTCATTATTATGTGACCTCAAAGGATATTAAAACTACACATTACAACTACTATAAACCTATGGTGATTGACATTTCAGTTTCTAGCTCTGTTTAGATTGTTTGTCGTATCTTAGTGATTAAGAAATTTATGTTGTATACAATTAATTGCATTATGATGAGGCTATGAGGAATTATACCGAATAAATTAGAAGGAATCATTTTGATGCAAGTGTAAAAGGTCTTATTACGTTTTGTGTTAGTGCTTCCTTGATTCCAGTGCTAATGGAAGCTTCCTATGGTTGACATTTTGGTTGATTAGTGCTCTGCACCTATAAACATGGGTCTAGAATAACACAATAGTTTTTACACAAATCTTGGAGATTTCCAGAAGGTATTAAGGAGGAAAAGAAGTGTATTAATCTATATCCATCATTTACAAAACATTATTCCAAGAATTTTATTGTCCATTTATTCATCAAAGAATATGAAAATGCCTTGGAAACTTAACATGTGAGTTATATTTCCCTTGTATGGTATTCTAACTATAATATTTTTGGGTAGCTTAAGTGTCTCTGGCCTATTTTCATTTGTTCCTTTGAGGCTGTAAGAAAATTCCATATGTTATGTATCCCTGCTTTTATTATCTTCAAGTACTTGTAGTATAATTTGTGCTCATGTATTTTATCCTTGTAACAAGAAGGTCTCAAACTTGATGAAAAAAACCAGGAGCTATTAGAAAGTGTTTGAAGGTATGATAACTAGTCTAGGAAAAATCCTTGATATAACCATGGTGTTTTCAAATCATGTTTTATAGTTAAATTATTTTAATACTATTTGTTTTTGTTAAATATTTTCTTTGATTGCACCAAGTTATTTTACTAGACATATATAGTATTAATCCTACTATATGTTCCACATAGATGCGTTGGCCAAATTAATGAAACCAATAAGGGGGACATAATCCCGAAGGAAATGAAGGAGAGATGGGTATTCTTCTTTAAAAAATTTTCTCTGTATTCATCTTCATAATAGGGTTGGAATTAATAGATTACTTTGGTTATTCCCTTGTCTTGAATTTGATTGTGATTCTAAGAGTGATATGCTATTGATTAGTGTGCATTTGTATTATTTGTAGTCCAAAGAAATGCAAGATCCCAATATTCAACATAACCTTTTGGTTCCTATCATGAGACATGTAATATGAATTTTTTAAGGCGAATTCATTATTTGTATGATAGATCATAGTATTTTTGTTTGTTAAAGTTGGAATTTGAAAATGTGTGCTAGATGGTGCTTGGTAATTCAATGTGGACATAAATCTTGAGTTGATACTGAATATTTTGGTGTTGGGTATATTCATATAATTAATGATGTCCCTTTTCACAAATACTCGTTGATTTCCAAGAAAACCTAAAGGAAACACAATATTATTTGATGAATCCTTAAGCAATTCATAAGATTCGGAAGCTTGTGAGTGTGGGTATTGTACAAGTCAGATGATGAGGTCCATTGTTTTGTTCAGAATTATTTTACAGTGAAAGTTTTTAGAATGTTCATAATTCCTTTGTATCTAAAAGATACCTAAATAAAGCACCAAAATTTACTCGAGAAAATGAGATTTGGATTTTATGTAATTCTGGGAAAGCCATTGGAATACATAGTTGTACTCTTTGATAGGTAGAAACACTTGCTGAAAATATGGTAAATGATTTGTTTGTTTGTTTTCTTTTCATAATAGCATATCAAAAAAATTTATCTTTCAATTAACCTTGGGAAAACTTATTATTGTAACAATAATCAATCTTGTCCAATTGTTATATTGTTGCATTTCAAAATATCATGAGATGATTTCAAGTTGAATTGGTCCTTATGTGTCCATGTTACTAATTAGAGGAAATTTAGGGTCTAAAATGCGTATTACAAGAAAACGAGGAAACAATAAATTCTTGTGAGTTGGAATTCAAGAACCAATATAATTTCAATAAAATGAGTCAATCGTAATGGTTGACTTGACATATTTGTCATAAAAAAACTACTTTTTTTGTTCGTATTTTCACAATATTGCGCTACGTTTTTACTCAAATTTAGAGCATGAGGGCTTGTCGAATGCGGAATTTAATTCCTCATCCAAGGAGTACCCACATTGCATACTTTTGATAAGCCTCGCTACACAAAAAACAAGAAATACCTGAAAAAAATGATGATAATGTCACCATCACGTTTTTCATGTATTTCTTAATTTTGGGGTAGTGGGGTCCATCAAAAGTATGTAGTGTGGGTACTCGTTGTATGCTTAATTTAATTTCGTATCCAACGAGCTCTCCCGCTCGACATTTGAGTAAAAAAAATGGGATATATGTCGAAAATACGAACAAAAAAATAGTTTTTTTCTTCCTCCAAAATTAGTAAATATTATTTTATTATTTTAACTATTATTTTATTTTTTTCCTTAGGAGGTCCATTTTAGACTTCAAATTTCCTCTAATTATGATTGATTGTCTAGAAATTATTGATTCAAATCCCTCTTTGAGAAGCCATTATGTCCTAAATACAAAAGGGCCAACTAGATAGTCAAGTGGTAAATTAAAATATGCAAGATAATGGAATAGGATCGTGAGAAAATCCATCTGAGTTTGGAATTGAAATAGTAAACATAAAGCAATGTTCCATACTTCCACATGTTCCAATACATTATTATATTTGGCATCAGTTGTTAATGGCAATTTCAACATTTTCAGGTACCTTATGTGGAATCCACAACATGTATGCTTTGTAACTCTTCATTCTCAAGAAAGCCATGATGTAATTTACTTCGACCATTTATGTTATTATTTGCATCTTGATGGCCATGCCAATATTGCAAAAAAATATAATAATGCATTACTTCCAATATTTTGTTTTCACTCCCATTGTTAAATATTTGTTAATAGATTGTTGATTCATAATATTAATATTGATAACACTATCTTTTTATTAAATAAATCGATTTCTCTTTAGTAGCATGATTTTAAGGGTAGATTTATTCAAGGAAATCCATGTCACTTGAAATCACTTCATAATTTATAAAAAACAATTTATATGAATTGACCTCAGGTTTGGCAATAGAATGTTTTAGGGAAGAGTTATTTAAGGAAAACCATGTCACTTGAAATGGATTGCTACGATTTAATAAGGGGGTATACTTTCACCCCTACAAAAGTCCTATGTACCTATATGACTTTTTGGTACAATAATTCATAAATGGATCTAGATCACTTGTTTTGAAGTAAATGAATCTTGTAGGGTGAAATAGTAATGAACCAAGGAAACAAGAGATAATTGTGAAAGGTGGGATAGTGATGAACCAATTCAACAAGATACAATTCTAAAATGTAAATGTTGAGCTTAACGAGCAGGATACCAATTTGTTGAGGTTGAGATCTTTATTTCCTTCAAAGTGAGTAAGTCATTGGGTTAAGGTGGTATATTGCAAATACAAGTGAGTGATTTATCTCTTTGGGTTCGAGACTTTGTGTGCCTCCTAGGTTGACAATTTTCTCTTTTGGTGCATGGTTTGTTGGGAACACTAAATGAATCCATCACTCATTTGTTTTAAATAAAGAAGTCAATGAGGTTGAAGGTTGCATGCTTGAATAATTGGTTTTGAGAGGCTCATTGCATTATGAGCTGATAAATTTTCCCTCTAGTGGCTAACTTCTTAATTACAAGGGTAGCTTTCCTTGGAGGTGAGAGTTTGTCTTCTTAATTGACGACTAACAAAATTAAATGAACAAAATTAAATGAACTTCATGTTTGACGTGTTTATTCCACAACCAATTATATTGGACTGATAATAAATGCAATAACGTCCATATGGGCTTCAATTTTAACCACCGGTTGCTACTAGTTCCATTTTCTCTACCAATGCGTTTTCCATTCTAACGATTCTGTTAAGATGGAGTATCAACGAAGTTATGTCGTGCTTCGATTGTTTCATTCCAACTACAATTATTTGAGATGTTTCTACTAACGGATTGTCTTCTTTTTTTGAAGAGGATATGCAAAATTGGTTTGTCTAGCTATCCTGCACGTCATTTAAGGCTTATCAATTAGCATTGGTTAGGCGTAAAAAAAATATCAATTTTGGTAAATTTTTTGTTGCAATTAAAGAGACTAAAATAAATTGTTACAATGGTATTATTGAAACAGATATAACTTATCATTCATGGCTATTGAAGAACTGCTAGGTGGTTATATAAGAGATGGAAGATAATTATCTTAATGTTTTGGAGTCGATAACAAAATTAATTAAAAAGACCAAGTTATCACTTTACATTTATAAAGATAGAACCAACAAACCCTATTTATGGACTAGATCATCCTCACTTCGAGGGACTTTGGTAGATCTGGAGACTATAAAAGAATGACCCTATGGGTTGTCTTGACACCAGCATAGATCCAAATCCCAGGCTCTATCAAGCGCCGAGAGGGATCAAATCTTTGGAGGTGCAGACCTCTTCTTAAGTATTGCACTCAACTATCAGCTTTAATGTGATTCAGACCAAAAGGCACATTTTTTTATTTAAGGTCCACAAATAATATTTTTATTATTAATATTTAATACTATTTATGGCTGCATATAATATTTTTTATTTTGTTAGGAAAAACATTAAAACATCTCCCCATACATAGTTTTAAAACCATGTGCAAGGCCCTCCTAAAATCATGGGTTGTTTAGGAGGCCTTGCACATGGTATTAAAACCATTTGCAACTACCTCCTAAACCATGTACAACAAAACCATGGGCTGTTTAGGAGGCCTTGCACATGGCTTTAAAACCATTTGTAAGGCCCTCCTAAACCATGTACAATAAAACCATGGGTTTTTAAGAGGCCTTGCACATGGTTTTAAAACCATGTGCATGACCAACATTTTCTTTGCGAATAACTCAATTTTTTATTATTTTGTTAAGTAGAAACATTACAACATCTCCCCTATATTGTGTTGTTTTTCTCATGAACATTTTTTTATGGCAGATAATTAAATTTTTTATTATTTTGCTAGGTAGGAACATTACAACATCTCACCCATATTAGATTGTTTTTGTGGCCGACATTTATTTTGGAAGATAATTAAAAGTTTTGTTTTTTTATAGCTGACATCTATGTAACGTTACGTAACGTTACAACGTTACATAACGTTACAAGATCTCCCCCATACTGGGCTGTAGAGCGCCTCTCAGTGCAAAAAACTTGAAAATATTTTGAAGAATGAATTGTGATGTTTTATTCAAGTACCATAAAATGGTGTTTAAACAACACCTCTTTTCTTGGACTCTAGTTCCCTTCTCCTATTTTCTTAATATTGTATGGTTCGATGTGAGAAGGTTCCCAAACATGGTGTTAGGTCTACTCGTTTTGACTAAGCTTGTTGTATATGAATTATGTTGAGTCTAAACTAGTTTTGATCAATGGTAGGATTATGATTGTTTGACTGATACCTCTTCTTCAACATGGACAATTAGATATGCATACTCAAGAGGATGACTTCCAATATATAACCTAAGCGGAACAACTATGCAAACTATGTAATTTGGTTGTCATATATGAAGGTTTTGTTGGAACTATAGAAATATGTGAAGATCACTATTCAAGATTTGACTAATGATTAGGTTATGTCTGTCAACAATGGAAGGAATATTGAGAGTGTGTGGTAATCATGACCTACATTTTTTGGGATATTCACTTTCATACATGAGTGATCAACTAGGCTCATGCCACCCATAATAAGTTCAATTCAATATTCAAGAAGGTTAATGAAATTCAAGTGTTTCACATAGAGAAATGGTTGATGTCTCTAGAACCCCTTTCTTTTGATAGGATTGAGGACTATTTTGCTTGCATCAAGGATCTAGAGTTTAAATTGGGAGAATATGGTAAGCATTTTATGATGAAGGATGGACAACTCATTGATCAATTTGAGGACATCTTATGATGTCTTTTTCTCCACCTTTTTCTCCACCTTTAAATTGGGAGAATATGGTAAGCATTTTATGATGAAAGATGGACAACTCATTGATCAATTTGAGGACATCTTATGATGTCTTTTTCTCCACCTTTAAATTGGGAGAATATGGTAAGCATTTTATGATGAAGGATGGACAACTCATTGATCAATTTGAGGACATATTATGATGTCTTTTTCTCCACCTTTTCCTCCATATTATGATGTCTTTGAATGACATTAGATGACCTGAAAATGTTGAATTTGTTGTAAACTACGATGATGATATTAGGACTGCAATGGCAGAAAACAATAATGTTATCCTCTCCCGAACTATGATTGATTGGAGCCGTGAGGATGGGAATTTGGTGAGCCGACAAATTATATGGAGTGGAAGTTTCATAAACTGTAAGCGGTTGCTGAAAATATTTGATGAGGGTAATACATATTCTATTCAATTCGCTCCACTAAGGAAGATATGAGAGTCGCTCCACTAAGGATTAGGTTGTATTCCCTTCTCGGTAATTTTTTGGATCCGAAAACTTTGCAGGATTTGGGTAACTAACTGGGGAAATTTATAAATATTTTAGAGCAAACACGGATCCAACACTATAATACCTATGTAAGGATATGTATTTACATGGATCTGAAAAAGGAATTACTCGAATAAATATCGATTACATGGGAGGATAAAGACTGGATGAAAACCCTAGATTATGAACATATCGCTTTTTGGTGCCGTAGATGTCATGGATATGACCACTTCTTTAGGGATTGTCCAATGGATAACCCAAAAGTAAACCCGAGGAAGGATGGGGTGCAAATGGATCAATGGTTTACAAGAGAACCATCCTGAAAAAGGGGTAACCAGAAGCAAGATAACAAGGAAGTGCATAAAAATATTGTTGTCCCAAACAAGTTTGAGGCTCTGGAAGACCACGAGGAGGAAAACCCAAAAGATATGCTCTTAGCCAATCAAGGCATATTACCCCAAGAGGAAACTCCTGATTATGTCTTTGTGATGGAGGAGGAAGTTGAAGAAGATAAGGAGCATGAAGGGGATAAACTAGACTTAGGAGATGAGGCTGAGGACATGGACATATGGATGCATTATTTAGGATGACAAAGGAAAAATTCTTGGTTTCAGGTATGGTTTCCTGGGATGGGAAACTAACAATGCAACAAAAGTGGAAGGTTTAGTGTAGGTCTTGGATATGGTTATTGAGAACATATGGACCCCTGCAATTACTGAAGTGGATTCTCAACTGATCATCAACCCTTCCATGAAAATGTTGCATGGGTCCCATAGTACAAAGGTGGCATGATCATGGCATTTAGAAGGCTGACTGGAAATTTGCAGGGGTCTCCTAAATGAAGGACTAGATGTCCACTTCTTCCACATCATACACCAAGGATGCAAGGTGGCAGGCATGTTGGAAAATATGGGTGTAGAGACTCGCCAGGTTGTTGTGGTGAAGGAGTGGGACAAGATCATTGAAGAGACAAAGAACACAAGTGTATGGTCCTAGGGAACCAGGACATACAAGGTACTCATGACACTAACCGGTCTTGACACCAGGAAACTGTGGACATATTCGGGGAATGTGGTTAGATGGAGGTCTAGGAAGATGAGCCATGTGATGATCATGAGTAACATAACTCACCCTCGCATCATCATTAAGAACACCCCCAATCGACGGTTCAAGGTACCTACAAACATGAAAGGTGTAGAAAGGTTTTTTGATTGCCAGTATGGTAATATTCATTTCATTACTATGGATGAGATGTGGATTATCATGATCAGGATGGAGATCATGATGATCTTGCAAAGGAAACTACTATTTAGGAACGCGGAGGTTGAGGGGAAGAATTACATAGGCAATTCAAACTTTTTCCCTCTTTCTATTCAACTAATAAGGCAGAGGTCTTTGTATAGTCTTAGTGACAAGTTGATGGGAGGTAGGAAAAGCTTAGGGAAACTCCTCTTAATCCAAGAGGATGACTATGGAAAATCTTCCAGGACGCAACATAAGTCTCTATGGGAATTATGTTTTTTAAATTAGAGCTCCCGTAGGATATTCAACAATGCCTCTCTATGACTAAAAAACATATATGGGAGGATTTGGACCATGAAAATATGCATTTAGAATACCACAACAATGAGGAGTGGATTTTAGACCCTAGCCACATTGTGGGTAGGGTTAGCTTCTATGAGGAAATTTTCATGCTCTTTTGAATCATGAAAAACCTTATGGGGAAGGCAACCTGGGATACGATAAGTGAAGCTTCGGAGGCAATGGACGAAGCTCAGTTGAGTGCATCCATTTCAGTAGATATTCAACATCTCGAATCTATAGTGGACTTCCTTATCTCTCTCCTTGAATTCTAGGTTCCAGAAGTTCCCTCGCCAGTGGGTGCTCAGAAGTTTGGGTAGTTAGTTCGATCCAGGGGAGGATTCTCGATCTCTCGTATATTCTGCTATGATGGTCTGGGTTGGACGTGTTCATGAATCATGTTTAAGGATATTTGTTGTTGTGTTGGGAGTTTTCATGAATCATGAGGCTAAAACATAATGCAATTGACCCATCAAATGTTTGAGATTCGAAAATGGTGGTGAATATGTGAGTAGAAAGTTCAACCAATATTTTTATATACAATTCAATCAATATCTATTTGATGAGGGTAATACATCTTCTATACAATTCATATTGGAATATTTCTCTTGTTGTTCTCAACTGAGAGAGAACTTTATTTCTCGCCATCCGAATCATCCAATAGCTTCTCCTATAGCAATTTATCAGACACTATTAGATACAAGTGATGACATCGAGAGAATTTTATGTCTGGTTTGTCAGAATAAAATTCCAATTGGATTTAGAGCAAAACAACTGCCTTGCAAGCATATTTTTCATGGAAAATGCATTATAGAATGGCTTGTTCTTAAACTCGAATGCCCGTTATGTAGATATGACTCTCCATAATTGTTGCATATGGACAACTATTAAAAAAACCCTTCTTACATCTTTTATTTAGTTTGAAACATCATATTATTGTATTTTACAATAGCTGGTATCGCTTATTCGAATTATTAGAATGTAGGATAGTTAATATTGTTACCATGTTGCTTACGATTATCTAAATTTGTACCCAATAATTATTCAGAATTGAGATTGATCTCTAATTTAGAGCATATTTCGTGGTGGTTTATAGAGCATACTTTGTTTTTTGGTAAACTATTATTGATGATCTTTTTATTTTTTTAATATATTCATGAGTGTTTAGATATCATCTTATATTTTCAACTTTTTTTACCACATCAACATGATAAACTCGATTGTCTTGAGATTCATTTCATTCCTTCCTATCTTGTTATGCTTAAATGCATCTTAACTAAGATTCAAATAAGCTTGAGTTAAGATTTCACTATTTAATTATTTATGAATCTATAATTCATTAATGTTGTATAGTTAGTATCACTTTTTGTTTTTTATTTATTGAACAATATTTGTTTTATGTTTTAGTGATATTTATAAGGATTCGCAGATGTGGGTGCTTTCCTTGAACACTCTCCACCTGGGGGCTCGTATGGCTCCTGCATGCGGCTTTAGTCACCCTACAGCCTCATAGATGGGACACAATTAAATGTCTCACGAGACCACCCCACCCCATATGCAAGTGCTTTCCCTGAACACTCTCCACATAGAGGTTTTCTCTTGCCATCTTGCTCCGACAAGCAGCTTCAATCCCCCTTGATCCATGCATACAGGACGCCATTTAATGGTGGTCATTCATAAGAAATTGGTTTAACTGCTCTCCAGCGTGAGGTAAATGAACTACAACATAATGCGATCCAGGCCATCCTCTAACATTAGCGTTAACAGCTGGATGTTGTAGCTACGACATGTGGCTTACATGTTTCCCATTTCGTTGATGCATGAAATGGAGTTCAAGTTTGACTATTCCTTCATTTGATCCCCCACGACGCTCTTTGTGTGGCTCTACATGGTTTTGTTCGACTCTATGGATTGTTCATCTTTGTGTGTTTGGGAGCTTCTCTTACTCACCATTACCCAATGGATCGGTACCTCTCATCATGGCGTTGGGAATGAAGCTGGCAGAGAAGCTGGGTCTCTAAGGAAAGCAAAGGTAGTTAACATTAGCTATGACAACAATGTCTCACTATATGTTCAAGCACTCATTAATGACTAGGAATCTAGTTAGGTGCCAAATTTTCGTGCTACAGGTTCTATGGTAACCTAATAATCTTCAACTGGTTGATTAAAAACATGCTCGAGAACCTAGCAGAAGAAGTGTTGGTAAATAGGACCTCTTCAACTACCTCCATCATGGATATCATGGCTCTTACGGTGCATTTGGATGAAAAACTGGAAAGCCTTGACGCCAGCCTTGTCGGTGGAAAGTATTCTCTCGAACGGTGCTCCAATTTGCATAGGCGATCAGCTTCAGCAAGACGACCACCATTAGGTCTGATCTGAATGGCATCGCAACTGCTCATATAGGGGGGTCATCCTCTATGCCTCTGTCTCTATCCATTTCGGGGGAAATAGAAGGAAGTGTTGCAAGGAGCTCTAAGGCCTTGTTGGCCACCACCTCAAGACCAGTTCTACATGACTTGGGCACCTCCTCGAGCCTTCCTTCTCTCCTCACCACCTTTCTTGTACCTACTACCATTGATTTGCTGCACATCAAGTGGGTTCACAATTCTACTGGGGCGTTTCTCTCTTCAACAAAATAGAGCCACTAACACGTAACCTCCCTCCTTAGGGGTGGGGCAATGTCTTCTTCGATAGTTTCCCCATTGTGAAAGACAAACCCAGCATCCAAAAGGAAGAATCTCTTGCACCTAATGACCATCCTTAGCTCCCTCGGCTATCGTCAAAGGTTTCTCCCTTTTCTTTTTAAAATGTGTGTTTTTTTGCTCGGTCATGGTTTATGGTAAAAATGATAAGTTCTTCAATGGCATCTGGCTCCCTAGGACTAGTCTGTTTCCCTATGCTACTTCTATGCCTAGCCTTTTTTAGCGTCTGGGCTGGTGGTTTCTCCAACCTAGACCACAAAGGCTAGCGTTTTTTCATGTAACACTTTTTGTACATTTAATATAATTATTTGTTGCAGCCTTACAAAAAAAAAGTGTTTTGTATTTGTTTAACAACTACTCATCTCTATAAAACTAAGTGGTTGTTTTAGTACTTATAATTTACAATTTAATTATGAGGGTTTGGTGTTCAACTTTCTTTCTTGTCATGAGAAAATGAAATTACCAATAAATTATATTTATTTAACTTCTTTTATATGTATTTTTAAATATATATA
>LPNX011094446.1:365859-436055 GCA_001517045.1 Pseudotsuga menziesii
ACTGAGGAATTCTCACTCTGATTGACTCGGCATGACCAACCAGGTATAAACATAAAATATGAAACAAATCAAAATTTAAAAACCATAAAACCCAATCGAAATCAAAAATTTTAAAAATAAACACTAGGAACAATCCTAGAGATAACAGTAAGTTCAATAAAATGTTATATGTTCTAGGTCTTTCCTCTAATCTCTTGTCAGTGTATTAGATGGCTCACACTGGGTCTCCAAAGAAAGTCATCTCCTCCCCTAATGATGTTAAAATCACAGATATTTCGAATGGTAAAGTCATAGCAAAAGGTGTTGCTGATCACACTTTGAAGTTATGCATGTTTTCCCATATTCTACCCTACTCAAACCCCTCTACTCTTCTGATTCATGATAATGAGGCAAGCAATCTTTGGCATGAAATATTTGGCCATCTGAACTACAAGTATATTTCTGATTTGAGTGAAAAATATATGGTCATAGGGCTACTAAAGGTCAAGTTTTCCAAGGGAGTCTGTCAAGGCTGCATCTTAGGAAAACACCCAGAGCACAAATTTGAGAGAGCTAGTCATGAGAGAACCTCTGCACCTCTTGAGTTGATCCATAGTGACATTTCTGGTCCATTTCCTCATATGTCCATGAGTCAATCCAAATATTCACTGACCTTCATAGATGACTTTTCCAAGTATTGTTGGGTTCACTTCCTAAAGCATAAGTCTGAAGTTATTGACCTCTTCAAAGTCTTTAAAGTCTTGGTTGAAAACCAGTATGGGAGGAAACTCAAGATCCTCAGATTTGACAATGGTAGTGAGTATTTCAAGTCTGAGTTCATTCATTATTGTAAATATGTAGGTTTTTAGATGCAACATTCAATCCCTTACACACCACAACAAAATGGTGTTGCTAAGAGAAAGAACAGCTCACTGAAGGAGATGGAAACCTGCATGATGGAGGCTAAGAATTTGCCAACAAAGTTTTGGTCTGAGGCTATAAACTATGCTTCCTACATCCAGAATAGGGTTTCTCATAAGTAGCTTGATGTTATGACTCCTTTTGAAGCTTGGAGTGGACACAAGTCAGATGTGACCCATTTCAGGATTTTTGGCTGAAAGGTTTGGGCTAGAATTCCAACTAAAAAGAGAAAGGATTTGCAGCCCCAAAGCCAAGAGTGACTATTTGTTGAGTATTCTGAAGATTCAAAAGGGTGCAAGCTTATCAACTTGAGCACCAACAAATATTTCATTGAAAGAAGTGTTCAGTTCCAAGAAGAGCCTATAGTAGCAGTTGAAGTTGGAGAGTCTTCTTCACCATCGGATCCATCGATTGTAAGTGAAGAGACTAATGAGTTTGCTGATTCTGATATGTATGATAATAATTATTTGATTGCAGATCCTGGTAGTCCTACAAGACCAAAATGTGCAGCAAATACCATTCATATAGCCGGGGAACTAGCTGGAAATCCTAGTGACACTAGGAGGACTAGATCTCAGTTTGAGAGTGCCCTTTGTATGAAAGATCCTTTATTCGCTGAAAAGTGCTATCTGATGCTTGAATCAGATCCATAGACATATGAATATGCATCACCTAATCCAACATGGTAAACAGCCATGAAAGAATAATTCATCTCGCTCTAGAAGAACAACACTTGGGAACTAGTTGATCTTCCCCCAAGGAGGAAGCTAGTTCAATGTAAGTGGGTTTTCAAGACTAAGTTTGCTGTTGATGGTTCACCTTTGAAATATAAGGCAATATTGGTAGCCAAGGGATACTCACAAGTACATGGTATTGACTACAATGAAACCTTTGCACTAGTGGAAAATATGGACTCCACAAGGCTAGCTTTAGCCATTGCAGATTCGAAGCAGTGGGAGGTACATCACATGGATGTGAAGTGTGCTTTCCTAAATGGAGATCTCAATGAAGAGATTTACATGCATCAACTTGAAGGGTTTGTTTCTAATCCATATTTAGTGTGCAGGTCAAATAAATCATTGTATGGGCTCAAGAAAGTCCCCAGGGCTTGGTATGCCAAGATTGATGGATTTTTGTTGTCATTGAGTTTCGTTCGATGCAAGTATGATCCTAATGTTTATTTGAAGCTGATTCATGGTTATTTGATGATTATTTTCTTGTATGTGGATGACCTTCTGATTACAGGAAGTTCAAAGAAAGAGATTGCCTCCTTGAAGGATGCAATGAACCATGCATTTTCTATGACAGATTTGGGATTGTTGAGCCAATTTGTGGGTCTCAAAATTGCCCAATCAAACATGGAATCAAATTAAATCAGTCGAAGTATGCCTTAGATTTTCTGAACAAGTTCAACATGAAAGATTACAAGCCAAGAAAGACTCCTTTCCTTTCAGAACTTAATCTTGAAGAAGCAAGTTCTTCTTCTATGGTAAATAATACACTGTATAGGCAGTTAGTGTGGCTTCAAGATACATGGATCAGCCTCATGAGATCCATTGGAGAGAATAAAAAAGGATCCTTAACTTTTTTCAAGGAACAAGAACTCACGGGATCTTCTACAAAGCTAAATCTGATCTTGATTTGATTGGGTTTACTGATAGTGATTGGGAAGGTGACAACACAGGTCAAAAGTCAACATCTGGATTTGTGTTCATACTCACAGAAGGACTAATCAGCTGGTCAAGCAATAATAAGAGTGCCATAGCACTCTCATCTACAAAAGCAGAAAATAGAGGAGTTGTAAATGCAGCAACTCAATGTTTGTGGTTGCAGGGAATACTTGTTGAATGTGGCTTAAAATTAGAGTTTTCAAATATTATCTATTGTGATAATTAGAGCACCATTCAAATCTATAATGATCTAGTTCAGAGATAGTGAACCAAACACATTGAGATCCATATGCACTACATCAGACAGCTTGTGCATGATGGCACCATTCATCTACTCTTCTGTGCATCTTCAGAACAAGTAGCCGACATTTTCACCAAATTGTTTTGTGAGAAGACATTCAGCAATATCAAATCACTACTGGGGATTGCTGATCATGCTATGAAGCATGATTGATGACAAGATTTTCAAATTTTGTTTTACTGTCCATGTTTAAGGGAGGATTTCCCCACTGGGTTTTTGCCTCTTTTCTTGGTTGTATGGACAAGTAGTATGTAAAGGGTGACTAAGCCTTGTTGCTAGGCCCTATATTTTTCTGATATTTACTCATAAATTCAGGCTTAAAGGGGGGTTTTAGAATAATCAACCCATAGTTACCTACCATAGACATTAATTAAATCATTTTTGTCCTATTACCTAGTCTCCTAGATTCCACTCTATGTTGGTTGCCTTCTACATGTCATAGAAGTCAACACTTGCTAAAAATGAGTCATGGAGCACTTGGGAAACCTCCTGGAAACCATATATAGCATGTCTAGTTTATTCCAGATCCTCCAATGCGCATATTTGCTTTTTCTGTAAAGTTGCCTATTTTATTGAGAATTAAGGCAAAAGGAAAAGCTAGACTAGGTGTAGTTGACTTGTTTTTTTCCCACATCATACTCCATCCTTTTCTCCTAATAAAAGCATGTATAAGTTTTCTTTCCATCCATTATTATCTTGCCTACTTGAATTTTCCAATTCATGTGCATCTTAGTGGATTTGGAAACTACTTTATGCACCTAAGGGGGGATTTTACTAGATTTAGTAATTCTACTTTTTTACTATTTTGAATGGCATCCTTATGCATTCGAATCTCTCATGTAATTATATATTGCAGCAGCCTATTACTTCACAAGGTTGGATATTGTACACTTATTCAATACAGATTAGTGTTATGCTCCAATTTTAGTCTCCTTTGATGTTAATTTTGCATGTTTGATTAGCAATTTTGTGAGTGTAATTATTCTATCTCTTTGGTTCAATTTCCACAAAATACATCGCCTACATCCGATAATAATGCCTCCAAACACCTATGTGTGGGTAAATTCCTTGTATCATGCAATGGTCATCCATTTCATTTGTTATCTAACCTCTTAGTTCCCCTATTCATTACATATATAACACTCCTAATGTAGTATAATTTTTTACTCAAGTAGCTATAACTATGATCCATTTACATAGTTATACTTAACAAATACATACTAGGTAATATCTAAGGATCACATTATAGGGGTGTGTGGACTTTAGAAAGGCTTTCGATACAGTACCTAGAAATAATCTATGGATTAGATTAGAAGAAGCAAGTTGTGGTGGCAAGTTCTTAGTTGGAATAGTCATCATCCTTCCTCTCTATGCTGACAATATTGTTCTTTTGGAAAGGTGTCCATTTGATCTTGATAAGAAACTACGACTTCTTAATTATTTCTTATCTACCATGGGTATGACATTCAATACTCACAATACAAAATTTATGATTATCAAATCCAAGGACACTTACGGTAATTTTGTGTATGACAATAGCAACTTGGAGGAAGTGTGTCCTTACAAATACATAGGAATTGATATTCATCATAAGCTCAACTGGAACTATAACATTGAGAAAAGAATTAATGGAGGTTGGAAAACTTCGGTCTTGAAAATAATTGTAAAGCAGCAAACCTTGTGATGTGGGATAATAATATGCTCCTATTTGAAACTTTGGTATGGATGTGAGGTTTGGGGTTGTAGCAAATCTAGAGAATCCTGGAGAAATATTGAGAAAATCCAAAAGTGTTTTATAATGTATAGCCTCAAAATTAAAAGAAATACACCATATCATTTTCTCCTTATAGAAGTGGGTCTTTCCCCTATCGAGAGCCTAACTATGACTAGGCTCCTATTGTACAAGCACAAAATCATTAACATGGGAGACCATAGACTTCCTAAGATAGATTTTAATTCGAGACAAAACCACCTAAGGTGCAAGTGAGGTTGGTATAAAGATACCAGGTCCTGGTTAAACCACTGGGAGATCGACAAAAACACTGCATTGCAAAATATTAATAACAATAAAAATATTATTACTTCCAAATTTAAAGAGAAAATGTGGTGTGAGAAAGATTTAGAGGCTAAAAGAAAATTAAGATATTATAAGGAGGTCATCAAACCTAGTATAGAATATCAAAAGTATCTCTCTGTTTTCACTAGTTCAAAGAAAAAATCAATATAGCCAAGATAAGAATGGACTTTCATGAGATCCATAGCGAAACAGGTCGTTGGACAGTTCTTAAAACACCAAGGGTGGAAATAATTTGCCATCTCTGTTAGAATAGGAACATTGAAGATTAAAATCAATTCCTCTTATAGTGCCCTATGTACACCCACATTATATTTTAGCTTAATAATCTTTGCTCCAATACCGACCTTCCAAGCATTTTAACTTGTCAAAATTATAGTGAGCTTGGGACGCTTTTCAGCAAGCTCTTTGAGCATAGGAATACAATTAAAAAAAAAAACTAATTAATTGGTTTCTTTAGGTCCAATAGACCAAGTTTGGTCTTAGTTAACGTTAACCATCATCATCATCATCATCATCAAGTTGACGAGGTTCTCTTTTTACACGTTAAATGTAATAGAAAATAAAAAAAACAGGCATCCTTCAAATTATATGGATATTTTAACATATTTTGAGATACATAAGCAAAGAATATTAAGGGGAGTAAAAAAGATGAAATTTAAGAAATTGAATGAAGTTTCCAATTATAATAATAATAATAATAATAATCTATTTTTAAGGTCACCGCCAAGCGAGACACCAAATTGGTGTATGAGACCCCCTTGTTTGTGGGACAAGGGACCCCCCTCTGTGTAGCGATTTAACTGCTAAAGTCTATAGAGAAGCAAAACTTTAGTCTTTGTATACTTAGAAGAATAATAATGAAAAAAATTGGTGTATATATAATTGTTCTCTATTGAAAATGTTCTTAACTATCTAAGGCTTGATCTTTTTAACACACACTTCATTTTTGGGACAAATGATAAGGTATATGTTTTTGTCGTTGCATCCTTTGAGTTCCTAAATGATATAAATAGTATCCTGTATGAAGTCAAAATTAATCATTAGATAAGAATTGAAAAACAATAGAGAATAATAATAACTCGAGTTACTCGGTACAAATAATTTTTTTCTTTTGGGGTTGCAAGACATTGGGATTTTGGGAAGCCCCGCCTTTTTCTTCAATGGGTTAACTTTGATTGAAAATACTTGCAACATGATTTTATCGCGACAGGGATTTACTACAACAAAATTTTACTGTGATGAACATTTATCCAACACACTTTTACCATGACAAACACCCACTTGAATTCAACAGGGTTTTTCCGCGACACACTTTTGGTTGGGACTAACTCCCACTTCAACATGACACTAATTAATAGAACTTTATAAAATGAGATTTATTTTTCTATTTACTTATAATATGAAAAACACTTTTCACCACTTCATAACTTAGGACAGACCTTGACACGACCTTATTTTCACAAGCTCACAATATTATATAACCAAAATATTAAGTAAGACTTGTGTTGAGCACTCTGCGATAAAAACTTAAACTTTTACGCTATGAAATATTTGTGGGTTCTTTGTATTTCACAAAACGGTGAATGTAACAAATATTCACCTAAGTAATTCCAAAGAACATGTGCACAATAACTTACACATACATTCATACATAACAAAAGAACTACAGTCGCACTTATGTACTTCAAAATATACTTGGATGTTTCTCCTTTTATAGATCTTGGGCTCTCAACACATTCCAAAACACCAGCTTGAGCTATCAAACTCTTTGCATGTTTTTATTCTTCTCCTTTCCTCACTATGTTCTTCTTTGTCTCTCTCTCGCAGGTTCACACATTTTTTTCATTCTTCTTCTTCTAAGTATACAAAGACTAAATTTTTTCTTCTCTTGGAAGATATCGACCAAATTTAAAGTCTATAATTAATTTCTCCCTAAAAGAATTCCTTCAGAAATACAATTCAACTCCTTAAATATGGTTAGATGTAAACTCCTCAACTTGACTAGGAGTCTAACAAAAAGATGTACTTCTACAAAATCTCACTGAGTTGACTAATATGTAATGAAAATTTGATTGTAATTAACGTTTTCAACAACATATAGGTAAGTATTTATCAAAACTTGAAAAAATGCCTGCTCGACATGTATTCCAAGTGGAAGTTTTATTCTTGGTCGCCTTGGTATGAGGAGGATGAAGGACTATTGGAGGCTTCTTAGAGGAGGACAGTTTGATGGAAGATAGTGGAGCGCAAATGGGAGGCGGGTCGGCCTCCCTGTATCTAGACTCAAAATTTCTAAAGATTGGAGATATCCCGATCGACTTGGCCCATTACCAAACCCATGTGAAAAATTTATTGGTAAGGAAGCCAGGGCAATACATCTTGAAAGCGGCCCTGATTCTGTCCATGATAGTTTCATCTTTGAAAATTAGAGAAAGGATCCAGTTTATGTTAGATCATGTGTTGATAGGGAAGTACATGGGTATGCAACCCTTAGAAAAGGCCCTAATATGGTGGATTAACTAGACCTAGAAACCTAAGGGTCATTATGATCTCAATATCGGTTGTGAAGGGTTCTTCACCTTCTCCTTCATCAATTTGGAGGACATAAACCATGTTTTGTATGGAGGCCCTTATTTCTATGACTCAGCGGCCCTTTTGCTGTGACCATGGAAAGAAAATGCTTTCCCAAAGAAGGAAGATATGAGAGTCATTCTAGTATGGATTAGGTTGTATTCCCTCCTCGATTACTTTTTAGATCCAAAAATTTTGGAGGATTTCAGTAACCATCTAGGGAAATTTATAAATATTTCATAGCAAACACGGATCTAACAGTATACAACCTATGTAAGGTTATGTGTTTACATGGATATGACAAAGGAATTACTAGAATAAATCTCGAATACATGGGAGGATGAATATTGGATGCAAACCCTATATTATGAACATATCCCTTTTCAGTGTCATAGATGTCATGAATAAGGCCACATATTTAGGGCTTGTCCAATGAATAACCCAAACGTAAATCTGGGGAAGGATGAGGTGCAAATGGATCAATGTTTTGCAAGAGAACCATCCTGAAAAAGGGGTAATCGGAAGCAAGATAATGAGGAAGTGCATAAAAATATAATTGTCTCAAACAAGTTTGAGGATCTAGAATACCACGAGTAAGAAAACCCAAAAAAGATTCTCTTAACTAATTAGGGCATATGACCCGAAGAGGAAACTCCTGAATATGTCTCTGTGATGGAGGAGTAATCTGAAGAAGATAAGGGGCAGGAAGGGGATAAACCAGACTCAGGAGATGAGGCTGAGGACATGGACATAGGATATTTGGACCTAGATGGCATTGAACAATCCTGTGCGGATAAAGGGAAAGGTTATGTCTCGTAGGAAAAAGTAATCCTATTAAAAGAAGCTATCCTCAAGGATAGTTTGGCCAACTATCTTGGGATTAGATCTAAATCTCAGAAGGAAACAAAGCATAAATCTAAAGAGCCATACAAGAAGAGAGGAATAAAAACAAACAAACATTGGGTTGCAGAGGTTGGTAAGCGGTTCGTAGAGTCAGGTTAGTATTCTCCCATCCGAGTTGCATTGGGTCTATAATTTTCCTCAATAATTATCCTATCTTGGAATATCAGAAGCTTAAATAGCCCACGGAAAATAAATATTATGTATAAAAATATTAAGAAGACAAATCCTGATATTGTCTTTCTTTAAGAGACAAAGTGTCTCGCGACCCAAATCCCTGCTACGAGTAGGAAAATATCGAGGGGGAGTGAATGGATGGGGATAGATGCAAGAGGATACTCAGGGGGCCTAGGAATTCTCTAGGATCCTACTAGGGTGAGGCTGGATGGATTCCAAGGAACTTGGTTGAGTTCAAGGTTGTAGGGTTTCTTATTTCTGGGATATTGACGAATTTTTATGTTCCCCATCATGCAGGAGAGAAGATGGATTTCCTCCACTCACTTAGAAGACTCAAGGAAGAAATAGATAATTCCCATTGGGTGCTTGGAGGATATTTTAACCTCATCACCTTGCTAGAGGGAAAAAAGGGAGGAAGACCCAAGTTGGAGGAGGAAAGTGAGCCTTCAAAGAGACCATTGACGAGTTGGGCCTTGTTGATATCATCCTGAGGGAAGGTTGGTTTACCTAAAAAAATGGGATATCGAGGGAGAGGAATATACAATCCTAACTCGCCCGTTTCTTGGTCAAAAAATTCATTTTAGGCTTCGGGAGTGAAATTCACTATGCAACATTAACCTGTATGGGTTCCGATCATTGGCCAATTGAACTACTATGGAGTGGTCGAGGGTATCAATTCAAAAAACCTTTTAGGTTTGAACAGTTTTTGCTAGAGAACAGAGATTTTCACAAAACGTTAAAGATGTGGTGAGAAGAATTTATTTTTGGAGATGATCCAAGTATGTACAAATTCTAGCAACAATTGAAGGGCCTGAAAGCTAAGATAAAACATGGAACAACAAAGAATTCGATCATATTTTGTCTGATAAAAAAGACTTGGAGTATTTCCCTCAAGACCTCCAAACTAAGGGGACAAATGTGGGATACACCATGGAATTAAAAATGGATGAATTGAGCCTCTGCTCCAAGATAGAGGAACCGAAAAAATAAGAAGAAACTCTATGGCACAAGAAATCCTGGAATCAATGGCTAAAGGAAGGGGAGAGAAATACCAATTTTTTTCACCACTTAGTCATCGAGAAACGAATGTAAAACAAGATTCTTGCACTGAAGAATGCAAGGGGTGAATGGGTGGAGACCAAAGATGAAATTGTAGCCACTTTGAATCATCACTTTGTATAAATTCTGAGTGACACAATGGAAGATAGGAGGGGAGTTATTGAAAAAATAACACGTCTCATTCGTCCTTTGGTTTCGAACAAACAAAATGATATTTTGATAACCAATAACTATAAATGAGGTGGAAGAAGTTGTTTTCCATATGAAATAAGGAACTTTCCCAGGCCTAGATGGTTTCACAGTGAACTTCTTCCATCATATTTAGGAATTGGTTAAGATGGATATGTGGAGGATAGTTGAGGATTCCATGGTTTCCTCAAGAATCTTGTCGACTCTCAATGCAAATTTCCTCACTCTAATCCCAAAGATTTAAGGGGCAGATTCCCCAAATAAATTTAGGTCGATAAGTCTCTGTAATGTCATCTATATAATTGTCACAAAGGTAATAGTGAACCTTTTGAAAACCCTCTTGTTGAGCCTAATTTCCCCAGAGAAGTCAAGTTTTGTAGAAGGGAGGAATATAACTGATGGAATCATTCTGGTCCATGAAATGTTGCACTCCATCAAAGTTCATAATCTTCTAGGTATGATGGTAAAGTTGGATATTGCTAAAGCATATGGAAAACTTAATTGGCAATTCATACATAAGATACTAGAAGCCTTTGAATTTAGTTTGAAATGGACTAATTTTGTTATGAATACGGTCTCTTCCTATTTTTTCTCCATCCTCCTAAACAGAGTGCCTTCAAGGATCATCAAACCTTCGAGAGGGTTAACACAAGGGGATCTCATGTCACTATTTTTGTTTATCCTCATGGCTGAAGGTTTAGGCCGAATGATAGTAGCCTTAAGAGACAATAATGAAATAAGAGGGGTAAGTCTTCATCCATAGATAGGAAAACATCACACCAACAATTTGTTGACGATACCATGTTAATGGGTCAACCCTCGATATAAGAAGCTAGATAGTTCAAAAAATTTATGAACTACTTTGGTAAATATTCTGCTCTGGAGATCAATGAGCACAAATCCCATGTTTTCTTAATATTCCCATAATTACTAGAGGGAATATTTGTCAGATTTTTGGATGTAAGGAGAACTCCCTTCCATCCAAATATTTTGGTACCCCTCTAACAAGTTCAATTGCTAAGAAGAGTTCTTGGATTAACCTTCTAGATAGCATGAAAAAAAACTAACAAATCGGACCCTGAGGCCTCTAAATTTGGCAAGTCGCTTGATACATTAGAGGAAATTTGAACTCAAAATGGGTCTCCTAAGGAAAATAATAAAATAATATTTATTAATTTTGGAGGAAGAAAAGAAAAAAACAACATTTTTGTTCGTATTTTTGACATGTCTCCTGTGTTTTTACTCAAATTTTAATCGGGAGAGCTCGATGGATGCATAATTAAATTCCGCATCCAACAAGTACCCACTCTGCATACTTTTGATGGACCCTGCTACCCCAAAAACAAGAAATACCATCATCACGGTTTTTCAGGTATTTCTTGTGTTTGGGGAAGTGTGGTCCATCAAAAGTATGCAGAGTGGGTACTCCTTGGATGCATAATTCAAATCTGCATCCAACGAGCTCTCCTTATCGAAATTTGAGTAAAAACATAGGGAGACATGTCGAAAATATGAACAAAAAAGTAGTTTTTTTAATGACACTTATCTCCAAATTTATATTAAAAATTGTTTAAGACCTATACGGTATTTCAAATTAAAAGCAATTTCATTGCCTAACACATGATGAAATGGAATTTGAATTAGGGTTGAAAGGCCAATTTTGAGTTGAAATTTCCTCTAATGGTGGTAAAATATGTCCTTCAGGCTATCTCGACCTACATGTTCTCTAGTATGCTTTCTCCTAAAGCCATTTTGAAGGATATCAGGAATTTTCAACATAATTTTTTATGGAGTGGTCCCCAAGAACACCATAAATGGGATTTGGTTAAATGGGAAATAATATGTTCTCCAAAAAACCAGGGAGGACTTAGACTCCAAGATCCCAAGAAAGCCAATGAGGTGAGCAGTGCCAAGTTATGGTGCTGTTGGGCCTCCCATTATCAGGAGTCATGGGCCAATCTGTGGCACTCTAAATACACAGAAGGATGGGAGAAACAAGAACTCATAAGATTCTTTGAAGACATCCTAGGGTCCCACATTCGGTGAATGGCTTGGCAGGAAGTTGCTCCATGATCATAGTTTTTGGGAGGTGAGTAACAACAAAACTGCCAGGATTTGGGAGGATTGACGGAAACAAATTCCTCCTCTATCTCGAAGGAGAGATTTTTAGCACATACTAGAGGAATGCATCTCCCATGGCATCATTAAGATTCAGGATGTATGGGAAAATCAGGTAGTTAACCAACCATTTAGTGTGTTTGCAACTAGGGACTGGTGGGAGCTCTTCATCCCAGGCGAGGAAGTGGACCTCTTGGAAAAAACCCTTGATAATATGCACATAAGATGGAATAAGGGAGAGGATAAACTTCACTTCGTATATTATCAAAAGAGATCATTCACCTTGAAGTAATCCTATGATATCATGACATGGGAAGATGATAACCCAGAAGACCAAACATGGGGAAAAGTATGGCAAAAGAAACTTTGGCCTAAGATAACGATATTTTTTTGGATAGTATTAAAAGACATAATTATAATAGGATAAAACTGAAAACAAAAGAGGGATGGAAGGCCAATACTGGTGTTTCTTGTTTGAAATGGTAGATGAAACCATAGAGAACCTCCTTGATTCATGTAAGTTTGCGTCTTCCATGTGGGATTTTGGTTCAGAAATATTTCTCTGTTCTAATTGGGTTAGACAAAACTCGGATGGTACAATGTCTACATGGTATGGAAAACCATTTCAAAACAACATCCTCAACCTCCTATGGGAAATTATTCCCCATTTTATTCTCTAGGAAGTTTGGAAGGAGAGGAACTAAAGAACCTTTCAAGGGAAAGATAAAATTGATATTCGAGTTTGGGGCCACATTATGAAGAAAATGAAAGATATTGTCTGATGGAAAGATTGAGAAAGTGTGTACTAGGACACGATGGAGATAGAAACTTCCATTTTTTAGGCATGGGGTCTTTTTGGATCAGTAGGTGGAAGACGAAACATAACCAAGAATCTTGGCTCTCGGACAAATGGCTTCCTCCTTTAGAGGGTTTCATCAAATTAAAATTTGACATGGCCTCAAAAGGAAACCCAAGTCTGGTAGGATAGGGATGCATTATTCGGGATGGCGAAGGAAAAATTCTTGGTTTTAGGTAGGGTTTTCGGGGATGGGAAACTAACAATGAGGAAAAATTGGAAGGTTTAGTGTAGGGATTGGATATGGTTATTCAAAATAGATGGTCCCCTGCAATAATTGAAGTGGATTCTCAACTGGTCATCAACCTTTCCATGAAAATGCTGCATGGGTCCCCGAGTGAAAAGGTGTCACCATCATGGCATTTAGAAGGTTGACAGGAAATTCGCAGGGGTATTTGAAATGAAGGATTAGAGGTCTGCTTTATCGACATCATACACCAAGGAAACAAGGTGGAGGGCATGTTGGAAAATATGTGTGTAGAGACTCACTAGGATGTTATGTTGAAGGAGAGGGACAAGATCACTAATGAGACAAAGAAGACAAGTGTATGGTCCTAGTGGACCAAGACATGCAAGGTACTCATGACACTAACCAGTCTTAACACTAGGAAACTCCAGACGTATTCAGGGCATGTGATTAGATGGAGGTCTAGAGAGATGAGCAATGTGATGAGAATGAGTAACATAACTCACCCTAACATCATCATTAAGAACCCCCCCAATCGACGGTTCAAGCTACCTACAAACATGAAAGGTAGAGAAAGGTCCTTTTATTGTCAGTATGGTAATATCCTTTTCGGTACTGTGGATGAGATGGGGATTATCGTGATCAGGATGATGATCATGATGATCTTTCAAAGGATATTAATTCTTGCACATGATCTAGGAACTAGGAATCAAAATCATCAAAGAATTATTAACAAATACTCATGAATTGGAAATTATCGGAACCGGAATAGGTTTCCTCTCTGTATATTTTATAAACAATAATGGGTTACAATTCCCATGTGGAGCAATGGCTTAATTGACTAAAGAATTCGAATACCTAAGGGACAATTCGAATTCAATGAGTGAGTCTAGCTTAACTGACTCTTTGCCATGCAATCTCACTCAGTTAACCACTTGACAAAAACCCTAATTGACTCACCAACCCTAACTGAAGTCGGAGTGCAATAAATGACTTAATCTCAACTAAAGGAGATCAAACACATGTCATAGCAAGCCAACCATCAAGTGCTAGTACTGCATGACTCCATTGAACCCTGATGAGGTTAACTGAAGCTGAACTGACCATCAGAAGTTGGTGGAGGCGCCTTGTTAACTCCAGTTCATTAAATAATATATTTAATGAATGGAGGCACCTTAACTGACTTGTTGAACTGAAAGTAACAACTAGTTAGCAATTAGGTGCATTAATGTCACACAAATCACCCCTGGAGTGCTCCAGTTAGCCTCCTTAACTGTAGGTAGGCATGGGAGTGACTGGGATGATGGTAATTAATGCTCCACTGATGTCAATTAAACTTAGGATAGTGGTTTAACTAGGCCAATTTGACCGAAAGAGTGAGTATGATGGTAAATGTCTCCAACACCCCCCCTTAAGCTATACTCAGGAAGAGTTAGAAAACATAGATGCATAAAATGATAGGGCCCTGGAAACAAAGGCCATATGTCACCCTGTACAATAAAGCAACTGAAACAATGCTCAAAACAAACTAAGTGAGGAAAAGAGGGAAAACCCAGTGGGAAAAAAACCCCCCTCAAGCTGAACACTGAAAGTAGTCTGGATCACCTTGATGAACTCACCCCCAATAGTGAACGGAGGTAAGTGAACTTCTTTTCTGAAAATCTCTTTGTGCAGATGTTTGCAATCTACTCATCAGTCGGACAGTATTGCAGAATGATGGTCCCGTCATGCACTAGCTCCCTGATGTAGTGCATGTGAATCTCTACATGTTTGGTCCTCTGCCTGGTAACTGGATCTATGGATATCTTAATAGCACTCTGGTTGTCACAAAAGAGGACAGTGGACAAAGTACTACCAAGATCAAACTCTGAAAGAATTCCTTGCAACCAAACTGCTTGGATGCAAGCATTCACCGCTCCTCGATACTCGGCCTCTGCTGAAGATAGTGCTATGGCAGCCTAATTTATGCTTGACCAGAAAATAGGGCCACCACCAAACATGAATACATATCTGGAAGTTGAATTTCGATCAATAGAATCACTGGCCCAATCGGAATCTGTGTATCCAACCAGCTCTAGCTCGGAATCTGCAGCATAGTGAATGTCGTAGGTCCTGGTTCCCTGAATGTACTGGAGGATCCTCTTGGCTGCCTTCCAATGAAGATCATAAGGCTGCTGCATGTATCTTGATACAGGATTCATGGCATAACAAATATCATTCCTAGAATGTGTCAAGTACAACAAGCTACCAATCAGCTGTCGATAGATAGTGCAGTCCATGGGAGGTGTGCTTTTTCCTTCTTAAAGGCTGATCCCTGAAAGGAAAGGGAATGGTGCAGGCCTAAATTCAGCCATGTTAAACTTGAATAACAGGTATGAAATGTATTTTGACTGAGTGACCATAATCCCATTATAATTTTTCTCGATTTCGAGCCCCAAAAATTGTTTTAGAAGCCCCAAATCACTCATTTCAAAGGCATTGTGGAGAGCAGTTTTGATGGCTGAAATGGAGGCAATTGTGCTACCTGTGATCAGTAAGTCATCAACATATAAAATAATGATAATTATATGACCATCATGCCACTGTAAATACACATTTGGATCTGATATACATCTCTGAAAGTTTTGCGAGAGAAGGAAGGCATCCATCTTGGAATACCACTCTCTTGGGGCCTGTTTTAACCCGTATAGTGACTTTTTTAGCTTGCAAACCAAAGATGGATCAGTGATGTATCCCTCAGGATACTTCATGTATATCTCCTCATGAATATCTCCATGCATAAAGGATGACTTAACATCCATGTGATGCACCTCCCAGTGCTTGGATGCGGAAATAGCCAAAACAAGGCGGATGGAGTCCATTTTTGCAACCGGTGCAAAGGTCTCATGGTATTCCACTCATTGGACCTGAGAGAAACCTTTTGCTACAAGAATTGCCTTATACTTCCAGGTTCTTCCATCAGCAGCAACCTTTGTCCGAAACACCCACTTGCATTGAACCAATTTCCTTCCCGGAGGAAGAGCAACTAGCTCCCAAGTAGTGTTTTTCTGAAGAGAATTCATCTCTTCATCCATGGCAACTTGCCATCTCGGATCCTTCCAGGTATGGTAGTAGGATTTTGGATATGAACTAATCATCAAATAGCAAGTTTCAGACAGAAAAATATCAGGACAAGAGAGTGCAATACCTGCTCTTTGGAAATCAAACCGGGTTCTCCTTGGATCATCCGGATTTCCAATGTTGTCTGCTGCGGAGGAGAGTGTATGTCGGGCCCATGTAGGAAGATGATTTTGCACTTCAGGTTCTGATTCAGTATCTAATGTTTTCTGCACACTAATATCATAAATCAGAGGATCCAAATCAGGGTCATCATCCCCAATTTCATCATCCAAATATTCAGTGGAATAGGAAGGAATTTCAGCAGTTTTCTCCTCCACTAGTTCCACCTCCTGAAGAGGCTCATCGAACTTGACACTTCTCTCGATGATGATATGTTTGTTATTGATATACAGAAGCTTAAATCCTTTAGATTCATTAGGATATCCAATAAAAGGACATTCTATGCTATGCGGTTGCAAATCCCTTCTTTTATCAAGCGGAATCTGGGCCCATGCAGTGGACCCAAACACCCGTAGGTTCGACACATCTAGCTTGTGTCCAAAGTATGCTTCGAAAGGAGTCTTCCATTTTACTGATGAATGTGGCACCCTGTTCTAAATGTATGCTGCAGCAAGCATGGCTTCAGCCCACAAATTTGTAGCAAGCTTCTTTGACTCCAACATACAGGCGGTCATCTCTTTGAGAGACCGGTTCTTCCTTTCCACTACTCCATTCTGCTGGGGAGTGTAGGGAATTGAATGTTGGACCTGAATACCACTTTGGGAGAAAATTTACAAAAAATAATTATTGACATATTCCCCTCCATTATCAGATCTCAATATATTGATCTTAAGCCTAGAGGCAGTTTCGATCAAGGCCTTCAATTCAGAAAATTTTTCACATACCTCTGATTTCTTTTTGAGAAAGAAAACCCATGTATATCTTGAAAAATCATCAATAAAGGTAAGGAGGTACCTTGATCCATTCATGGATGTGACAGGAATTGGACCACTGATATCAGAATGTATCAGCCCCAATATGCTTGTAGCTCGGTTTGCCTTGCCCCGATCGAACTTGTGCTCAGGGTGTTTTCCAATCACACAACCCTTGCAGACTCCCGTGGTTGCCTTGATGACCGGGAGGCCTTCAACCATGGAATTTTTCTGTAATTGCTGCAAATATTTGAAATTAATATGGCCAAACCTTTCATGCTACAGCCTACTAACCTCATTTCCATGAGTTAGCAAAGCGGTGGGCTTTACATCCGCAACAAAGTGAGAGAACTCATAGGCTTTTGCATGATGATTTGCATGGCCTTTTGCAATGAGTTTCCTGGATGCAATTTCTATTATCTACACATCATTTGGGCTGAAAGAGACCCTCTTAGGCATTCATGTATGTTTCATTTGATATACACTAAGGAGATTTGCTGCTAGATATGGTAAATACAAAACATTAGAAAAAAAACAATTTTCTAGATCTACAGTACCTTGTCCTTTGGTAATGATGGTGGAGTCATCTCCCAAGTGGATGGGGATGGATTTGCTGGTATCCAAGGATGAAAAGGAGTCTTTTTCATCCATCATGTGATTTGAAGCTCCACTGTCAATCAGCAGTGATTTGGACTTCAAAGTGCTTGCCATGAGGGCAAGACCTTTCTCATGCCGTGGTTCCCGGTCTTGGTGATCTCTCCTCCGAAAGCTCTCCAGAAGATTGATGTGATTCCTCTCAAGGAGAGAGGTTGCTTCATCAAGATTTTTCTTCATGCAGGCATGTTCAGGGTGAAAACCCTTCCCGCAGTAAGAACACCTGACTTTTTCTTTCCCATTGCGCCCTTTTCCTTTGTTCTTCCTTGAACCGGAAGATTCATCATGCTGCTGATTTTCAAGTCTAGGCTTTGGAGTATCAAATTTAGTTTTATGATTTTTCTACTGCTTTCCTTTACCCTTCACATCTTTGGGCCCCGAGACATGGAGGGCTTGATCACGGGAATATTGGATGATCCCCATCTAGACAAGCTTGTCATGTTCACTAGTTAGGGACTCAATGAAGGCATCGAGTGTAGGCATCTTCCATCCGGGAGTTGTGAGCTTCCCCGCACGGAATGTAGAAACAAAAACTGAATAATCAACCCCGAGTTTGGAGAGGATGGCTAGGATGAGCTGATCATCTTCCTTCTCCACTTTGCATTGCTTCAAGAGAAAAAAAGTATGCTTGAAATTTGTAAAGAAATCATTCAGAGTCTCGAAATTGGAAGGTTGGAGAGACATGAGTTCATTTTCGAGTTGATAAACTCTTATGTCATCATGCTGTCCATACAGAGATTCCAATTTGTCCCATATTTGTTTCGGTGTCTTCAGATCCGTAAGATGGAAGAGAAGGTCATCGAAAATAGAGAGGCACAAGAAACCGAAGGCTTCATCCTTCTTGTTCAAGAATCTTGATTTTTCTATGGTGGATCCAGGCTCAACTTCAGTGTCCATGGCGACTCTAAAGAGTCCTTTGGAATACAGTTGATGCTCCATTTTGAGTTTCCATGTGTGGAAATTGTATGGAGTCAATAGAGGTACTGAGGAGGCCATCTGGATATGCTGTAGCGAATGCTTCACCTGTAGAAACCTGAAAATCAAAACAGAAAAGACAAAATAAGGTTGGACAGCCTGCACATTCTAGGCTTTCATCACACCCAGCATAGTCAATCAAGCAAGCTAGATCAACAAGTTCTTTACTTTGGATATTGAGTGGTAAGCCTTGGCTTCTAGTGCAGTGCTATAATTTTGAGCTATTGCTCACTTCTCATGGAGGAATCTGTCAAACATATTGTTTTTGAGAGATTGTTCTTCGTTCCGCTGTAAGCTCTGATACCATATTAATTCTTGCACATGATCTAGGAACTAGGAATCAAAATCATCAAAGAATTATTAACAAATACTCATGAATTGGAAATTATCGGAACCGGAATAGGTTTCCTCTCTGTATATTTTATAAACAATAATGGGTTACAATTCCCATGCTGAGCAATGGCTTAACTGACTAAAGAATTCGAATACCTAAGGGACAATTCAAATTCAATGAGTGAGTCTAGCTTAACTGACTCTTTGCCATGCAATCTCACTCAGTTAACCACTTGACCAAAACCCTAATTGACTCACCAACCCTAACTGAAGTCGAAGTGCAATAAATGACTTAACCTCAACTGAAGGACATCAAACACATGTCATAGCAAACCAACCATCAAGTGCTAGTACTGCATGACTCCATTGAACCCTGATGAGGTTAACTGAAGCTGAAATGACCATCAGAAGTTGTTGGAGGCGCCTTGTTAACTCCAGTTCATTAAATAATAATAAAATAATCATTAAATAATATATTTAATGAATGGAGGCACCTTAACTGACTGTAACTGACTTGTTGAACTGAAAGTAACAACTAGTTAGCAATTAGGTGCATTAATGTCACATAGATCACCCCTGGAGTGCTCCAGTTAGCCTCCTTGACTGTAGGAGAGGGCTAAGTTAGCCTCCTTGACTGTAGGTAGGCATGGGAGTGACTGGGATGATGGTAATTAATGCTCCACTGATGTCAATTAAACTTAGGATAGTGGTTTAACTAGGCCAATTTGACCGAAAGAGTGAGTATGATGGTAAATGTCTCCAACAAAGGAAACTACTATTTAGGAATGCAAAGGGTGACGGGAATAATTACATAGGAAATTCAAGCTTTTTTCACTCTTTCTATTCACGTAATAAGGTGGAGGACTCTGTATAGTCTCAGTGACAGCTCGATGGAAGGTAGGAAAATCTCAGGGAAACACCTCCTAACCTAGGAGGATGGCTCTGGAAAATCGTCCAGGACACAACCTAAGTCTTTGTGGGAATTATGTTTGTTTGAACTAGAGCTCCTGTAGAATATTCAACAACACCTCTATGTGACTGAAAATAAATTATGGGAGGAGATGGACTGTGAAAAGATGCATTTAGAATACTGCAAAGCTGAGGATTCGATTTTAGACCTTGGCCACACTATGGGTAGGGTTATCCTCTATGAGGAAACTTCAACACTCTTTTGGATCATGAAAAACCTTATGGGGAGGGCAGCCTCAGATAAGATAAGTGAAGCTCCGGAGGCTATGGATGAGGCTTAGTGGCGTGCATCTATTTCATTGTATATTCAACATTTGGAATCTAAGGTGGACTTCCTTTTCTTTCACCTTGGATTCTAGGTTTCGAAAGTTCCCACTCCAGCAGGTGCTCAAAACTCTGAGGCAGTTACTATTGAGCCAAGGGAGGATTCTTGATCTCTTGTACTTTCTGCTATGATGGTCTATGTTAGGCATGTTCATGACTCACGTTTAAGGGTCTTTTTTGAACTTTCCTTTTGGATGATTTTCGCATGGTAGATGTCCTATCTAATTTTTGTGGCAGTCCTAGACCCGATATTCATAGGATATTTTAGGCAGTTGTTTAGTAGAAATTTTGGTCTGGTGTTGTATGGATTCTCAGTTTTTGTATGTAGTTATGAGATGTTGATCAGAAATTTTAGCAAAAGTCTATTAAAAATATTAAAAGTCATGATCCGATAAAGGGAGTTTCTCTCTGATGTAATATGGTTCTATTATTAATATAAAGTCACAATCTTACTTACAAAAAAAACTATTTATCAAAACCTTTATTAAATCTTTTATTTCTTGAAAACATGATATTAGAGGATTTGAAAATTGGTGCTAATGCTTATTGGAATAGTGAGAATGTAAAATAGTA
Source organism: Pseudotsuga menziesii (assembly GCA_001517045.1). Taxonomy (NCBI): domain Eukaryota; kingdom Viridiplantae; phylum Streptophyta; class Pinopsida; order Pinales; family Pinaceae; genus Pseudotsuga; species Pseudotsuga menziesii. The sequence continues at coordinate 386,724 of LPNX011094446.1, forward strand.
AAGATTGTTAGCATGGCACTTAGATATTATTCAAAATTGTTGGGAGCATAATCTTTGGTGTTACTATTGTCTCATATGTACTTAAGAAAAAACCCAAAAGTTTTTGATGAATAGGAAGAGTAATTTGGGAGTCCAAGAAACAACTTGGAAAATTGAATCCAAGAGTCATTCTCATGTATATATTGTAAATTTATGAATGAGAATTAATGTACTCTAATTTTATCTCTTTCTATCATTGTAGTTATTTCTCTTGTGTTTGGTCATTGTGCTCATCTAATCATTAATTTCCCCATATAGGCACCTAGATCATTATGAGTTCTTAGCTTGTGCAATAATTCATGAATACTAGTATGCTTGATTAGACTCGCATTCTACCCTTTGCACAACAATTCTTTCTAATTTTAAGTATACCATATGTGCCTTTTAAGGACATTTTCCTCTCCATGTCTGAACTATTTATTAACACAAAAAAAATGTCCACTTGGCTCTACATGGTCTAAACTATATACATACATCATATTCCTACCATATTTTCCTTACTTTCGACCTTCACAATTGTATTTCCACACAAAATGGTCCAAAGCATTATTATTTACTATGGTTTACCCGCACTCTCTCCAAAAAAGGGTAAAAAACCCTAAAAAAGGGACAAAAACCCAAAACGGGTTCAAAAACCCTAAAAAGGAGAAAGGACCAGAAAACCATAGGAAAATAGTATGGGTTAGAAAATACCATGGTTAACCACATTGGTTCAAAAAACCCTAGAACCATTCTATAAATACATTGTGAAGGGCTATCCCAAAATACCTTTTTTCTCATTTTCTCATCTTCTGAGTACAAGTAGACACCTTTTCTCTCAGGTATTCACACGCTCTTTTCCATCATTCTGTCGCCATACTATTCCCACATTGTACGCCGAGACATTATCCATACCCACCTGGAGAACCAGCCCATGGAGAGGTGGACCACTTTCAAAGATGGCCACAGTGGCCCACTTTACAATAAAGGAGGTATACTTTTGTTTGTTTTTATTTGTTTAGTTTAGCCATTATATATTTAAAAAAAGTTAAAAATATTTTATCTGTGTTACTAATTTAGTTTGTTGTTGTATTTTTCCATGAACTCTTCCTTACGATCACATTGATCTAAGGCTGCTACTTTTCGATGTAATAGGGGAGAAATCCACGTTACAGTTTTGGAAACTCTGATGGTCGATTCTCTAAGATCCCTATTTTTGCAAGTTTGCTACAAGTTTGTCTTCAGTTTATGTCCTCAACCGTCAGCAATCAGACCCACTCTCATCACATCCGAACCTTTACTGCATTAGTGCTTACCCCCTGGCCCTAGCCAACTTTGCTTTTTAATTTTCTTCCAGTTCTGGTCCAAGTCATACCTTTTTGCTCAAAAAGCACGACCCAGTCGTACCTTTTTTCTCGACAATCATCAATACCACCTTTAACATTGTCTTGCAAATCTTCATCAACAATGTGATTTTCAATGTTTTCTTCAATAGAGGGTTGAGCTTCACAAGGTTTTTCAACAATAAATTCTACATGATAATGATGTCTTGAATCCTGAAAACTGTCAAATATCTCCTGGACTTCGTTTTTTTGAAATATTTCTTCATGAATTTCATCAGTAAGGCTATATTGATCATTATTAGTAAGAGATTTCTTGAACTTAAATCCTCTTGCAATAAACATACAAGACAACATGGAAATATTTTATTGACGAAATGCTAGAGATAGGAAGAGATCAGTACCACTGTCTAATATCTCCTTCCAACGAATAAAGAAACATTTTCAACAAGACATCCTCATGATGAATATCAAGCTGGTCAATGTATTGATGAAACTCAATCAAACACATTGCTAGATGGTCATGACAAATTATCTGGAGTGGAATTTTCATAGACTGTCAGTGGTTGGTGAAACTGTTTGATGAGGGTAATACATCTTCTATACAATTCAGATTGGAAGAGTTCTCTTTTCATTCTCAATTGAGAGAGCAGTTTATTTCTCGCCGTCCTGATCATCCAATAGTTGCTCCGATATCAGCTGTTTATTCGTCACCAATGGTTATTATTGATAAAAAAAACTATTAGATACAAGTGATGATGAGGAGGGAATTTTATGTGTGGTTTGTCAAAATAAAATTCCAATTGGATTTAGAGCAAAACAACTACCTTACAAACATATTTTTCATGGAAAATGGATTATAGAATGGCTTTTTCTTAAACTTGAATGCCCATTATGTAGATACGAGTTTCAATAATTGTTACATATGGACAACTATTAAAAGAAACCTTTCTTCAATCTTATATTTATAGTATTTTAAGATAGTTGGTATCGCTTATTCAAATGATCAGAATGTAGGATAGTTAAGATTATTACCATCTTACTTACGATTATCTAAAATTGTACCCAATAATTATTTAGAATTGAGATTGATCTAGAGTAGATTTCGTGGTGGTTTATAGAGCATATTTCATTTTTTGTAAACCATTATTGATGATCCTTTTATTTTTTAATTATATTCATAAGTGTTTAGATATTATCTTATATTTTCAATTTTTTTTACCACATCAACATGATAAACTCAATTGTCTTGATATTCCTTTCATGCTTTCCTATCTTGTTCTGCTTAAATGCATCTTGACTAACATTCAAATATGCTTGAGTTAAGATTTCACTATTTAATTATTTATGAATCTATAATTCATTAAAGTTTTATACTTAGTCTCAATTTTTGTTTTTTTATTTATTAAATAGTATTTGTTTTATGTTTTAGTGATATTTATAAGGATCCCCGGATGTCGGTTCTTTCCTTGAAAACTCTCTACCTGGGGGCTTTCTCCCACCATCTGGCTCCATCACGCAGCTTCAGTCACCCTCCAGCCACACAGACGGGACACAATTAAATGCCTCATGTGACCACCCCACCCTCGATGCAGGTGCTTTCCTGGAACACTATCCACCTGGAGGTTTTATCTTGCCATATGGCTCTAGCAAGCAACTTCAGTCACCCTTGAGCCATGCAAAAGGGACACCATTTAATGGTGGTCATTTAGAATAAATCAGTTTAACTTCTCTCCAGCGCGAGGTAAATGAACTGTAGCCTAATGCGATGGAGGTCGTCCTTTGACATTAACGTCGAAAGCTAGATGTTTCATCTCTCGCGTGTTGCTTACATGTCGCCCACTCCGTCGATGCATGAAATGGCGTTAAAGTTTGACTCCTTCATTCGATCCCCCTCGACGCTCTTTCTGTGGCTTTCCATGGTTTTGTTCGAATCTATGGATTGTTCGGCTCTGTCTGTTTAGGAACTTCTCTTACTCACCATGACCCAATAGAGAGGTACCTCTCGTTGTGTCATAGGGCATGGAGCTGGCAGAGAAGTTGGGTCTCCAAGGAAAGGCAAGGCAGTTAACATTAGCTATGAAAACAATGTCTCACCCTATGTTTGAACGCTCATTGATGACTGGGAATATGGTCAGGAAGCTAATTTTCTCGCTACATGTACTACAGTAACCCAATCAACTTCTACTGGTTAATTAAAAACATGCTCGAGAACCTGGCAGAAGAAGTGTTGGAAAATCAGACCTCTGGAACTACCTCCATTATGGATATCATGGCTCTTCTGGTGCATTTGGATGCAGAACTGGAAAGCCTCGACTCCAGCCTAGCAAGTGGCAAGTATTATATTGACCAGTGCTCCAATTTGCATATGCACTCAGCTTTGACAAGACCACCACTCTTAGGGTCGACTGGATGGCATCACAGGTGCTCATCTAGGGGGGTCATCCTTTGTGCCTCCGTCTTTGTTAATTCAGAGGGAAGTGGAAGGAATCATTGCAAGGAGCTCTAAGGACTTGTTGGCCACCACCTTGGGACCGGTTCTACATGAATCAGGAGCTCCCTCGATCCTGCCTTCTCTTCTCACCACATTTCTCGATCCTACTACCATTGATTTCCTGCACATCAAGTGGGTTCGCACTTCTACTGGGGTGCTTCTCTCTGTAAAAAAATAGAGCCACTAATGCCTAAGCTCCCTCCTTAGGCATGGGCGATGTCTTCTTCAACAGTTTCCCCATTATTAAAGTGAAACCCAATATCCAAAAGGAAGAAGGTCTTGCACTTGATGACCATCCTTAGCTCCCTCGGCTATCGTCAAACATTTCTCCTTTTCTTGTTTAAATGTGTGTTTTTTTGCTTGGTCACGGTATATGATAAAAATGGTAAGTTCTTCAATGGCCTGCAGCTCCCTAGGACTAGTCTTTTTCTCTATTCTACTTCTATGCCTAGCATTTTTTAGCATCTGGGCTGGTGGTTTCCCCAACCTAGAGCGCCAAGGCTAGCATTTTTCCATGTAACACTTTTTGTACATTTAATATAATTATTTGTTGCAGCCTTACATTTTATTATTATTATTATTTGTTTAACAACTACTCATCTCTATAAAACTAAGTGGTTGTTCTAGTACTTATAATTTGTAGTTTAATTATGAGGTTTGGTGTTCAACTTTCTTTCTTGTCACGAGCCATAAATTATATTTATTTAACTTCTTTTATATGTCATTTTAAATAATATATATATAATTCATTGAAAACAAAAAATTACTCTCAGATCAATTTATTTAGATCAATTTACAGAATTTGGTCATATAATATGACATTATACACATCTAGGTAAAATTTTTATTTTTAAAGATTGACCAATGCCATCCGAGGCACAACAAATTGTGTTCCTATGTAGGATAGTGTTTCTACTACCGATAGCACTTAAAAAGAGCTTGTCAAGAAATAAATGAAGAATAACTACCAAAAGACGTAAACAAAATATCATTATAATTGGTATTTAGTTTTACGTGCCGAGTTATTTCCATTATAATAGTTAAAGTCATGCACACAAAATCCATCGCCTACGTCGGGTAAAGTCCTTGTACCATGCAATGGTCATCCCTTGCATTTGTCATCTAACGTCTTAGTTCCCGTATTCATTACATATATAACACTCTTAATGTGGTATACGTTTTTACTCAATGCTACAACTATAATCCTTCTACATACAACTATGATCCACTGACATAGTTATACTTAACAAATACATACTAGGTAATAGTTAGGGAACACATTATAGGGGTTTGTGTACTTTAGAAAGGTTTTCGATACAGTATATAGAAATAACTTATGGAATAGATTAGCAGAGCTAAAGGTTCCTTTCGAGTTGAGAGTTGCCGCAATAATATTATACGAGAATGTAATCGCCAAGTTTAAGAGCGATGAGGGGTGGTCGAGAGATATTAAGTGTAATATCAGGGTGCCACGCTCTTAGCTGCAATAGTCATCATCCTTCCTCTCTAAGCTGATGAGATTGTTCTTTTGGCAAGGTGTCCATCTGATCTTGATAAGAAACTATGACCTCTTAAGGATTTTTGCTCTACCATGGGTATGACTATCAATACTGACGAAACAAAATTTATGATCATCAAATCCAAGAAGGACACTTACGCTAATTTTATGTTTAACAATAGAAACATGGAGGAAGTATCTTCTTACAAATACCTAGGAATCGATATTCATCATAAGCTCAACTAGAACTATAGCATTGAGAAAAGAATTAATGGGGTGTGGAAAGTTTACCTTGGTCTTGAAAATAATTGTAAAGCAACAAACCTTGTGACGTGGGATAAAAAGAAGCTCCTCTTCAAAACTTTAGTCACACCTGTTATCATGTATGGATGTGATGTTTGGGGTTGTAGCATCTCTAGAGAATCCTAGATAAAGATTGTGCAAATCCAGAGACATTTTATAACGTATAACCTCAAAATTAAAAGAAATACACCATATCCTATTCTCCTTATAGAAGTGGGTCTTTCCCCTATCGAGAGGCTAGCTATGACTAGGCTCCTATTGTACAAGCACAAAATCAATAACATGGGATACCATAGACTTCCTAAGCTAGATTTTAATTCCATCCAAAATCACCTAAGGCTCAAGTGAGGTTGGTATAATGATACTAGGGCCTCGTTAAACCACTGGGAGATCAACAAAAATATTGCATTGCAAAATATTCATAACATTAAAAATATTGTTACTTCCAAGTTTAAAGAGAAAATGTGGTGTGAGAAAGATTTAGACGCTAAAAGAAAATTAAGTTATTATAAGGAGGTCATCAACCCTACTCTAGAAGATCAAATGTATCTCTATGTTTTCACCAGTTCAAAGAAAAACATTAATATAGCCAAGATAAGAATGGACACTCATGAGCTCCATAGTGAAACAGGTCATTGGACAGTTCCTAAAACACCATGGGTGGAAAGGATCTGGCATCTCTGGGAGAATAGGAACCTTGAGGATGAAAATCACTTCCTCTTATAGTACCCTATGTACACCCACATTATATCTTAGTTTCATAATATTTGTTGCAATACTGACCTTCCAAGCATTTTAACTTGTCAAAATTATATTGAGCTCGGGACACTTCTCACCAAGCTCTTTGAGCATAGGAATACATTTTTAAAACAAACTAATTAATTGGTTTCTTTAGGTTCGATAGACCAAGTTTGGTCTCAATGGACGTTAACCATCATCATCATCATCAAAAAGTTGATTAGGTTCTCCTTTGACACGTTAAATGTAACAGAAAATTAAAAAAACAGGCATCCCTCAATTTATATGGATATTTTAATATATTTTGAGATACATAAGAAAAGAATAGTGAGGGGAGAAAAAAACATGAAATGTATGAAATTTAATGAAGTTTCCAATTATATAATTGTTTTCTATTGAAAATGTTCTTTACTATCTAAAGCTTGATCTTTTTAACACACACTTCATTTTTGGGACAAATTATAAGGTATATGTTTTTGTCATTGCATCCTTTAAGTGCCTAAATGATGGAAATAGTCTCATGTATGAATTAAAAATTAATCATTTTATAATAATTGAAAAATTATAGAGAATAATAATAACTCGAGTTAATCCACACGAAGAATTTTTTTTCTCTTTTGGGGTTGCAAGACACTCGGATTTTGGGAAGCCCCATGTTCTTCTTCGACGGGTTAACTTTGATCGAAAAATACTTGCAAAATGATTTTATTGCGACAGGTATTTACTATGACAAACTTTAACTGTGACAAACTTTTACCCAACACACTTTTACCATGACAAACACCCACTTGCTTTAACAGGGTTTTACCACGACAAGGTTTTTCTGTGACACACTTTTGTTGGGACTAAGTCCCACTTCGACATGACACTAATTAATAGAACTTTATAAAATGAGATTTCTTTTTCTATTTACTTATAATATGAAAAAAAATTTCACCACTTTGTAACTTAGGATAGACCTTGACACGACCTTATTTTCACAAGCTCACAATATCATATAACTAAAATATTAAGTAAGACTTGTGTCAAGCACTCTACGGTAAAAAATTAAACTTTTACTCTATGAAATATTTGTGGGTTCTTTGTCTTTCACAAAATAGTGAATGTAAAGAACATTCACCCAAGTAATTCTGAAGAACATGTGCATAATAAATTAGACATATATTCATACATAACAAAAAAACTATGGTTGCACTTACGTACTTTAAAATATACTTGGATGTTTTGCCTTTTATAGAGCTTGGGCTTTCAACACATTTGAAAACACTAGCTTGAGCTATCAAACTCTTTGTGTGTTTTGTCTTCTTCTCCTTGCCTCCTTACTCTGTTCTTCTTTGTCCCTCTCTTGCACGCTCACACATTTTTTCATTCTTCTTCTTCTAAGTATACAAGGACTAAAGTTTTGCTTATCTTGGAAGCTACCGACCAAATTTAAAGACTATAATTAATTTCTACGTAAAAACATGCCTTTAGAAATACAATTCAACTCCTTAAATATAGTTAGATGTAAACTCCACAACCTCATTGAGAGTCTGACAAAAAAATTTACTTCTGCAAAATCTCACTGAGTCGACTAATATGTAATGAAAATTTGATTGTAATTAATGTTTTCAACAACATATGGGTAAGTATTTATCAAAACTTGAAAAAATTCCTACTCGACATATATTCCAAGTCAAAGTTTGGTTCTTGGTCCGCTTGGTATGAGGAGGACGAAGGACTATTGGAGGATTTTTGGAGGCAAAAAGTTTGATGAAATATAGTGGAGAGAAAAGGGTAGGTGGGCCAACCTCCCTGTATCCTGACTCAAAAGTTCTAAAGATTGGAGATATCTCGATCGACTTGGCCCATGACCAGAACCATGAAAAAACTTTATTGGTAAGGAAGCCAGGGAAGTGCATGTCAAAAGCGGCCCTGATTTTGTCCATGATAGTTTGATCTTCAAAAATTAGAGAAAGGATCCAGTTTATGTTAGATCATACGTTGATAGGGAATTTCGTGGGTATGCAACCCTTGGAAAAATCCCTAATCTAGTGGATTAACTTGACCTAGAATCCTAAGGGTCATTATGATCTCCATCTAGGTTCTAAAGAGTTCTTCACCATCTACTTCATTAGTTTGGAGGATAGAAATCAGGTTTTGTATGGAGGCCCTTATTTCTATCACTCAAGGGGCCTTTTCCTGTGACCATGGAAGGAAAATTTTTCCCCGAAGAAGGAATATATGAGAGCTGCTCTAGTATGGATCAGGTTGTATTTCCTCCTCAGTGAATTTTTGGATCCGAAAATTTTGGACGATTTGGATAACTGTCTCAGGAAATTTATAAATATTTCATAGCAAACACAAATCCAATGGTATACAACCTATGTAAGGATATATATTTACAAGTACTAGAATAAATCTCAATTACATGGGAGGATGAATACTGGATGCAAACCCTATATTATGAACATATCTCGTTTTGGTGTCGTAGATGTCATGAATAAGGCCACTTATTTAGGGATTGTCCAATGAATAACCCAAAAGTAAACCTAGGGAAGGATGAGGTGCAAATGGATCAATGGTTTTCAAGAGAACCATCTTGAAAAAGGGGTAACCAGAAGCAAGATAACGAGGAAGTGACGCAAAAAGATAGTTGTGTGAAACCAGTTTGAGGCTCTGGAAGACCATGAGGAGGAAAACCCAAAAAAGATTCTCTTACCCAATCATGGCATATCACCCCAAGAGGAAACTCCCGAATATGTCTTTTTGATGGGGGAGGAAGCTGAAGAAGATAAGGGGAAGGAAGTGGCTAAACTGGATTGAGGAGATGAGGCTAAGGACATGGAAATAGGCGATCTAGACCTAGATGACATTGAACAGTCCTGTGCAGATAAAGGGAAAGGTTATGTCTTGTAGGAACAAGTAACCCTATTAAAAGAAGTTATCGTTAAGGATAGTTTGGACAACCAACTTGGGATTAGATTTGAATCTCACAAGGAAACAAAGCATAAATCTGAAGAACCAGCCAAGAAGACAGGAATAAAAACAAACAAACATCAAGTTGCAGAGGCTGGTAAGCGGTTGGTAGAGCCAGGTTAGTATTCTACCATCCAAGTTGTGTTGGGTCTATAATTTTCCCCAATGAATATCCTATCTTGGAATATCAGAGGCTTAAATATCCCATGGAAAATAAATATTATGTATAAAAATATCAAGAAGACACATCCTGCTATTGTCTTTCTCTAAGAAACAAAGTGACTCACGACCAAAATCTAGGCTCTAAGTAGGAAAATATGGAGGGGGAGTGAATGGATGGGGATACTCAACGGGCCTAGGAATTCTCTAGGATTCTACTAGGGTGAGGTTGGATGGATTCCAAGGAACTCGATATTTTCTTTCTGTTGAGTTCAAGGTTGTAGGGTTTCCAATTTCCGGGATAGTGATGAATGTTTATGGTCCCCATCATGCAGGAGGGAAGATGGATTTCCTCCAGTCTCTTAGAAGACTCAAGGAAGAAATATCAAATTCCCATTAGGTGCTTGGAGGATATTTTAACCTCATCACCTAGCTAGAGGAAAAAAGGGGAGGAATATGCAAGTTGGAGGAGGAAGTGAGCCTTCAGAGAGACCATTGACAAGTTGGGCCTTGTTGATATCATCTCGGTGGAAGGTTCCTTTACCTGAAACAATAGGAGATCCGGGGAGAGGAATATACAATCTCAATTGGCCCGTTTCTTTTTCATAAAATCCATTTTAGGCCTCGAGAGTGAAATTCACTGTGCAACATTACCCTGTATAGGTTCTGTTCATTGGTCGATTGAACTACTGTGGAGTGGTCCAGGTTCTCAATTTAAAAATCATTTTAGGTTTGAACAGTTTTGGTTAGAGAACACGGATTTTGACGAAAAGTTAAAGATGTGGTGGGAATAATTGATTGTTGGAGATGATCCAAGTATTTACAAATTCTAGCAACTATTAAAGGGCCTGAAAGCTAAGAAAAAAAAATGGAACAACGAAGAATTATGTAATATTTTCTCTGATAAAAAAAACTTGGAGTATTTCCCTCAAGACCTCCAAACTAAGGGGACAAACGTGGGATACACCATGGAATTAAAAATGGATGAATTGATCCTTTGCTCCAAGATAGAGGAACCTAAAAAATAAGAAGAAATTCTATGGCACCAGAAATCCTGGAATCGATGGGTAAAGGAAGGGGAGAGAAATACCAAATGTTTTCACCACTTGGTCGTTGAGAACCAAATGCAAAACAATATTCTTGCATTGGAGAATGCAAGGGGTGAACGGGTGGAGACCAGAGATGAAATTGTAGCCACTCTGAATCATCACTTCGCAGAAATTCTGAGTGACCCAAGGAAAGATAGGATGGGAGATATTGAAAAAATAACACGTCTCATTCCTCCTTTGGTTTCAAACGAACAAAATGATCTTTTGGCGAAACCAACAACTATAAATGAGGTTGAAGATGTTTTTTTCCAAATGAAATAAGGAACTTCCCCAAGCTTGGATGGTTTCACAGTGAACTTCTTCCATCATATTTGGGAATTGGTTAAGATAGACATGTGGAGTATAGTTGAGGATTCCACGGTTTCCTAGAGAATCATGTCAGATCTCAATGCAAATTTCCTCACTCTGACCCCAAAGCATTAAGGGACGGATTCTTCGGATAAATTTAGGTCAACAAGTCTCTATAATATCATCTATATAATTGTCACAAAGGTAATAGTGAACCGCCTGAAACCCCTCTTGTCAAGCCTAATTTCCCTAGAGAAGTCAAGTTTTGTTGAAGGGAGGAATATAACTGATGGATTCATTCTGGTCCATGAAATTTTTCACTCCATCAAATTTTAGAACATTCCAGGTATGATGGTAAAGTTGGATATTGCTAAATCATATGGAAAACTTAATTGGCAATTTATACGTAAGATTCTAGAAGCGTTTGGATTTAGTTTGAAATGGATTAACTGGGTTATGAATATGGTTTCTTCTTCTTTTTTCTCCCTCCTCCTGAATAGAGTGCCTTCAGGGACCATCAAACCTTTGAGAGGGATAAGACAAGGGGATCCAATGTCCCTATTTTTCTTTATCCTCATGGCTGAAGTTTTAGGCCAAATGATAGTAGCTTTAAGAGACAATAATGAAATCATAGGGATAAGTATTCATCCAAAGGTAGGAAAACAAACACACCAACAATTTGTTGATGATACCCATGTCGATCCAAGAAGCTAGATAGTTCAAAATTTTTATGAACGACTTTGGTAAATCTTCTGGTCTGGAGATGAATGAGCATAAATCCTGTGTTTTTTTAATACTACCATAATGCATCAAAATTGAAAGGATTAGTGTAGGGCTTGGATATGGTTATTGAGAATATATGGACCCCTGCAATAATTGAATTGGATTCTCAATTGATCATCAACCTTTCCATGAAAATGCTGCACGGGTCCCAGAGTGAAAAGGTGGCACCATCATGGCATTTAGACGGTGGACTAGAAATTTGCAAGGGTATCCTAAATAAAGGACTGGAGGTCCGCTTTCACATCATACACCAAGGAAAAAAGGTGGCGGGCATCTTGGAAAATATGGGTGTCAAGACTCACTAGGCTGCTATGGTGAAGGAGTGGGACAAGATCACTGATGAGACAAAGAATATAGGTGTATGGTCCTGTTGAACTAGGACATGCAAGGTACTCATGACACTAACCAGTCTTGACACTATGAAAATCCAGACATATTTAGGGCACGTGGTTAGATGAAGGTTTGGATAGAAGAGCCATGTGATGAGAATGAGTAACATAACTCACTCCTGCATCGTCATTAAGAACCCCCCTAATCGAGAGTTCAAGGTACCTACAAACATGAAAGGTGGAGAAAGGTTTTTTTATTTCCGGTATGGTATATCCTTTTCAGGACTATGGATGAGATGTGGATTATCATGATCAGGATGGTGATCATGATGATATTGTAAAGGAAACTACTATTTAGTAACAAAGAGGGTGACGAGAATAATTACATAGGAAATTCAACTTTTCCCTCTTTCTATTCATGTAATAAGGTGGAGGAATCTATATAGTCTCAATGACAACTCTATGGAAGGTAAGAAAAGATGAGGCAAGCACCTCCTAACCTAGGAGGATAGCTTTGGAAAATCTTCCAGGACACAACATAAGTCGCTGTGGGAATTATGTTTGTTTGAACTAGAGCTCCTGTAGGATATTCAACAACACCTCTCTGTGACTTAAAAGAAATTATGGGAGGAGCTAGACTTTGAAAAGATGAATTTAGAATGTCACAAAGATTAGGAGTAGATTTTAGACCCTTTCCACATTGTGGGTATGGTTAGCTTCTATGAGGAAAATTTTGCGCTCTTTTGGATCATGAAAAACCTTATGGGGAGGGAGGCTTGGGATAAGATAAGTGAAGCTCCAGAGGCTATGGACCAGGCTCAGTGGCATGCATCCATTTCATTGGATATTCAACATTCGGAAACTAAAGTGGACCATTCCTTATCTCTCGCCTTGGATTCTAGGTTTTGGAAGTTCCTTCTCTAACGGGTTCTCAGAAGTCTGAGGCAACTAGTTTGAGCCAAGGGAGGATTCTTGATCTCTTGTACGTTCTCCTATGATGGTATGTGTTAGACATGTTCATCACTCATGTTTAAGGCTCTTTGTTGATATTTCCTTTTGGATGATTTAAGTGCGGTAGATGTCCTATCTCAGTTTTGTGGTGGTTTTAGGCCTGATATTCATAGGATATTTTAGGCAGTTGTTTAGGAGAAATTTTGGTCTGGTGTTGTATGGATTCTCAGTCTTTGTATGTAGTTTTGAGATGCTGATCATAAATTTAAGCAAAAGTCTATTAAAAAACTTAAAAGTCATGATTTGATAAAGGGAGTTTCTCTCTGATGTAATACGGTTATGTTATTAATATAAAGTCACAATCTTACTTACAAAAAAATCTATTTATCAAAACCTTTCTTAAATCTTTTATTTCTTGAAAACATGATATTAGAGGATTTGAAAATAGGTGTTAATGCTTATTGAAATAGTGGGAATGTAAGATAGTTAATATTGTTAGCATGGCACTTAGATATTATTCAAAATTGTTGGAAGCATAATCTTTTGTGTTACTATTGTCTCCCTATGTACTTAAGAAAAAACCCAAATTTTTTCGATGAATAAGAAGAGTAATTTGGGAGTCCAAGAAACAACTTGGAAAATTGAATCCAAGAGTCATTCTCATGTACATATTGTAAATTTATGAATGAGAATTAATGTACTCTAATTTTATCTCTTTCTGTCATTGTAGTTATTTCTCTTGTGTTCGGCCATTGTGATCATATAATCATTAATTTCCCATATATGCACCTAGCTCATTATGAGTTATTAGCTTGTGCAATAATTCATGCATACTAGTATGCTTACTTAGACTTGCATTCTACCCTTTGCACAACAATTCTTTCTAATTTTAAGTAATACCATATGTGCCTTTTAAAAACATTTTCCTCTCCATATATGAACTATTTGTTAACACAAAAAATGTTCACTTAGCTCTACATGGTCTAAACTATATACATACATCATATTCCTACGATATTTTCCTTACTTTCGACCTTCACAATTGTATTTCCACAAAAAATGGTCCAAAGCATTATTATTTACTATGGTTTACCCTCACTCTCTCCAAAAAAGGGTAAAAAACCCTAAAAAGGGACAAAAACCCAAAAAGGGTTCAAAAACCCTAAAAAGTCGATTAGCAATTTCAAAAGCCATGACATAATCAAGGGAGTACCTCTCTGATGTTATACAGTTATGTTATTAATATAAAGTCACAATTTTACTTACCAAAAAAACTATTTATCAAAAGCTTTCTTAAATATTTTATTTCTTGAAAACATGATGTTAGAGGATTTAAAAATAGGTGTTAATGCTTATTGGAATAGTGAGAATGTATTATAGTTAATATTTTTAGCATCGCACTTAGATATCATTTAAAATTCTTGGAACCATAATATTTGGTGTTACTATTGTCTCCCTATGTACTTAAGAAAAAACCCAAAAGTTTTTTATGAATAGGAAGAGTAATTTGGGAGTCTAAGAAACAACTTGGAAAATTCAATCCAAGATTCATTCTCATGTACATATTGTAAATTTATGAATGAGAATTAATGTACTCTAATTTTCTATGTTTCTGTCATTGTAGTTATTTCTCTTGTGTTCGGCCATTGTGCTCATCTAATCATTAATTTGCCCATATATGCACCTAGTTCATTATGAGTTCTTAGCTTGTGCAATAATTCATGCATACTAGTATGCTTGCTTAGACTTTCTTTCTAGCCTTTGCACAACAATTATTCCTCATTTCAAGTATACCATATGTGGATTTTAAGGACATTTTCCTCTCCATATCTGAACTATTTGTTAACACAAAAAAATATTCACTTAGCTCTTTATGCTCTAAACAATATACATACATCATATTCCTACCATATTTTCCTTATTTTCAACCCTCACATTTGTATTTCCACAAAAACTGGTCCAAAACATTATTATTTATTATGGTTTACCCTCACTCTCTCCAAAAAGAGGTTAAAACCCATAAAAAATGAACAAAAATCCAAAAAGGGTTCAAAAACCCTAAAAAAGAAGAAAGGACTAGAAAACCATAGGAAAATACTATGGGTCCAAAAATAAAATGGGTGACCACATTGGGTCAAAAAACACTAGAACCATTCTATAAATACATTGTGAAGGGCTATCCCAAAATACCTTTTTCCTCATTTTCTCATTTTGTGAGTATGCTGGGACACCTTTGCTCTTAGGTCTTCACACACTCTTTTTCCATCATAGTGTCGCCATACCATTCCCACATTGTACCATGAGGCATTCTCCGTACCAACCTAAGGAACCAACTCATGGAGAGGCAGACCACTTCCGAGGATGGCCACTGTGGCCCACTTTACAATAAAGGAGGTATACTTTTGTTTTTTTGTATTTGTTTAGTTTAGCCATTATATATTCAAAAAAGTTAAAGATATTTGATCTGTGTAACTAATCTAGTTTATTGTTGTATTTTTCCATGAACTCTTCCTTACGATCACATTGATTTAAGGTTGGTGCTTTTGCACGTAATAGGGGAGAAATCCCCATTACAGTTTTGGAAACTCCTATGGTTGATCCTCTAAGATCCCCATTTTTGCAAGTTTTCTATAGGTTTGTCTTTAATTTATTCCCTCAGCCGTCACCGATCGGACCCAATCTTGACCGATTCAAACCTTTACTGCGTCAGTGACTACCCCTGTGACCCTAACCGACTTTGATTTTTTTTTTCAGTTCTGGCCCAAGTCGGACCTTTTTTCTCAAAAAGCGCAACCCAGTATCACCTTTTTACTCGACCTTCATCAACAACAAGACAAAATTGTCCTGGAAATGTTCATCAATAGTGTGATTTTCAATGTTTTCTTCAATAGAGGGTTGATCTTCACAAGTGTTTTCAACAATAAATTCTACATGATAATGATGTCTTGAATCCTCAAAACTGTCAAATATCTTCTCAACTTCGTTTTTTTAAATATCTCTTCATGAATTTCATCAGTAAGGCTATATTGATCATTATTACTAAGAGATTTCTTGAACTTAAATTGCTCACAATAGTCCTCTAAAACGAGATCAACACAATAGATCCTATTGCAATAAACGTACAAGACAACATTGAAATATTTTATTGACGAAATGTTAGATATAGGAAGAGATCGGTACCGCTGTCTGGTATCTCCTTCCAAGGAACACATAAACATTTTCAACAATACATCCTCATGATGAATATCAAGCTGGTCCATGTATTGATGAACTCAATCAAGCGTTGTGCCGGATGTTCATGGCCATCTCCTCTAAATCTTTGAGCGAAGTCTCCCCATTCATCCATAGTAGGAAAATTATTTGGAAAATCTAGAACAACTGAAATATAGAAAGGTGAAAACCTTGCAGTCATAATGGCTTCCCTGCTTTTTGACATTTTGAATCGGTGGAGTCGCCAACGGATCTTTCCTCCGTGAAGTCTCCGGTGAAAAAATTGTAGTCTAAAGCGTGTAACCAACACTTTTTCACCATCAATGACTGGATCTAATTGTTTCCAATATTGAACCAAGGAAGAAATTCTATGCTTCGTCCCTAGTATGGTCACCAAAAGATGTTTATCCTGAAGTATGCTAAGTAAACTACAGGGTAGCAGTGTTTAGGCATCTCAGAAATCAAAGACTGTTTTTGTGGTTTTATGGATAACAATATAAAATTCAAGAGTATAAAAACAAGTACAGAGACACAAACATATGAAAACATTAAATAACACATGCAGAAGGACAATATTTTACAAAAGAAATTATAGTACATCTTTCAAGATCCCAGAGATAGGTTTCAAAGCATGTAAATACAAAGAATAAACAAATAGTTCATTCACTGCATCATATGTAAAAATACAGGTGCTCAAAATAACATTTCAAACATCGTTTAAGAATAAATATCCACTTTCCAACACAAGAATCTGTATAGAAAACATATATATAAACAAAAATGGAGTCAAGGGTTCAAAGAGAACCACATAATATCAACACAATATAAAGTTTAAAACCTAGATCCAAATAGATAATAAGTCATTCCTAAAGCAAAGAAGTTCTTACAAAGATAAAGCATTGTAGAACTGTACAAGATCCAAGCATTTTCAACCCTCATGTGTCTCCCCATTCAAAACAGTCTCCCCATTCAAAACAAAATCTTACAATATATAAGAGAAGTGGCCTTTAACTAAGTTGTTCCTAGATCCACTTTCCTTGGATCTAAGTGTACTAAAAATAGAAAGAGCATAAACTAACTATGACATGCGTATTATTCATTTAGAGTTCAATATCAAATTATGATCTCCCAACAACTTCTAAAAAATCCTCTCTCATATTCTTTAACAATATAAAATTTATATTTTACCCTTATCTGGCCTCTGTGATCATTCTGTCAATTGATCATCTGCACTATTAACCTTAATATCTTTGTCTAATCTAACTTCACCAGCAGACTTACCTTATCCTTAGAAAACACAAGTTTTCACATCTGCTTGACTATCTTGTTCATCATCATCTTTACTCATATTGGATGCATTTAACCCATCCTAAGTCCTCTATCTAGAAACGGAAACCATTTGTGTTAGAGCATCAAAAACCATCTCTTTCATTGCATCACCTAGTTTCCCAACTGGAATAGAGTTATGTTCTGTACAGTGTTCCACCACTTGATTGGAGGAAAGCCCTTTCATCTTTCCAAAAAAATTATGTTCAGAGGGCATGCATGGATAGACAAGAACCTTGCCAATTCCATCTAAAGAAGAGTTTAAATTCTCTAAATCGTGACCATTTGCAAGGATGATTTTAAAGAACCATACGTATTTAAAAGTGTATAAATGTTGGCAGATATTACCAATTCTTAAAATGATTGGCGATATTTTTCAAAAATATTTTAATTTCCAAGGATTTTATATCATTTATATAATAATTTGGCGATTTTTAGGGTGAAAAAATTTTACCCCATCAAAATTGGGCAAAACATGGCTTCAAAATATGCAAAATGGCGAATCTTTTTTGGGAGAAAAACATGGAAAAGCTAGTTGATTCATATTTTTCCAACAGAGATTTTCTCTTGAAGCCGACAAGCGGCTTCTACAATATCATATAGAATTTCCTCAAACAAATAAAGGTACCCGCTAGACAATATCTTCAAGCTTTGGTACTGATATCTCCTCAATAAATTAGTCATAAATAAATTAGACTTATGAAATTTATGTTGTGTAATGATAGGAAGTCAAAAAGAATTTTTTTAAGATTTTAAAGCTCATTGTGAGAGATTTTAGTGTTTAATAAAGTATGAAACACTTTGGACTCTATTTTTCTAATAAAAAATAGAAGCTCAGCTTTCGGTGGCTTAGGCGAACATCTGAACTATTCATTAGCCACCGAAAATCCCAGCTTTTGATAGCTTAAACATAGAATTTAGGGCTATTTTATCCATCGCAATCGAAATGAGCTTAAAATGGTTGGCGCATCCATCACACTCAGCAACCGTCAGCACAAAAAGCACTATCATCAAGCCATTAACCACTGAAATGATAGGATCTGCAGTCAATCAAGACTTGGTAAGAGGGGTCATTATGAAATTCAGGTGACCTATCTAAGCCAAAACCCTCTCTTCCCTACACCTGTCCCATGTCTGTGATTTAATTATCACAAGCATTGTGTTTCCAGTTTTAATGATTACATTCCCTACACTTTCTAGTTTGTGGGTCTCATGAAACTACACCATCACCTTGTTCAAATCGCAATTGCCAATTAAATCCTTGAAAATCAGGACTCCCCCTCCTTAATTCATTTATCTTTCCTTGCGTGTGTCCTCACTGAGCCAAGCTTCACTAAATCCTGCGTTGTAATTGTCTTCTCCAAGGTTCAAATTTTCAATTTTGCTAGGGAAAAAGAACAGTCCAAGAAATGAAGAGAGGAGGACCTGTCTTAAGAAAAGAACTGGGTGATATTGGATACCTTGAATCACAACCACAAGTACGTCAGTTTTTCAAGGATGCAGGCTGCTATAGGTTTTGCAAAAAAATCCAAGGATCTCATGAGCAAGTAGCAGAATCCTTTGATCTCACCTTTGATGGCTCAAAAGTAGTAATTGGAAGAGAGGAATTCTAGGTGGTTGAAGCTCTGATAGTTGAATTGACAGAGCTTCCAAGGAATAGAGAAAGCTGGTTTAAGACCACTATCTCAAAGAATGTAGAATTCAGGTCTTATTTGAAACCTGAGCACAAAAACATTGTATGGAAGAAGAGAATCCCTACATCCTGGCCTGAGGAAAAATGGGAGCACCTGTTGAATTCAATTCTGGTCTACGTAACATGTGAAGGCATGTACAACAGGGTAATGATATACCATTTCAAATTAATGAATCATTTCACTACCAAGAGCCCCTTGAATCTACCTTTTTACCTCTACAAAAGACTGACTAAAATGGCCCATCAAGTTAGAGCCAAGCCAACCAAGATTGGAGGTAGGTTATCCCATCATGGCTTGATCAAGCTAATTATTCTTGAACTGCTGCAAAGAAGGAACGTTGCTTGGACATACTTCCTGTCTTGTAATAAATTTCAGATAGAGTTGCACCCATAGGACAAAAGGAAGTCTTCTTCCAAGAAGTCCTCCACTCCCAGAAGTGGTAAGAGGAAGAGGAGGGCCATCTCTCCAATTGCAGTTGATCAAGCCTCTCCAGCTTCTAAGACTAAGAAGGCCAAAAGGAACCTAGATTTCAATGAGAAGACAAAGAATGAGGAGGCTTCAACACAAGACAAAAATGTCCTCAACCTACCCTACATTGATTCTAAGGATGAAGAAGAATAGGGAACTAACATAACAAATCAGGTTGCAGTAGGGCATGAGGATATTCCCTCACCTACACCAAAGAAGGATCAAGGTGAACTAGTAGCAGAGGCTTCATCTAGCAAACCTAGATCCCAGAAGATCAACTAGCTGCGTAGGTAGGTGTATGAGCTAGAATTTATGGAGAGAGAAATCAAAAGAACCAATGGAAGATTAACCAAAAGGAATGTTGAATTGTATGACTCTTTTCAGGAAATAAAAAGGAAGCATACCAAGCTGGAGGAAAGTAATCTCAGGTTAATGAAATAAAACACTAGGCTCTAGAGGAAAATCAGGCTGTCAAAGTTGCAGACAAGGAATTCAAGTCCTTAGTCTCAAGCACCCCAGAAGCTGGAAACCCTAGCAGGGGTAGCAATGAGTCTTTTTGATCCAGAGGAAGCATGTGATGTTGTTGTCGTCCCAAACCCTATACAAGTTGTAGAGACACTAGAGGGTGAGCACTGAAGCTTTAGAGCATTAGGGTAAAGTGTGATGTAAATTTTGATTAAACTTTAAAAAACATGATTTTTGGTGGCTTAGGTGAACACCATAGCTGTTCATTAGCCACCGAAAACAAAGCTTTCGACAACTTACTGGACTAGAGGTTTGATTCCCTAGCCACCGAAAGTGTAGAACAATGCAAAAAAGCATATTTTTTGCACAGAACCGCCTTTTGCTGATCCAAACACCTTGAGAAGGATTTATAATGTTGGAAAATAATTAAGGGAATCAGTATTTACGATCTATTTCAGTTTTGAAGGTTCCAGCGAGGTGAATTAGATCACATACCATACCTACTTTGATAAAGGGTGACTTGTCTGCCAAATGGCAAGTTCGAATTCTACTTCAGTTTCTACTACAACTGTTAAAGAGTTCAAAGATCAAGAAGATTTTTGGAGTTAGGGAGATTGACAATCAAGATGGTATATTTTCCTATTTTTAGCAAATATTTATGATTGTCTATTTTTAGTAAATTCGATCCAGTTTTCAGGATCTAGAATAAAAATTTTAAAGGCTATAAAGCCTATGAGTACCGTAGAAGAAGGGTTCAACTTTGGAGATTCTTGGACACTTTTTGTATTCAAGATTCTCATGTTCTTGTCAATTAATACAAGCTCTTTTGCCATTACATGTTCAGATTTCATCTTCTTTCTGTTCTATACTTGTGCTTGGATGTTTAATTCATNCTAGATAGTTGTCATTCTATCTTTGTATGGATAATTGGAATTGCAATTATATTTTTCTTGTTATGATTAGCCATTCATATGTAAGTGCCTTATGTGTAAATCTGCTAGCATAGTGATAATTCTTCATTTATTCACCTTTATTACAAACCCTCTGACCACTCATACTTAGAAGCCTTGTCTATTTGGTTGAGTTTATGCATGTCTTGAGTGAGTGAGGTCTTATTTGTCATCTGAATTGGTCCATTGAGTAAAACATTGAAAAAATATTTAAGTTACCAGGCATCTTCAAGTTATAGCCTAGAAGAGTTTCCTGGAGAGATAAAAAATTGGTGCTGCTACCAGGGAGAAGAGATTGAAGCTCAGCTTCCCTGGGGGATGACATAGATTCAACTTTGATAATAGAAAAAGTATGGACACTATTTTGGCTGTAATCATCTATCTGGCGACTCCATTGGAATAAGGTGGCTTCGAGAAGACCAAGTACCAGAGAAAATCCTCATAGGCCACCAGTGACACCTGTTTCAGATCCTTAGAATATTATAAGGAGAGGAAGAGCTTCATAAAGGCAGACTTTCATATCTACAAGGGGAGCTGCATCAGGTACTTTCAGAGGTATTTCTTCTATTGTATCAAATAGGCCTCCCTTTAAATATTCTTCTACTAAAGCATCTAGTTATCATAAATTTATAAGTGAATCAAAAAATTTGAGGGTTGGGGAATCTTCAATAACTTTTGCTTCTGTAGATCCAATTCCTGGAAACTCCACTAGGGTAGATCTATCACCTATATTTCCTTAGCTACCACCCACACCGGAAACATCTTATTCTGCCCCTTCCATACCCACATCCAATATGGAAATTATCCTCGTTGCTAGATATGCCCCTCTAAATCTACCTAACCCCCTTTCTGCTATGCCTACTAGAGATTATCAAAAATGCATAGCTAATTTTACTTGGTAGGGATATTTTACAGCTGAAGAACACTTAGAGGCATTCTACATTTATGCTGAGAATATCAATATTGAACAAGAGGATGTATGGACCATGGTTTTTGTACAAATCTTAGATGGTTAGGCTAGGAAATGGTTCAAAGAGTTACCTGTTGGATCAGTAGCTGACATTGAAGCCCTAGATGACATATTCTTGAAGCATTGGGGAGAAACAAGAGACCACCTTTACTATATCATAGAGTTCAACAATTTGAGGAGAGAAAATGGTGAGTCCGTTTCGAATTTCACAAAGAGATTCAACAAGATGTTCAGCAGAATTCCTGCAGAGATAAAACCTACAGATACTTCAGCCAAAATCACTTATGCAAATGATTTTTATACAGAGTTCTATCTTCTTCTCAGAGAAATAATATCTACTTCTCTATCACTCATGCAATATGCTACCCTTGAACTTGAGTGTAATGTTGTTGCATCTCAGAAAATTAAGGGAAAAATGGACAGGAAGATGTAATCTTTAGATTCTTTAGGTCCTTCATCATTAGAGACAAAAATGGAAAAATGGCCAAGATGTTGGACAGCTTAACAGCTGAAATGTCTAAACTTAAAGATCGAGGACAACAACCTATGAGAGGTAAAGGGCCAAATGACTTTGCTCCCATAAACCCTAACTTTTTCCCTTACAGAAGGAATATCCCACCCGCTCAGATCCTTCAAAGCAATAGGAATCCTGCTGAGGATCAAATAATTAGAGCTCCTTTCCAAAATGTTGTGATAGAAGAAGAACAAGAGCTTACTCAGGAAGAAGGAGATGCTTGAAGACAACATCAATTGCATGGAAGATGAAGTTGATCACTCCTTCTTGACACAATCAGACTATGAGGAAGCCCTCATGAATGAGCAGATCACTGAAGAATTTTTGTATCATGTAGATGATCGAGGAGGTTACAATTTAAGGTCCTGGATTGTTTCTCCTGGAAAGAAGAGTCCTATCCCTACAAAGCAGTCTACCCCTCCTGCTAAAATGATTGTTGCTCCTGTAAAGAAGATGGCTGCTCCTCCAAAAAAGCAGCAAAGGCCATTGCAGCAATCAGCCCATGATCCTATCCAGCTCAAAGCTCCATCACAAGAGGTAAGAATTTTTGACAAGCTGTATTGCTCTTTCAATCTTGAGTCAGAAATCCAGAAACCAAAAATCCATTTTCCCTTGGTAGAACTTATGAAGAATGATTCCTTTAGGTCATCTATATTAAAATATCTGCAACCAAAGACACCCATGGATGCTGACTTTATCAACTTGCAAGATGATAAGCCCATAGTAACCCTAGGACCTATGGTTGAAGAGCTAGATGAGTCTTGTCCACCCTATATCTATATTCTTGAACATCCATGATAAGATCCTTCACAATTGTTTGCTTGACTCAGGAGCATCCCACAATCTTATGCCAAAGGCAATGATGGATGAGATTGGCCTCAACATTACAAAACCATACCATGATATTTTCTCTTTTGAATATAGAAAGGTCAAATTCCTTGGTCTCATAAAATACCTTGTCATAAACCTCTCCCAGTTGCCTTCAAAAAGCATAGTGATGGACATAGCAGTTGTTGATATCCCACCTAAGTTTGGCCTCCTCTTTTCTCGTTCATGGAGTAAAAGGCTAGGTGGTACCCTACAGATGGATCTTACTTATGCTACAATCCCGATGTTTGGAGGAGAGACCAAGAGACTCTACAAACAAAATCAGCTTGCCTACATCATCAATAATGAAAAGAACTCTATAAATCATCCCATCTATGTAGTAGACACAGCCTTTGGGGCATGTATTCTAAAAATAGATGATTCCTAGCCAATACCTATGCAAATTAGAAAGCCGATATACCAGCAACCTGAATAAGTAACCACCTCTGTTTGGAGCATGTTTTTTGATGGGGCCAGTACTCAAGCCTCAGTAGGTACATGTGCAGTTTTGATTTCTCCTTCAAAGGAGAGTACTCATTTGTCTTATAAACTCGATTTTAAAAATACTAACAATATAGCAGAGTATGAGGCTTTTCTATTGGGAGTAAAGGTTTCCAAGGAGATGGGAATCATGTGCCTGAAGATATTTGGAGATGTAGATCTCATCATACAATAGGTGAATAGTACTTTTCAAGAAAAGTATGTCAGGCTAAAGGCATACCGAGATGAGGTATGGAAACTTAGGGACTCTTTCATGTTTTTTGACATTTCCTATATACCTAGAGCTATGCACCATCTAGCTAATTCCCTTGTTGTCTCTGCCAGTATGTTCATTCCTCCTATGCCTCCTAAATTGAACTATGAAATTCATGTCTAGTACAGGCCATCCCTACTTGATAATGTTAAATTTTGGAAAGTATTTGAGAATGATGATGAACTTGTAAATTTCTCTAGGTCATTGATGAATTTTCTAATATGCATATTGACCAAGAAAACCTAAATGTGGAGGAATCCCAGAGGCCTAAATTAAAAGAGAAAATGGGTAAGCAAAATATTGTTCAGTTGCCAAGTAATCATATACCTCAGGGTCTAGCACCTCTTGAAGAGATCTTTAACCATAATGATGTCCCCTTCAAACTTGTGAAAAGGGAGAAATACCTCATTTTTCATGAGCACAATATAGGTAGCCAAATTCATCCAAGATTCATAAATTTGTCTACTGAGTTGACTGATGATCAGAGGTCAGAATTTTGCAGTCTTATGAAAGAATTTGCTGATATTTTTGCTTTGGAATACAACGATCTGAAAACCTATGACACAGATATCATCCAACATAGGATTATTCTGGAGAAGAACACCATCCCTTTCAAACAAAAGATAAGGCCTATCAATCCTCTCTTATTTCCTGTGATTGAGAACGAAATAAAAAAGCTCCTCGATGCTAAAATCATAATCCCATTGAGGTAATCTAAATGGATTGCAAATTTAGTAATAGCGAGGAAGAAAAATGGTGAGATCAGGTTATGTGTTGATTTTAGAAACCTAAATAAATTCTCCAAGAAGAACAACTATCCCTTACCCAATATGGAGCATTTGTTACAAAGTGTCTCAGGAGCTAGTGTCATGTCATGCCTAGATGGCTTCTTTGGCTACAATCAAGTTTCTGTACACCCTGATGATCAAGAAAAAATTGTGTTTAACACTCCTTGGGGTACCTTCATGTATGCCAAGATGCCATTTGTCCCGATGAATGCTGGGGACACCTTTTAGAGGGACATGGACATAGCCTTTGTGGGATTAAAGGAAAAGTTTGTTCTCATATATCTTGATGATCTCATTGTCTACTCCAATAGCTATGAAGAACATTTGCAGCACTTAAGGAGGGATTTTTTGAAATGTAGATAGTTTGGGATATCTCTGAACCCAAAAAAGTCTCAATTTGCTCTCAGAGAGGGAAAAATCCTAGGTCACATAGTTTCAGTAGAAGGTGTGAAGATTGATCCTGTTCAGGTTGAAGAAATTCATAAATTATCCATACCTAGGTCAAAAAAGGATATTCAGTCATTCCTTGGTAAGATAAATTTTGTCAAGAGGTTTATTCCAAACTTTTCTGAGTTAGTAAAACACATAACTTCTATATTGAGGAAGGAAGCTGACATGAAATGGACAGAAAATGCAAGAAACTCTTTTGAAGCCATCAAGAAGGATATCATGGAAGTTCCCACTCTAATTAGTCAAGACTATACCAAGGGCTTGTATATTTTCTCCTTTTCTTCCTATGACACAGTGGCAACAGTTTTGTAACAGAAAAATGATGAAGGTCTTGATCAACCCATTGCTTTTTTCAGCAAAACATTGAGGGATGCTGAACTGAAGTATGATCCTATTGAAAAACAAGCTTATGCTCTTATTAAGTCATTGAAAGCTTTAAGGATTTATATTCTACACACAAAGGTCATTTCCTATGTCCCTTCAACTTCTGTGAAGGATGTCTTAACCCATCCTAACATTGATGGCAAGAGAGCCAAATGGATTGCAAAGCTGATTGAGTTGGACATAGAAGTAAGGCCCACTAGGCTAGTAAAAGGCCAAGGCCTAGCTAATCTCATGGCTCAAGACAATTGTGATCTACTAGGCATGAATTTCATTGGTATAAGTTCAGCAAACTTACAGACAAAGGTAGCAGTAGAAGAGCAGCATGAAAGTCAGCTGGTGGCTGAGAATTTGTCTTCATGTGAGTGGTACTCAGGTATTACCCATTTTTTGAAAAATTTAAACATTCCCCCTGAGCTTAGCATGACTCAAGCACATGCTCTTAAGCCTAAGTCTGTTAAATTTTGCATAGTTAAAAATCTTTTGTATTGGAAATATCCTTCTGGTATTTTACTGAGATGTTTAGATAAAGAAGAGTCAGTTCAAGTCATGCATCAGTTCCATTCAAGCATATGTGGAGGCCATAATTACTAGAAGACTACATCCCACAAGATTCTAAGGGATGGGTACTATTGGTCTGTTCTTTTCTCTGATGTGTGTACCTTTTTGAAAGCTTGTGACAAATGCCAAACATTTATAGGAAAGCAACAGCTCAAATATTTGCCCCTTAGACCTATTGTAGTAAATGGCCCTTTCCAGTAGTGGGGTATTGATTTCATAGGTGAGATTAATCCTTCATCAAGTGGTCAGCACAAGTGCATCCTAGCAGCCACTGATTATTTCACCAAGTGCATAGAGGCAATCCCCACAAGGAATGCCACTCATCAAGTCATCATGAAGTTTCTATATGAAAACATCTTTATCAGATTTGGCTACCCATAAAGGCTAGTGATTGATAATGCACCAGATTTTAAAGCCGATGCATTGGTTAACATGTGTGAGTCAATGGGCATTCAATTGGTGCATTCTACTTCCTACTAACCTTAAGGCAATGACCTTGTTGAGTTATCCAATAAGAGCCTAGTTAAAATCATTAGAAAAATATTGGAGAAGAATCAGAAGAGACAAGATTCTAAAATAAATTTATCTCTTTGGTTTGACAGAGTGACCAACAAAAAATCCATAGGGATTTCTCCTTTTAAGTCGGTTTATGGTATTGATGCTATTTTCCCCATTCAGCTAGTTCTATGAGTAGCAAAGTTCTTTTAGGAGGAACAGGATGAACCAAATGACATGGTAAGAAGAATGCTTGATTTGGTTGGGCTACAACAAGTCAGAGAATAGTTGGTGGAGAATTTAGAAGCTCACCAAAAGAAGATAAAAATTATTTTTGACAAGAAGGCAAAGGTGGACAATTTTCAGGTTGGAGACTGGGTTCTGAAATATGATGTTGTTAGGAAAGACAAGGGAAAGCATGGTAAATTTGATTCTCTGTGGATAGGAACTTTTGTGATAACTCAAGTGCAACAGAATAAAACGTTCAAACTGCAAATTCTGGAAGGTGAGGATATGTTTGATGGCCCAGTAAATGGCCGATTTCTGAAACTCTATTTCATCTAAGGCTTCAAAGCCTTGTCATTGTAAATATCATTTTGGTTTTTGTTTTTGCAAAATAACTGCATGCCCAATGGAACACTAGAAGATAGGATTAATCTTTGTTTTTCAGGAAAGGCATTTGGTCTGTGATTCTTGGAACCTCACAAGGCGGTTTCCATCCCTGAGTAGGAGCCAGATGTTATCTCCTCAATAAATTAGTCCTAAATAAATTAGACTTAGGAAATTTATGTTGTGTAATGATAGGAAGTCAAAAAGCATTTTTAAAATATTTTAAGGCTCATTGTGAGATATTTTGGTGTTTAATAAATTCCAAAACACTTTTGAATTTTTTTTTTCTAATGAAAAATCGAAGCTTAGCTTTCGGTGGCTTAGGTGAACATCTCAACCGCTCATTAGCCACCGAAAAGCCTAGCTTTTGGCAACTTAAAAATAGAATTCGGGGCTATTTTAGCCATCGAAATCGAAATGAAGTTAAAATGGTTGGCGCATCCATCACACTCAACAACCATCAACACAAACAATGCTACCATCAAGCCATTAACCACTGAAAAGAGAGGATCCGCAGTCAATCATGAGTTGGTAAGAGGGTTCGTTATGAAATTGAGGTCACCTATCTAAGCCCAAACCCTCTCTTCCCTACACCTGTCCCATGTATGTGATTTAATTACCATGAGCATTGTGTTTCTAGTTTGAATGATTATGTTCCCCAGACTTTCTAGTTTGCGGGTCTCATCAAACTACACCATCACCTTGTTCAAATCGCAATTGCTAGTTAAATCCCTAAAAATTAGGACCCCCCTCCTTAATTCATTTCTCTTTCCTTGCATGTGTCCTCAATAAGCCAAGCTTCCCTAAATCCTGCATTGTAATTGTCTTCTCCAAGGTTCAAATTTTTAATTTTGTATGTGTAGAAAAACAATCTAGGAAATGAAGAGAGGAGGACCTACCCTAAGAAAAGAACTGGGTGATATTGGCTACCTTGAATCACCCCCAGAGGTATGTCAGTTGTTCAAGGACCCAGGCCGCTATAGGTTTTGTGAAAAAAACTACGGATATCATCAGCAAGTAGCAGAAGCCTTTTCTCTCACCTTTGATGGATCAAAAGCAGGAATTGGTAGAGAGGAATTCCAGGTGGACGAAGCTATGATAGCTGAAGTGACAGGGCTTCCAAGAACTGGAGAAAGCTAGTTTAAGAACACTATCACAAAGAATTTAGAATTCAGGTCTTACCTAAAACCTGAGCACAAAAACATTGTATGTAAGAAGATCATCCCTACATCTTGGCTTGAGGAAAAATGGCAGCACCTGTTGAAGTCAATTCTAGTCTACGTAACTTGTGAGGGAAGGTACAATAGGGTAATGATATACCATTTAAAATTAATGAATCATTTCATTGGTAGGAGCTCCTTGAATCAGTCTTTTTACCTCTACAAAAGCTTGACTAAAATGGCTCATCAAGTTAGATCCAAGAAAACCAAGATTACAGGTAGGTTATCCCATCATGGCTTGATCAAGCTAATTTTTATTGAACTGCTGCAAAGAAGGAACATTGCATGGACATACTTCCTATTCTGGAACGAATTTGAGACAGAGTTGCAGCTAGAGGACAAAAGGAAGTCTTCTGCAAAGAAGTTCTCCACTCCTAGAAGTGGTAAGAGGAAGAGGAGGGCCATCGCTCCAATTGCAGTTGATCGAGCCTCTCCAGCTTCTAAGACTAAGAAGGCCAAAAGGAACTTGGATTTAAATGAGAAGATAGAGAAAGAGGAGGCTTTAGCACAAGAAAAAAATTTCCTCAACCTACCCTACACTGATTCTAAGGATGAAGAAGAACATGCAAATAACCTAGTAAATCAGGTTGCAGTAGGGCATGAGGATATTCTGTAACCTACACCAAATAAGGATCAAGGTGAACAAGTAGCAGAGGATTCATGTAGCAGACCTAGATCCCAGAAGATCAACCAGTTGCTAAGGCAGGTGTATGAACTAGAAGTTCTCGAGAGAGAAACCAAAAGAACCAATGGAAGATTAACCAAAAGCAATGATGAATTATATGACTCTCTTTAGGAAATAAAAATGAAGTATACCAAGATGGAGGAAAGTAATCTTATGTTAATGAAATAAAACACAAGGATCTACAGGAAAATCAAGCTGTCAAAGTTGCAGACAAGGAATTCATGCCCTCAGTCTCAAGCACACCAGAAGCTGGAAACCTTAGCAAAGGTAGCAATGAGTCTTTGTGATCCAGAGGCAGCCTATGATGTTGTTTCTATCCCAAACCCTATACAATTTGTACATACACGAGAGGGTCAGCACTAAATATTTAAAGCATTAGGGTAAAGTGTGATGGAAATTTTGATTAAATTTTAAAAAACAGGCTTTTCGGTGGCTTAGGAAAACACCGCAGCTGTTCATTAGCCACTGAAAATAGAGCTTTCAGCAGCTTACAGGCCTAGAGGTTTGCTTCCCTAGCCACAGAAAGTGCAAAATTGTGTAGGAAAGCATAGTTTTTGCACAGAACTGACTTTTGCTGATCCAAACAGCTCAAGGAGGATTTATAATGTTGGAAAATAATTAAGGGCATCAGTATTTAGGCTCTATTTCAGTTTTGAAGATGCCAATGAAGTGAATTAGGTCACATATCCTCCCTACCTTGATAAAATGTGACTTGTCTACCAAATGGCAAGTTCAAATTCTATTTCAGTTTCTACTACAGTTGTTAAAGAGTTTGAAGATCAAGAAGATTTTTGGAGTTAGGGAGATTGACAATCAAGATGGGATCTTTTTCTATTTTTTAGAAAATATTTATGACTATCTATTTTTAGTAAATTTGATCCAGTTTTTTAGGATCTAGAATAAATTTTGTAAAGGCTATAAAGCTTGTGACTACTATAGAAGAAGGGTTCAACTTTGGAGACTCTTAGACACTTTTTGTATTCAAGCTTCTCATGTTCTTGTCAATTAATACAATCTCTTTTTCCATTACAGGTTCATATTTCATCTTCTTTATGTTCTGTACTTGTGCTTGGATGTTTAATTCATGTTTATTCTATTTACCTAATACTAGATACCTACCATCCTGTCTCTGTATGGATAATTGGAATTGCAAGTATCTTTTCCTTGTTATTATTAGCCATTCATATGTAACTTCCTTATGTGTGAATCTACCATCATAGTGAGAATTCTTCATTTATTCACATTTATTACAAACCCTCTGAACATTGATAGTTAGAAGCCTTGTCTATTTGGTTGATTTTATGCATGTCTTGAGTGAGTGAGGTCTTATTTGTCATCTAACTTGATCCATTGAGTAAACCATTGAAAAAATATTTAGGTTACCAAGCATCTTCGAGTTACAGCCTAGAAGAGTTTCCTGGAGAGCTAACAGGTACATAGTTTTCTTCTAAAAAGTTTCTACTTTTACTGGGTTCTTCTACAATTGTATAGAAATTTTTAGGACCATCCCCGAAATTAAATTAGATTTCCCTACCATAAGTTCCATTCTTGGATACTACAACTTAAAAGATCTGATATGTTTTATTTGTTTCATTGGGTTTTGTCTGGATACAAAAAATTTAACATGAATGTTACATATTATTGGATTCAAATAAAAAATCATCACACTATCTCTTTTATTTGAAAAAGGCAATAAAAATCAACGTCCAAAACAAAACTACAACTTCCAGCTTTATCATCCTCCCTAGTTACTGATCATTTCTACTGGTTGTTCATTATGTTGATCCAATGAATATTGAAGTGAACCTAGGGGAAAAAATTCACATTGGGAATACTAATGAATCCACTAATCAACTAATACCAAAGCCACCATAGCTTCAACCATAGGTATAGCTCTAGGGACTACACATGGATCATGTCGACCACATGCTTGGAGTTTAGTTTCCTATCTGTTTCAAGTGATGGTAATTTGTTTCCTCATAATGATAGATGTCGGTTTAAAAGAAAGTCTTAGTTTTATCATCTCTCCATTAGATATACCACCCAGTATGCCACCTGATCTATTGGTTTGGGTCCTAATATCTCCCATCTCATCCATGTAAAACTCATCATTGTACTCACTTCCAGTAATTAAAGTTCCTAAAAAACCTCTACCAATTTCAAATCCTTTGGTTGTAGGAAAGGACATCAGATCCTTTTTCATATCTTCCTCGAGCTTGTCAAATACTAGTGAACTAAGTCCCCTCGATACATTCCTTACAATGCAAGCAACAACCCCACCAACTAAATCACCTTTTGGTCGAACATAATCTATAGAAGCTATCATCTTCTTGGCATATACAAGATCTGGGCACCTTACAATATTACTTTCTATCTCATCCCAAGTTAACATGTGATGATCAACAGAACCATCTCGGAGAACTTCTTTATGAACCTGTGCTACATATGCTAGAACCTCTGTCCCAACTTTTAGCTAAAGTATCTTCTTTGCAATAGCCCCAATTACCACTCTTCCAATAGTTTCACATGCTGAAGATATGCCACCTTCTTGAATTGAACGAATGCCATATTTGAATTCATATGTGGCATTTGCATGAGAGGGACGATACAATAATGACATTTCACTATAATCATTTCCTCTTTCATTTGTATTTGGCACAAGCACAACAATTGGAGTTCCAGTTGTCTGAGATTTAGAAAGACCTGAGATAATGCGGCATGTGTCAGTTTATTCACGAGGAGTAGTGATGTGGCTTTGTCCTAGAATCCTCGTATCAAGTTTCACTTTCATATCAAATTCAGAGAGAGGAATTCGAGGCAGGAATCCATTAATTACACACCCTACACCTCCACCCTCCAAAAGTTGTAACACGAAATAGAGTACCAAATGTAAAGCTCCTTGAGTTTCCCAATATGATCCTTTACCTTCAAAATATCTGGAGAAAATGAGGAATAATGAACTTTGAAGAAGATCATCTTGCATTATTGTTTGATAATTCTGCACATAACCCTAACCTTGGAAACATAGTAGTGCACATGTATATGAATGATGAGATGCGCGACTATCTTGTGTTAAAACATAGGATATACAAAGACATTGCATTCATGTACATTACATTAATTTTCATTATATGAAAATAAATTTATTAATCTAAAGGATCTTAGTCTTTAAAGTAAAATATTTGTAAAATCAAATGAAATCAAAGTAGCCCAAACATAGGAAAATAAGAAGACAAAAAGGGTTGAAATTTTTCTAAAATAGAAACATAGGCCTATGGAAAATAGCTAATAGACCTAGGACAAACAATATGTAATCATTTTTACAAAACCTTTGAATCCTAGTCCTTTCGTCTTTATTTATTTGCGACGAATGAATTTTTCCATTTTCTTGCAAGGCTCAAGAAATTATGAAGCTTTCTAGTGCTCATACCTCAAGCAACACAAGAACATCTACGAGCAGATATCGAAACCGCCGCCTTCCAAGTCTGTATTGAGCACTATCAATGGAAACCGGGCTCAAAAACCGCTAGTAGGTAAGACGCTGATTGCAGATATTTTATATTGCAGAATAGTGACTAGATTAGAAGTGAAAAGATAGAAAGGGATTTTAACATTGTTTTCTTGTTACGAGTGCATGCTTGCAAGTAGTCAGGAAATTATCCTTGCAACGATTCCTACAAAAGTGACAGGAGAGGTGCTGAATCCTACTCTAAATCATCAACAATTTATTACCTCTGTATTTTGAACTAGAAAATCGATTATATGATGAACCAAGAAAATGTGTATTGAACTCATGATCAAGTTTTTGGTATAATTACATATCCAACAGCGTGGATCCTTTCGCCACAATGAAGCCAACAACACATTCCCTACATAGAAGGAATAATACGACCATGTCATCCTCTCTTTGGCTTCTTCATAACAGAAGTTTAAAATGTCTTCCAATGCTATTGAATTTTAACTGCATCATGTGAGAATTACTTTACTTTTCACTGGATTGTTTTCATGGAATCTCCAATTGACCGAGGTCCGACCACGCGTTTTGTGTGATGCCAATACCAACAAACCATGATAAGATAAAGTTAACTCATGGTCAGTTGTTTTGTCTCTCAGTACTCGGTTGCAAAAAATACAAAATATATTAATTATTAATTATATAAAATATCGAATTATGCCTAGAATATACATAAAATCTTATTATTATTATTATTATTATTATATAATTTAGTTGTATTTAATATGTGATTTTTTCAATTAATTGAAATATTTTAGAGTTCAATATTTGATTTTTTTTTGATAATCACATGCCTAGAAGATTTTTACCTCTTTGGATATGACACTTAAATCTTCATGGCTTTGAAAGGAGGAGGGGGTTAGGCTCCCTCCTTCAAAGAAATCCTTACAGCTTCCACAAGGGACAACAATCATCGTGCAACTCTTCCATCAAATAAGGGGGAAACCAAAGAAGACCCTATTATTTCCATAACTAGAGTGGGAGGTGTAGGAAACTTACCATATCCATCTAAACTAGTTGAGAAGAGAGTTGATATGAAATAGGGAAATATGGTAGCTAAGGGTTCCAACAGACGCATTCGAAAGATGTATGGAACTCCCACTAATGAAATAAGATCATACAAATGCGACACATAAATCCAATTTATGAAGGAACATGCCATAATTAACAAGTTTATGGGGATATGGTCCTCAAAGAATGACCTCATCAAGTGGATAGATATGAAATGGAAGTCAAAAGGGAAAATCAAACTCAAACTAGGAGAGAAGGGATTCTTTACTACAATTTTTTCCGAATCTAGAAAACAAAAATAAAGTATTTGAAGGAGTCCCCTATTGCTAAAGTAGGATGGTCAACAATTCTGGTGCATCATACGTGAATGGCTGAATCTGAATAAAATTTATAGTAAATGAAAGAAGAAAGGACTTTAAGATGCTATATGGTGGCTTTATTAGTTTTTCATATCAATGTTATGTTACTATCCATTTGATTACTATTTTAATTCTTCACTACTATGTGACCTTGAAGGATATTAAAACTACACATTGCAACTACTATAAATATATGGTGGTCGATATTTCAGTTTCTAGCTCTATCTAGACTGTTTGTCGTATCTTAGTGATTGAAAAATTGATGCCATATACAGTGAATTGCATTATGGCGAGTCTATGAGGAATAATACCAAATAAATTAGAAGGAATCCTCTTTATGCAAGGGTAAAAGGTCTTATTAGCTTTTGTGTTAGTGCTTCCTTGCATCCAGTGCTCATGGAAGCTTCCTATGGTTGAGATTTTGGTTGATTAGTGCTCTGCACCTGTAAACATGGGTCTACAATAACACAACAGTTTTTACACAAATCTTGGAGATTTTCCAAAAGGTATTAAGGAGGGAAATAATTGTATTAATCTATATCCATCGTTTACAAAACATTATTCCAGGAATGTTATTGTCCATTTATTCATCAAAGAATATGAAAAATCCTTGGAACATGTAAGTTATATTTCTCTTGTATGGTATTCTAACTATAATATTTTTTGGGTAGTTTAAATGTCTCTGGCCTATTTTCATTTGTTCCTTTGAGACTGCAGGGAAATTCCATATGTTATGTATCCCTGATTTTATTATCTTCATGTACTTATACTATAATTTGTGCTCATGTATTATATCCTTGTAATAATAAGGTCTCAAACTTGATGAAATCAACCAGCAACTAATATAAAGTGTTCGAAGGTATGATAACTAGTCTAGGAAAGTTCCTTGATATAACCATTGTGTTTTCATATTATGTTTTATATTTAAATTATTCTAATACAATTTGTTTTTGTTAAATATTGTCCTTGATTGCACCAAGTTATTTTACTAGACATATATAGGATTAATCCTACTATATGTTCCATGTAGATGTGTTGGCCAAATTAATGAAACCAATAAGCGGGACATAAGCCTGAAGGAAATGAAGGAGAGACATGTATTCTTCTTTAAGCTTTTTTGTTTGTATTCATCTGGATACTAGGGTCAGAATTAAGAGATTACTTCAGTTATTCCCTTGTCTTGAATTTTATCGTGATTCTAAGAGTTATATGCTATTGACTAGTGTGCATTTGTATTATTTGCAGTCCAAAGAAATGCAAGATCCCAATATTCAACATAACCTTTTGGATCATGTCATCAGACATGTAATATAATGTTTTTAAGGTGAATTCATTGTTTGTATGATAGATCATAGTATTATTGTTTGTTAAAGTTGGAATTTTAAAATGTCTGTTAGATGGTGCTTGGTAATTCAACGTGGACATAAATCTTGAGTTGATACTGAATATTTTGGTGTAGGGTATATTCATATAATTAATTATGTCCCTTTTCACAAATACTTGTCGATTTCCAAGAATACCTAAAGGAAAGACAAGATCATCTGAGGAATCGTTAAGCAATGCATAAGATTCAGAAGCTTGTGAGTCTGGGTATTGTACAAGTCAGATGATGAGGTCCATTGTTTTGTTCAGAATTAATTTACAGTGAAATTTTTTAGAATGCTCATATTTCCTTTGTATCTAAAAGAGACCTGGAAAAAGCACCAAAATTTACTCAAGAAAATGAGATTTGGATTTTATGTAATTCTTGGAAAGTCATTGGAATACATAGTTGTACTCTTTGATAGGTAGAAATGCTTGATGAAAATATGGTAAATTATTTGTCTGCCTTTTTTCTTTTCATAATAGCATATCCAAACATTTTATCTTTTAATTAACATTGGGAAAACTTATTACTGTAACAATAATCAATCCTGTCCAATTGTTATATTGTTGCATTTTAAAATATCATGAGATGAATTTCAAGTTGAATTGGTACTTATGTGTCCGTGTTGCTAATTAGAGGAAATTTAGGGTCTAAAATGGGTCTTATAAGAAAACGAGCCAACAATAAATTCTTGTGAGTTGGAATTCAAGAACCAATAGAATTTCAACAAAATGAGTCAACCATAATGGTTGACTTGACATATTTGTCATAAAAAGGCTACTTTTTTTGTTCGTATTTTCACAATAGTGCGCTATGTTTACTCAAATTTTGAGCAGAAGGGATTGGTTAATGTGGAATTTAATTCCTCATCCAACTAGTAGCCACATTGCATACTTTTGATGGACCCCGCTACCCCAAAAATCAGAAATACCTGAAAAACATGATGATGATGTCGCCATCACATTTTTCATGTATTTCTTACTTTTGGGGTAGTGGGGTCCATCAAAAGTATGAACTGTGGGTACTCATTGTATGCGTAATTTAATTTCATATCCAGTGATCCCTCCCTCTTGAAATTTGAGTAAAAAAACTGGGATATATGTTGAAAATACGAACAAAAAATAGTTTTTTTGCTTCCTCCAAAATTAGTAAATATCATTTATTGTTTTAACTATTATTTTATTATTTTCCTTAGGAGGTCCATTTTAGACCTCAAATTTCCTCTAATTATGATTGATTGTCTAGAAATGATTGATTCAAATCCCTCTTTGAGAAGCCATTATGTCCTAATACAAATGGGCCAACTAGATAAGCAAGTGGTAAATTAAAATATGCAAGATAATGGAATAAGATCGTGAGAAAATCCATCTGAATATGGAATTGAAATAGTAAACATAAAAGAACGATCCATATTTCCACATGTTCTATTACATGATTATATTTGGCGTCAGTTGTTAATGGCAATTTCAACATTTTTAGGTACTTTATGTCGAATCCACAACACGTATGCTCTGTAACTCTTCATTCTCAAGAAAGCCATGTAATTTAATTCGACCATTTATGTTATTATTTGCATGTTGATGGCCATTACAAGTTCCAAAAAATATAATAATGCATTACTTCCAATATTTTTTTTTCACTCCCATTATTAAATATTTGTTAATAGATTGTTGATTCTTAATATTAATATCGATAGCATTGTTTTTTTATTAAATAAATCGATTTCTCTTTGGTAGCATGATTTTAAGGGTAGAGTTATTCAAGGAAATCCATGTCACTTGAAATCACTTCATATTTTATAAAAAACAATTCATATGAATTGATGTCAAGTTTGACAGTAGAATGTTTTAGGGAAGAGTTATTTAAGGAAAACCATGTCACTTGAAATGGCTTGTTACAATTTTATAAGGGGGTATACTTTCACCCCTACCAAAATACTATGTATCAATATGACTTTTTGGTACAATAATTCATAAATGGATCTATATCACTTGTTTTGAAGTAAATGAAGCTTGTAAAGTGAAATAGTGATGAACCAAGGAAACAAGAGATAATTGTGAAAGGTAGGGGGAAATAGTGATGAACCAAGTCAACAAGATATAATTCTAAAATGTAAATGTTGAGCTTAATGAGCAGGATACCAATTTGTTGAGGTTGAGAGCTTTATTTCCTCCAAAGTGAGTAAGTCATTGGGTTAAGGTGGTATATTGCAAATACAAGTCATTGCTTTATCTCTTTTTTTGGGTTGGAGAGCTTGTGTGCTTCCTAGGTTGACAATTTTCTCTTTTCATGTGTGGTTTGTTGGGAACACTAAATGAATCCATCACTCATTTATTTTAAAAAGAGAAGTCAATGAGGTTGAAGGTTGCATGCTTGAATAATTGGTTTTGAGAGGCTCATTGCATTATGAGGTGATAAATTTTCCCTCTAGTGGCTACCTTCTTAATTATAAGGGTAGCTTTCCTTGGAGGTGAGAGTTTGTCTTCTTAATTGAGGACTAACAAAATTAAATGAAATTTATGTTTGAAGTGTTTATTCCATAACCAAATAATATATTTTACTGATAATAAATGCAATAACGTCCATATGGGCGTTAATTTTAACCATTGGTTGCTACTAGTTCCATTTTCTCTACCTCTTCGCTATTAATGTGCTTTAACCAATGCGCAGGCTTGGAATTTCAAATATTTTATGTCTATCAAAATTTTTTTGATGGTGGTTTCGTTTTTTGGGTGCTTGTCATTTTATGTTTTTTTCAGATGTATGACTGTTAAGTTTTCTTACTATATCATAACAATTTTTCTTTTCTAAAAAAATAGTAAATTTTTGAAACAATACCTATAAAAATAAGAAAAAAATATGGTAGTGTGGAGAGAGCCTACACACAGGCTACTTGTGAGTGGTTGTCCTCATCATACAAGGTCTATGCTATTGCTTACATTCTATGAAAAACATGAATTAAAAATTATGACAGGTTAAGCAAGTTGTTACAAGTCAGATTGATGTTTTACCATTCAACATGCCAGTCACACTTCACAGGTTCATTTTATGACTAAGTGTCAAATACTATTTGAAATAGGAAAAACGTTCTATAAAACGTCAAAATCCAGGCCTGCCAATGTGTTTTCCATTCAAAGGATTCTGTTAAGATGGAGTATCAACGAAGCTATGTCATGCTTCAATTGTTTCATTCCAACTACAATTATTTGAGATGATTCCACTAATGGTTTGTGTTCTTTTTTTGAAGAGGATATACAAAAAGGAAGCCATATGGATTAGAATTGGTTCGTCTAGCTATCCTGCACGTCATTTAAGGCTTATGAATTAGCATTGATTAGGCGAGCTATTTTTCACATCATTTTCTTTTAGTAGTTTATGTACAATTTTTTTGTAGATTCTATTTTGCTATTTAAAATAAAACATCAATTTTGGTAAATTTTTTGTTGCTATTAAAGAGAATAAAATAAATTGTTTCAATGTTATTATTGAAACAGATATAACTTATCATTCATGCTATTGAAGAACAGCTAGGTGGTTATATAAGAGATGGAAAATACCGATCTTAAAGTTTTGGAGCTGATAAAAAAATTAATTAAAAATACCAAGTTATGACTTTACATTCATAAAGATAGAATCAACAACTCCTATTTATGGACTAGATCATCCTCACTTCGAGGGACTTTGGTAGATCTAGAGACTATGAAAGAATGACCCTATGGGTTGTGTTGACAAAAACTTGAAAATAGTTTGAAGTATGAATTGTGATGTTTTAATCAAGTGCCATAAAATGGTGTTTAAACAACACCTCTTTTCTTGGACTCCAATTCCCTTCTCCTATTTTCTTAATATTGTATGGTTCGATGTGAGAAGATTCCTAAACATGGTGTTAGGTCTACTCATTTTGACCTAACTTGTTGTATATGAATTATGTTGAGTCTAATCTATTTTTTATCAATGATAGGATTATGATTGCTTGACTAATACCTCTTCTTCAGCATGGAGAATTAGATATGCCTACTCAATAGGATGACTTCCAATATATAACCTAAGCGGAACAACTATGAAAACTATGTAATTTGGTTGCCATATATGAAGGATCTGTTTGAACTATTGAAATATGTGAAGATCACTATTCAAGATTTGACTAATGATTAGGTTATGTATGTAAACAATGGAAGGAATATTGAGATTGTGTGGTAATGGCAACCTATATTTTTTGGGATATTTTCTTTCATACATGAGTGATCAACTAGGATCATGCCACCCATAATAAGTTCAAGTCAATATTCAGCAAGGTTAATGAAATTCAAGTGATACACATAGAGAAATGGTTGATGTCTCTAGAACCCCTTTATTTTGATAGGATTGAGGACAATTTAGCTTGCATCAAGGATCTATAGTTTAAATTGGGAGAATATGGTAAGAATTTTATGATGAAGGATGGACAACTCATTAATCAATTTGACGACATCTTATGATGTCTTTTTCTCCACCTTTTTCTCCAATTGGATGTCAAGCAAGTAAGATTGCAAGGAATTCACCTTTGATATCTTTTGTGATTTTTTTATTAAATACCAACAAAACCTGCTTGAAGAAGGAAAGCTTGGTAGCAAACACCAATCCTAATTTCTAAAAAGAAAGCTATAGAAAAATTATAAAAAAACATGGCTGGCTAGATTATTGACCAAAATGTATCCATCAACCTACTAAAGGAAATACTGCAGAGTTGACATCCACAAATAATTTAATAAAAAGAAGAAAACCTATAGCTATTGTGGGAAAGTGGGACATGTCGAAAAAACCTATTGGAAGAATATGAATGACTTAGAAGAAAACACCAATCATGTTGAGGATGTCATATTAACTAGCTAGTGAATCTATTGACCTACGAAAAACATTACCTTTTCTATTAGCACTTCCAAAGAATTAAAATATGCGTTATACAACTTAAACAAAATAAATAGTCGATTTTGGTTGTACACATCATATGGCTCACTATGCTTCTGAATTATCTTCCTTAACTTCATCTGTAAAACATAATATTGATGTATTTGTTGATTACGCCCTTGCATATGCTCGAATCTATCATGTTGAATGCTAACATGGTTTAAAATCCAATTCCTATCATGTTCCTAGAATTAACACATGTTTGTTGTCAATTTTTCAATTTACATGGACTAAGAGGACTATTTATTTTTAATCGGACCACTTTATCATAAAGGATATGAAGCTTGGGGTGTGACTATTACTTCATGATATCTAGTTCCTTACGATTGATGGACCAAACCAACTACACTCATTGCTAAGATTGACACTAAAGTCAAATTTGGCATTATCCATTGCAACCGTCACATACAAAATTGGTTGGAGCAAAAAAAAAATCTTAATAAATTGAAATTCAAACCCTACATTCAGCCAATACTTGAAGTACTAGGAATCTAATTGTAGACTTATTATTATAGGAATTCACCCATACCAATTCATAGACCAATGTTCATAGGATCCCACACCCCTGGGAGCAATCAAATATTGTGAAGAATAATTTATATAAAATCACAACAAACAAGGGGAATTTGGGAATATCAATATTATGGTAGGAGTGATGCGTATTGCTTTTTAAGGTCATCATCTCAATCAAGTGAACAACTTGAACATCTGAAACTTCAAAGTTTGAAACTCATTGTAATAAATAATATTTTTACTCGTATCCCAGAAACTATTCCACCAAATCGAGTTTGTAGACGACGTGTTCTTGGAAAGTAACCTGAAGCCTTTGAAGCCTTTGAATTTAGGAAAGCATGAAGAGCAAAGATCCAACTGGAACTTGTTCACGATGATCTCTATGGCTTGAATAAACCCTCATTAGAAGGTCTATCAATAATTTATCTATATTTTCTTCAGTATATATCGTGAAGAATGAGACTCATGTCTTTAAAATAATTAAGGAATTTAGGGCGTTTGCTAAAACATAATGCAATTGATTCATCAAATGTTTGAGATCCGAAAATGGTGGTGAATATGT
The DNA here is from genome assembly GCA_001517045.1 of Pseudotsuga menziesii. Classification (NCBI taxonomy): domain Eukaryota; kingdom Viridiplantae; phylum Streptophyta; class Pinopsida; order Pinales; family Pinaceae; genus Pseudotsuga; species Pseudotsuga menziesii. Next base: position 428,371 of record LPNX011094446.1, read on the forward strand.
GAGTTGAAAGTTCAATGGATATCTGTGTGTAGACTATTTGTCTTAATGGTAAAACAAAGATTTTATCAGTACTTATTATCAATGTCAATGAAAGATGAAAAATGGATACATGCTCACTATTTCATTCTCAATTGAGAGAGCACTTTATTTCTCGCCATCGGGATCATCCAATAGCTGCTCCTATAGCAGCTGTTTATTCTTCGCCAACGGTTATTATTGATCAGAAACTATTAGATACAAGTGATGACGAGGAGGGAATTTTATGCGTGGTTTGTCAGAATAAAATTCCAATTGGATTTAGAGCAAAACAACTACCTTGCAAGCATATTTTTCACGGAAAATGCATTATAGAATGGCTTGTTCTTAAACTAGAATGCTCGTTATGTAGATATGACTTTCCATAATTGTTGCATCTGGACAACTATTAAAAAAAACCCTTCCTACATCTTTTATTTACTTTGAAACATGGTATTATAGTATTTTAAAATAGTTGGCATCGCTTATTCGAATTATCAGAATGTAGGATAGTTAAGACTGTTACCATCTTGCTTACGATTATCTAAATTTGTACCCAATAATTATATTCAGAATTGAGATTGATCTCTAATTTAGAGCATATTTCGTGGTGGTTTATGGAGCATATTTTGTCTTTTGGTAAAGCATTATTGATTTTTATTTTTATTTTTTAAATATATTCATAAGTGTTTAGATATCAACTTATATTTTCTACTTTTTTTTACCACATCAACATGATAAACTCGATTGTCTTCAGATTCATTTCATGCTTTCCTATCTTGTTACACTTAAACGCATTGTTACGCTTAAACACATCTTAACTAAGATTCAAATAAACTTGAGTTAAGATTTCACTATTTAATTATTTATGAATCTATAATTCATTAAAGTTGTATAGTTAGTATCACTTTTTGTTTTTTATTTATTGAATAGTATTTCTTTTATGTTTTAGTGATATTTATAAGGATCCGTGGCTGCGGTGCTTTCCTTGAACACTCTCCACCTAAGGGCTCGCTCTCACCATATGGCTTCGGCAGGCAGCTTCAGTCACCCTCCGGCCTCGTAGATGGGACACAATTAAATGTCTCACGAGACCACCCCACCCCGGATGCAAGTGCTTTCCCTAAACACTCTCCACCTAGAGGTTTGCTCCCACCATCTTGCTCTGACAAGCAGCTTCAGTCCCCCTAGAGCCATGTAGACAAGACGCCATTTAATGGTGGTAATTCAGAAGAAATTGGTTCAACTGCTCTCAAGCGTGAGGTAAATGAACTACAACCTAATGCAACAGAGGTAAGTTCTCCAATGGAATCCAACTCCCTAGGACTAGCCTGTTTCCCTATGCTACTTCTATGCCTAGCTTTTCTTAGTGTCTTGGCTAGTGGTTTCCCCAACCTAGACCGCAAAGGCTATCTTTTTTTCATGTAACACTTTTTGTACATTTAATATAATTATTTGTTGCAGCCTTACAAAGAAAAAGGTGTTTTCTATTTGTTTAGGAACTACTCATCTCTATAAAACTAAGTGGTTGTTTTAGTACTTATAATTTACAGTAAAATTATGAGGGTTTGGTGTTCAACTTTCTTTCTTGTCTCAGTGAACATTAACCATCATTGTCATCATCATAAAGTTGACAAGGTTCTCTTTTGACACATTAAATGTAATAGAAAATAAAAAAAACACGCATCCTTCAATTTATATGGATATTTTAATATATTTTGAGATACATAAGCAATGAATATTAAGGGGAGTAGAAAAGATGAAATTTAAGAAATTGAATGAAGTTTCCAATTATATAATTGTTTTCTATTGAAAATGTTCTTAACTATCTAATGCTTGATCTTTTTAACACACACTTCATTTTTGGGACAAATTATAAGGTATATGTTTTTGTTGTTACATCCTTTGAGTGCCTAAACGATAGAAATAATATCATGTATGAAGTCAAAATTAATCATTAGATAAGAATTGAAAAATGATAGAGAATAATAATAACTTGAGTTACTCGGCACGGAGAATTGGTTTTCTTTTGGGGTTGCGAGACATTGGGATTTTGGGAAGCCCCACCTTTTTCTTTGACGCGTTATTTTTGATCGAAAATACTTGCAACATGATTTTATTGCGACAGGGATTTACTACAATTTTTTTTTTACTACGACAAACATTTACCAGCACACTTTTACCATGACAAACACCCACTTGAATTCAACGGGGTTTTACCACAACAAAGTTTTTCCGCGACACACTTTTGGTTGGGACTAACTCCCACTTCAACATGACACTAATTAAAACAGAACTTTATAAAATGAGATTTATTTTTCTATTTACCTATAATATGAAAAACACTTTTCACCACTTCGTAACTTAGGATAGACCTTGGCACGACCTTATTTTCACAAGCTCACAATATTATATAACCAAAATATTAAGTAAGACTTGTGTCGAGCACTCTGCGGTAAAAAATTAAACTTTTACACTATGAAATATTTGTGGGTTCTTTCTCTTTCACAAAATGGTGAATGTAGCGAATATTCACCCAAGTAATTCCGAATAACATGTGCATAATAAATTGCAGATACATTCACACATAACAAAAGAACTACAGTCGCACTTACGTACATCGAAATATACTTGGATGTTTCTTCTTTTATAGAGCTTGGGCTCTCAACACATTCCAAAACACCAGCTTGAGCTATCAAACTCTTTGGGTGTTTTTCTTCTTCTCCTTTCCTCCTTACTCTATTCTTGTTTTCCTCTCTCTCGGAGGCTCACACATTTTTTTCATTCTTCTTCTTGTAAGTATACAAAGACTAAAGTTTTGCTTCTCTTGGAAGCTACCAACCAAATTTAAAGACTATAGTTAATTTCTCCCTAAAAGAATGCCTTCAGAAATACAATTCAAATCCTTAAATATGGTTAGATGTAAACTCCACAACCTGACTAGGAGACTGACAAAAAAATGTACTTCTTCAAAATCTCACTGAGTCGACTAATATGTAATGAAAAATTGATTGTAATAATTGTTTTCAACAACATATGGGTAACTATTTATCAAAACTTGAAAAAATACCTGCATGAAAAGTTAAAGATGTGGTGGGAAGAATTGATTGTTAGAGATGATCCAAGCATGTACAAATTCCAGCAACAATTGAAGGGCTTGAAAGCTAAGATAAGAAATGGAACAACAAAGAATTCGGTAATATTTTATTTGATAAAAAAGACTTCAGAGATGAAATTGTAGCCACTTTGACTCATCACTTTGCAGAAATTCTGAGTGACCCAACAAAACATAGGAGCAGATACATTGAAAAAATAATACGTCTCACTCCTCTTTTGGTTTTGAATGAACAAAATGATCTTTTGGCGAAAACAATAACTATCAATGAGGTGGAAGAAGTTGTTTTCCATATGAAATAAGGAACTTTCCCAGGAATAGATGGTTTCACAGTGAACTTCTTCCATCATATTTGGGAATTGGTTAAGATGGATGTGTGGACGATAGTTGAGGATTCCATAGTTTCCTGGAGAATCTTGTCGGCTCTCAAGAAAAATTTCCTCACTCTAATCCCAAAGAGTTAAGGGGTGGATTCCCCAGATAAATTTAGGTTGATAAGTCTCTGTAATGTCATCTATATAATTTTTTAGGTTGATAAGTCTCTGTAATGTCATCTATATAATTCTCACAAAGGTAATACTGAAACCCCTCTTGTCGAGCATAATTTCCCTTGAGAACTCAAGTTTTGTTGAAGGGAGGAATATAACTGATGGAATCATTCTGGTCCATGAAATGTTGCACTCCATCAAAGTTCAGAACCTTCCAGATATGATGGTAAAGTTGGATATTCCTAAAGCATATGGAAAACTTAATTGGAAATTCATACATAAGATTCTAAAATCCTTTGGATTTAGTTTGAAATGGATTAACTGTGTTATGAATATGGTCTCTTCTTCTTTTTTCTCCATCCTCCTGAATGGAGTGCCTTCACGGATCATCAAACCTTCGAGAGGGATAAGAAAAGGGGATCTCATGTCATTGTTTTTGTTTATCCTCATGGCTGCGGGTTTAGGCCGAATGATAGTATCTTTAAGAGACAATAATGAAATCATAGGTTTAAGTATTCATCAATAGATAGGAAAACAAACACACCAACCATTTGTTGATGATACCATGTTAATGGGTCACCCCTTGATCCAAGAATCTAGATAATTCAAAAACGTTATAAAAGACTTTGGTAAATCTTCTTCTCTAGAGATCAATGAGCAGAAATCCCATGTTTTCTTAATACTCCCATAATTAATAGAGGGAATATTTGTCATATTTTGGGATGTAAGGAGAGCTCCCTTCCGTCCAAATATATTGGTACCCCTCTAACAAGTTCAATTGCTAAGAAGAGTTCTTGGATTGACCTTCGAGATAGCATGAAGTAACGTCTAACGAATTGGACCTTGAGGCCTCTAAATTTGGCAAGTCGCCTAATACATTAGAGGAAATTTCAACTCAAAATGGGCCTCCTAAGGAAAATAATAAAATAATATTTATTAATTTTGGAGGAAGAAAAGAAAAAAACTACTTTTTTGTTCGTATTTTTTACATATCTCCCCATATATTTACTCAAATTATTACCGAGAGAGCTCGTTGGATGCATAATTAAATTCCGCATCCAACGAGTACCCACTTTACATACTTTTGATGGACCATGTTACCCCAAAAACAAGAAATACCATGATCCCATTTTTTCAGGTATTTCTTGTGTTTGAGGAAGCGGGGTTTATCAAAAGTATGCAGAGTGGGTACTCGTTGGATGTGCAAATCAATTCCGCATCCAATGAGCTCTCCTTATCAAAATTTGAGTAAACACACAGGGAGATATGTCAAAAAGATGAACAAAAAAGTAATTTTTTTAATGATACTTATCTCCAAATTTATATTAATTTTTTTTTAAGACCTATATGGTATTTCAAATTAAAAGCAATTTCATTGCCTAACACATGATGACATGGAATTTGAATTAGGGTTGAAAGGCCCCTTTTGAGTTGAAATTTCCTCTAATGGTTGTAAAATATGTCCTTCATGCTATCTCGACCTACATGTTCTCTAGGATGCTTTCTCCAAAAGCCATTTTAAAGGATATCCAGAATTTTCAACATATTTTTTTATGGAGTGGTCCCTAGGAACACCATATATGGGATTTGGTTAAATGGGAAACAGTGTGTTCTCCAAAAAACTAGGGAGGACTTGGACTCCAAGATCCTGAGAAAGCCAATGAGGTGAGTGGTGCCAAGTTCTGGTGGTGTTGGGCCTCCCATTATCAGGAGTTGTGGGACAATCTGTGGTCCATCTAAATACATAGAAGGATGGGAGAAATAAGAACTCATAAGATTCTTTGAAGACATCCCAGGGTCCCACGTTTGGTGAACGTCTTGGCAGGGGAGGAAGTTGCTCAATGATCATAGTTTCTAGGAGGTGAGGAATGACCAAACTGCCAAGATTTGGGAGCATTCATGGAAACAAATTCCTCCTCTGCCTCGAAGGAGATATTTTCTGCACATCGTAGAGGAATGAGTCTCCCATGGAATCATTAAGATTTAAGATGTATGGGAAAATTAGGTAGTTAACCAACCATTTAGTGTGTGTGCATTTAGGGACTTGTGGGAGCTCTTCATCCTAGGCGAGGAAGTGGACCTCCTAGAAGAAGCCCTTGATAATATGCACATAATATGGAACAAGGGAGAGGATAAGCTTCGCTCGGTATATTATCATGAGAGATCCTTCACCTTGAAGGAATCCTATGATAAAATGACATAGGAAGATGATAACCCAGAAGACCAAACATGGGGAAAGGTATGGAAAAAGAAACTTTAGCAAGAGACAACGATATTTTGTTGGATAGTATTAAAAGACATAATTATAATAGGAGAAAATTCAGAAAAGGGAGGGATGGAAGGCCGATACCGGTGTTTCCTGTCTGAAATGGCAGACGAAACCATAGAGAACCTCCCTGATTCATGTAAGTTTGTGTCTTCCATTTGGGATTCTGGTTCAGAAATATTTTTTCGTTCTAATTGGGTTAGACAAAACTCGGATGGTACAATGTCTACCTGGTATAACAAACCATTTCAAAACAACATCCTCAACCTCTTATGTGAAATTATTCCCAATTTTATTCTCGAGGATGTTTGGAAGGAGAGGAACTCAAGAACCTTTCAAGGGAAAGATCAGCCTGATATTTGGGTTTATGGTCACATTATGAAGAAAATCAAAGATGCTGCCTGATCGAAAGCTTGAGAAAGTGCATACTAGGACATGATGGAGATATAAACTTCCATTTTTTAGGCACGGGGTCTTTCTAGATCAGTAGGTGGAAGACGAAACATAACCAAGAATCGTGGCACTCAGAAAAATGGCTTCCACCTTTAGAGGGTTTTTTCAAATCAAAATTTGACATAGCCTCAAAAGGAAACCCAAGTCTAGCAGGACAGGGATGCATTATTCGGGATGGCGAAGGAAAAATTCTTGGTTTCGGGTAGGGTTTCCTGGGATGGGAAACTAACAATGCGGTAGAATTGGAAGGTTTAGTGTAGGGCTTGGATATGGTTATTTAGAACAGATGGACCCCTACAATAATTGAAGTGGATTCTCAACTAGTCGTCAACCTTTTCATGAAAATATTGCATGGGTCCCAGAGTGAAAAGGTGGCACCATCATGGCATTTAGAAGGTTGACTAGAAATTCACAAGGGTCTTCGAAATGATGGATTTGAGGTCTGCTTTATCCACATCATACACCAAGGAAACAAGGTGGAGGGCATGTTCAAAAATATGGGTGTAGAGACTCACCAGGATGTTATGGTGAAGGAGTGGGACAAGGTCGCTAATGAGAAAAAGAAGACAAGTGTATGGTCCTAGTGAACCAGTACATGCAAGGTACTCATGATACTAACCGGTCTTAACACTAGGAAACTCCAAATGTATTCAGGGCATGTGATTAGATGCAGTTCTGGATAGATGAGCTATGTGATGAGAACGGGTAACATAACTCACCCTCACATCATCATTAAGAACCCCCCCAATTGACGGTTCAACGTACCCACAAACATTAAAGGTGGAGAAAGGTTTTTTCATTGTCGGTATGGTAATATCCTTTTGAGGATTATGGATGAGATGTGGATTACTGTGATCAGGCTGGTGATCATGATGATATTGCAAAAGAAACTACTATTTAGGAACGCGGAGGGTGATAAGAATAATTACATAGGAAGTTCAAAATTTTTTCATTAGAGGAATTTTGAGGTCCAAAATAGGCCTCCTAAGGAAAATAATAAAATAATAGTTATTAATTTTGGAGGAAAAAAGAAAAAAACTACTTTTTGTGTTCGTATTTTCAACATATCTCCCTATGTTTTTACTCAAATTTTGATCGGGAGAGCTCGCTGGATGCGGAATTTGATTCTGCATCCAACGCGTACCCACACTGCATAATTTTGATGGACCCCGCTACCCCAAAAACAAGAAATACCTGAAAAAAAGGTGATGATGATTATGCATCCAACACGTACCCACACTGCATACTTTTGATGGACCCCGCTACCCCAAAAACAAGAAATACCTGAAAAAAAGGTGATGATGACATCATCATCACCTTTTTTTCAGGTATTTCTTGTTTTTGGGGT